>JBBBDQ010001823.1:850000-1047500 GCA_037127315.1 Ascarosepion bandense | reverse complement strand
TGAGTGTACGTATACTCCTGCCATAGAGAGAACCGCAGTTGAGATTTGAACAGTAGAGTGTAATCGTAGAGCTCCGAAACTGATACGTAAGTTACCGAGAGATACCGAAGTTACCCAGAGACTACCGCCTCAGAAGTCAGACTAGCTCTGATCTCCACTCAGCTAGAATAATATACACGGATATACTATTTCCAACGACTTCACTTCTAGACTTGTATATATTTATTTCTTACTAATAGTATTACTGGATTTACTAATCTGCGTTGAATTTTGTATATTACGTTCAATATAATCTAGTTTTTTTTCTCTATATCTGTTTTGTTGTTCATTATTTTGTGTGGTTTCTCACCCGGAATCCGTATACGTACACGGAGTTGCCACAGCATTTATAAACAACAGAATTACTCTGATAGGGATGAGGTAAAACGTCCTTACGAATTCATGAAAGAATTGGTTGAGTAAAAAATATTACTCAAACCTTAACAGAAAAATAATATTAACTAATGGAAAGCAAAATCCGCTAAAGATTCACTTTCTGTACCAATGTAAAGAGGGCGCAGATAACAACATGCGGCTTTATCTCACGAAATTTATTAATGAAATCACGCATAATAGAATCTAAAATGTCCAAACAATATCCATTTTTAGAAATTGTTATCTTCATAAAATCCATTTCACCGAAAAGGAAGAAATTAGAACAAATTTAAAAAGATCGAAAAGTCAGTGTTCTAATTAAATTAATTTTCCGTTGACGTGGACAGAAAGTGTCCCAACGTGTATACAACTCTGAAAAAGGTAGCCCTCCTAAATACAGAAGTCTGAAAACCATCATCACTTTTATGAACTCAGTCAGTTAAGCGCCATACGTGAAACACGGTCATGTCACGTTGAATACACCGGTTCCCGCTCGATCACCGAAGTTAAGCAACGTTGAGCCTGGTCAGTACTTACGTGGGTGACCACTTGGGAATACCAGGTGCTGTTAGCGTTCACGGATGTGCGTTGTGGTGCGGTGGATGTCGGCTTGGAGGGGGAAATCGGTGAGCCGAGTTCCAATTTCAGTTGAGCACACTGCACTCACTTGCGCACTGGTACCCTTGGGAAAGGTATTAATCCGTCCGTTCCCTCCAGTTATGGGTTAAATAACAGGGTAGGACTTAGGACCCTGCCCTTAAAACAAATCCCAATGAGACTTGCTCCGTCAGGGAGGAAGCCCGCTCAACCCGACTAGGGTGAATGCGGCATACATACATACATGAAACACGGTTGGGCGATCATGTCTCGAAAGAGACATGACTGACTGGGCAGAAGATTATCCCGCAGTAGGTTGCCATGGCTTTCTGCGGGAGACTGGTTGCCAGCCAAGGCTATAGAACCCAATCTGCTCTGTTATTGAACCCATAACTGGAAGGAAGAGATGGACTAATACCTTTCCCAAAGGTACTTGCGCGTAAGTGAATGCAATGAATTCAACTAGAATTCGAACTCGGCTCCCCGATTTCTCGTTCCGAGCTGATATCCACTGCACCACAACGCACATGCATCCAAAAAAGACATACAACAATTAAACTCATTTTCTACGGTAAATTTTAAAGACGGATGGACTGAAATTTTATGTATCGGTTTCACCCTCACTATTAAGGAGGCAAAAGTTATCATCAACATAACGATGATACAGTGGAGGACGTTCAATACGAGAACATAATAAAGCCTCGTGAAAACCAACAAAAGTATTAGCAAGTGAGAGAACCAAAGGTGATCCCATCGCGACCCCGTCAATTTGTCGATAACTAATATTATTAAAACTAAATTCGACAGACGAGGTGGCGAACTTCATAAGATTTATAAATACATCCTCAGAAAATCCGCGGGAGACAAAGAGGAGCGATATAACATATCACAACAATCTGTATTGTCTAGGACAATAGGAAACAGGTGAATAGGAAACAGATGTCAAAGTAACATTTGAAACCCTTACTGGACGAGAAACTGAGTATAGATTCCACAAATGAAAAGGAATCTTTAACATAAAAGGAACTAAAGTGAAACAAAACAGGTTGTAGCACTGTTGAGGGCCAATCAGCGACCTTATGCTGGGCAGACCGAATCACAGATAGGATGGGTCGTAATGGGACACTACGTTTGTGAAATTTAGGTAATCCATGCAAACGGGAACGAATAAACCCGGTGGGTCTAATCTCTACAGAAATATCAGAAGATAATAAACCAGTTTTAACCCACTTCAATATTTGCCATTGAAATTTAGCTTTCATTGAAGCAGTGTAATCATGGGTCTCGACTGGACCTAATTTTAGAAATTTCGATGGATCACTAAGAATATCAAGTATCTTATAAAACTAATTAGAGTAGTCCAGAAAAAAACAATGGGACCCTTATCAGGTTTATTGGTAACAAGGTTATAATTGTTTTTAAATCCTTTGTTACTCTACGGTGCTGTTCACCCCATTTGTACTCTGAAAAAACCAGCATAAGAATGAGTATAACAATTAAGTTCAGCCTTAAGGTCAGTAAGAGACTCACCAGAACGAGGCTTAAGTCTATAAGCTTGTGCAAATAGAAGACACACACACACACACACACACACACACACACACACAGATATATATATATATATATATATATATATATATATATATGAAAAATATAAATTTAACGTGTGCTGTATTTATAGAATAAAGTGTTAAATATCAGAGACAGAGCTAATATGTAAATATAAAAAGAAACATTGAAGTCAACACTCAGAGGCGATAGACTGTTTCATGCTGGGCGCTATTATCAGGCCACGTGTATTGGGTTTTTCGTCTGCTATTTATATATACGGGATAGTTGTGCATTGTGGGTAATCGATTAAGTTTTTTGTTTATACAGTAATGTTTCTTCTGTACAAAACCCGGAAGTCACTCTAGACAGAGGGTTAGGTTAAGAAATAGATTATACGAACAGGATGGGAAGATAACAGGCAGCTCTAGATTGAGCAGCTTACAATTGTAGTGATGAGAAAAAATCCTCTTGGGGATCTATTCCATAATGTATTGGTTCGCGGAAATAATATGTTCGAATGGAACATACATCTCCCGGAGAGAATATGAGGAGAATGGTTGGCTACATTGGAAGTGGCATGGTGGGTCCTAGCCGTTATGGTCATAGCTAAGAAACCATGTTAGCTATACTTGAATCAACAAAATAAATTCAACTGCCTATCAATTCAGTTAGCGTAATATTGACTGAAAAGTAATATAATTAAAATATCGTGAAAACTTGGAAACAGATCCGGTTAAATTGAATGAACGAAAAGTAAATTAAGGTTGTCTTAAAACAACAAGATTCTGGTTATATGATTCTACGGCCAAAAGCATTAAAAACTATATCTACAACGTTTAAAAGAAAAAAAAAGAAAAGAATAAATAAGATATTCAGAAAGCTTCTTCTTCTTCTTCTTCTTCTTGTGCTGTGTTCCTTCAGGATGTAGGCGATTATGTGCTTCAACTTGCCCTTGTCCCTTTTATCTCTTAATTTTTTTCTTCTTGGAATCTCTCCAAAATCCCGTTCCGCCATCCATTTGCTCAAGCCCATCAAATATATCTTGTGCTGCTTTCCCTTGTCTCTCTTTGCCTCTATCCGCGCTGTGGTTATTAGATTCTCTCCGCCCTCCTTTCTCATTACTTATCCCAGGTACCTCAGCTGTCTCTTCTTGTTGTTACGCATGAGTCTTCTTCGCGTTTGGTTCCTCTACTAAACCTAGTCTTTGCTCACGTACTCGGTATGTAGTATCTTCAACATCCTTCTGTAGAATCACATTTCTGGTGTTTCGATCTGCTTCAAGCCTCTCTTTCATCTTTGAAGAGATTGTCCAACATCAGCTGCTATAAAGAAGGACAGATATTACATAACAGTCCAGCAGTCTTTTGTTTCGAATGAGATTTTCAATACTCTTCTTAGCTTTTGAAATGCATCCTGGTCCTTTGAAATGCCGCTTTAGATCTTAGTGTCGCACTTTCCGTCTCCTGTCAGAACGCTTCGTAGGAAAGACACATCTAAAAAAAAAAGCTACAAAGAAATGGCTTTTATGAACGAAGCAATTTTAAATGTCAGTATCAATTTCTTATTTGATCAATGATATTAAAGTACACAGAGCGCTTCAATTTTTTTCGGGTACAGCAGCTGAGAAATGTAATAAGTGTCAGTGACAATAATTAAGTGAAAACAATAGAGTTTTCTATAGTGAGTAACTTCCTACTATTGATGGCTGGATTTACATTGAACCCATTAGTAGTAGTGGTAGTAGTAGTCCTCCGTCGATCAGAGTTGACCATGGATAGCATCGTAATTGTCTGCTTGGCTGGAACATCGGCGTCTATGACTGTAGAAACTGATGCGGGGGTGACAGTCTTTGCTGCAGAGGTTGCATTTAGGCTTTGTTTCTGGTCTGTCTGAGCTGTCACTTTGCTTTCCTGAACCCGCCTCTCCATAGCGACTTGTGTCAGATGCTCCTACCTTCATTTGAGTCGTTGAGCCAGGGTTTCTCTCCATTTGAACCATTTGACTGCTACGCTCTCTCATAACACCCTGTTGATACCCACAGATTTCATATCGCGTTTTATGATGTCACGATACCGAAGTTGGGCCGCCTAGTGTGTATTAAGACCAGCTCTCTATAAAGGAGGTCTTAATGCAACTTTTGGGGAATGGAACGGCAACAAACGGGTGTGACTATTACCCAGAATCAATAAATGCGGTGGATATGGCCTAGCCAGCAGAGTCTGGCTGTTTAAGGATATATACATGTATTCTTGTTATACTAATACACTCTTTTGGACCTAATTCCTATGTTCCGTGTCTTACTTCCGACCAAACCGGTCACTACAACTCAACAACGAATTGACAACGGAGATTTGCATTAAGATTTGCCACAACAAATTGGCGGCAAATATCCATAACAAATGCTAACATCACACACATTCTATATGGATAAATCTCCTCGTAAATTTTGAGTTGTACATGTAAGTACAATGTTTTGCAATTCTTTAACACATGGGCTTCCAGAAACTCCTCCACTCAGAATCTTTTCTAATCAATCCGTGTACTCCAACTACAAATAGAATTATTGATATCCTCATGTGCTATATTTTTAAAATTTTTAGTTCAAAATCCTTTTAAGATCTTTAAAGATACGTTACAATTTGCAGGGACTACAATGTCAATAAGAAACCATAGTTCTTGTAGCCCTTTATCACAATGTCTAAGCGATTAGCCTTTGAATGTTCGGTCTATGTGCATTGTAAAATCTTACAGAAATATTACAAGTTCTATCTCTGTAACCGATTCTGGGTAATAGTCACACCCGTTTCTTACCGTTCCATTCCCCAAAAGTTGCATATTTTCTAGTGCAGATATTGGCTCTATCTAATTTGCCGAGTTTTATATTGATTTTAAAACTGTGCAATCTGATATCAATCAGTTAAGTGCCATACGTGGTAGACGGTTTGGGCGATCATATCTCGAAAGAGACATGACTAACTGGGCAGAAGATTGTCATTACTTTGTATGGTAGACTGGTTGCCAGCCAAGGCGTTAGAACCCAATCTGTCCTGTTATTTAGCCCATAACTAGAAGGAAGAGACGGATTAATACCTTTCCCAAGGGTATTTGTACGTAAGTTAATGCAATGAATTCAACTGGAATTCGAAATCCGCTCCACAATTTCTCGTTCCGAGCCGATAAACACTGCACCACAACGCACATCTGATATAAGATGCCCAATTGTTTCTGAATATCTATCACACTTTGATTTAAAACAATTCTACAATATGTGCGCTTGGTAATTTCAGCTAGCAAGCATTGGTTCCGTGCTGCATGAATAAAATAGTCGGTTTCAACTTCTAACCCTGCACTATGTGACCAACAATGAGTACGGTTTTGGTCTACATGAGCTTGTTTGGCCCGGACTCAGTTTGATCATGAAGCAGCTTATCTTCCCACCGTTTCTATATTCAGTCCATTGCATTTGCTTTCATTTTTAGGTTCTCTGCCGCTGAACTAAGGCTATAATATATTAATTGAACTTTTTTATCCACTTGAAAATTTCTTTTGAATGTGTTGGCGGTATTTTAATGAAATCTTTGTCCATTTTTATTAGTGATATAGATATTATTGCAGCCTTGAGTTCAATGGATGAAATTAGTGATTATCGCAGGACATTAAATAGAAAATCGGATTGTTATTATTATCATCATCTTCTGATTTCTACTGTGGTCACACTACCTACCAAGTCTGCGAGAAGACTTATGATTGATAGTAGTGTGGTATTATGGCTACATTTCATGATTTGTTTTTTTAACTTTTATAACGTCACTAACATTACATGGATAAAGTTCTTCTTAGTGTGTAGGCTCTACCTATCAAGACAATGTATTGTATTTTTTTTTTTTTGAAGCTGGGATTTCTATGGACTTTTTCAATGTGTTGTTGTGTTCTTTTTTTATCATTCCAAGTGCATCTAATATGACTGGTACTATTTTTGTTTTCGATTTCCATATTTTTTCTATTAGTTTTCCAGATCTTTATAATTCGATAGTTTTTCAACTTCCTTGAGTGCTATGTTTTAGCACGCTGGGCAAGCCATATAAATTAATAGGCAAGTTGTTTTTTCTTTTCGGTTTTTACCATTTATGTCCGGTCTATTTGATTCAACCTTCCTGTCTTTATAATTGGTGTAAACCCATGTTCATACCAGTGCTTGTTAACATATTTTCCAAAGTGTTCGCTTATTGTCCCATGTGACTATTACTACAATCTATCGTGGCGATTTGAATATTCATTTGGCGCAAGTGTAGATCATCGTGAGATTAAATGGTCTCTGACTTTCTAATATTTGTAACGAAACCTGCATTTTTTATATACATTATGTATATTTTCCTGGAGGTTTTTAGTGAAAAGAACTGCAAGAATAAAGTTTTCTGTTTCAGCCTTTAATCCAGATGTTCGTAACCATCGATGAGTGTTAAAATTATCAACATCGCTCTTATTAGCAAGTTGTGGATATTGACCAGGCAAAGGTTTGTTTTGCTTTCATCTGTTCAAGAGCTTTATTCTTGGCTTTCTATTTCATATGTTTTTTGCAACAGTTAAATCTTCAGTTATTCAGTTAAATCTTCAGTTCTGTTTTGCTTTTATACAGAATCTACTCAGTTTAAATCAAGTTTGTATTTACAGCCTTCTATAAATCATTGATTACTATTATCATTATTATAGTAAGCTATTTAATTAATTCCTCTTAATAATTAATCAAATAACGGAAATTTCAATATAAGCAAGAGCACTATCATATTACGCGTGTTTCATTTGTATGTTCTCACGCTGACAGCGTTTCATTATCTATAATTGTTTTATTTCATTACAAGACAAACAAAAGAGTTATAATTCTTTGTGAGTTTACATATTTTTCTTGAAAATTAAATGAATATATATATATATATATATATATATATATATATATATATATATATATGAAGAAAACAAACATACCGCCAAAATATTATTTATTATTGTTTATTTTCTTTTTCTTTTCTTAAATTGAGCACTTCCAATTGTTGAAAAATATTGGAAAGTTACGTCAGTTATTTTTAGTATTATTAGTATGTCATTTTCATCATATTTCGATTTCTGCTATGATCGCACTACCAACCAAGTCTGCGCGAAGATCTAAGGCAGGTCGTGGCGTGTTGTTATGGTTCCATTTCATGTTTTTTCTATCTCCCCTATCATCCCTAGCGTTACATAGTCAAATTTTCCTTAGTGTGTGGGCTGTACTTAATAATACAATTTTTTGTATATCTCTTAAGCTGGGATCTCCAGGGATTCTTTTAATGTGTTTATTTGTTCCATTTTTTATCATTCCAAGTGCACCTATCACTGGCACAACTCTTATTATCATTGTTATTATTATTACAAATAATAATATTGCATTAGCCTCTCAGCTGATTTCGCTTCAGACCGAGTTCAAACGTGAAAACTGGTTGTAATTTTCGATACCTCTAAAACCAAACTAATATCGTTTCATTATTAAGAGGTTGAGTAGTCGGCATTTTTCACTCTTGAAAATGATCAAGATGGCTTACGCGGCCTTGTTATGGAATGACTTATTTTCGAGACCGGCACCCCCACACCATATACTCTGTGTTGAAAGATCATATCAACTCTGTCGTTACTCCAATGACAAATATTCACTCGATCTTTATTCTTTAGCGACATCAGTTCAAACTTTCATAACCCAAACAAGCATTTCTGCATTATCTTCAACATACTTCATTGACAAGTTTTATTCAGACATTTTATTTTCAAGTACGCCTATCACATGTGGATGTTTTCCTGAACACTACAATCTCAAATCTTTCAAGTCTAGAATCGATCGTTACCTTTTCCTCCATATGCTCATAATCGTCGCTTCCTACTTCCTTCTTTTACGTTCAAACAACGTTCAGTAATCCATCTACTGTGAGTGTCTCTTGAACTTGTTTTGGGCTAATATTCATACACAATCTGGTATTCGGCACACAAGATGTCTAATAGCAATCGTTGTATAGAGAATGACAGCATCTCTCCTGAAGGCATTATACTCGCTGATTGCTAGCATAGATATAATGTTTCAGACCTTACTTATATTTCTTAATCAGATATTACCAATTCAAGAATTTTTGGAGTTTCAAATTCATCGATTTTATAAACATGAACTTAAGTTTCACCTTCCACACCTTTCTCAACACCTGGGCCTGGGTTACACGTGTGTTATATTTGATCGATGGGAACGTTCTCGATTGATTACGATGTTCGCTTTCCAATCATTAGATCCAGGTTCCAATCTAATATGGCGCATTTTTCAGGATAGTAACTGTTGTCAGCCTAGGGAGGCAATCTCAGAGAGATGCATCCTTGAAAAGTGCCCGAAAATTATAACAAAGTTTAAGCAAAGCCTTGCGAGTAAAACTGTATACTATTTGGTAGTCATGCGATCACAATGTCATAAGTCGTCATGACCAAAGGTTAGAGGGTCCTGGCATTGTTCAGACTGAGGCCAAGCCAAATAATGCGCTCACTCCCAGAAACTCTAATTCTGTTTAGTGTTGTTGAAGTATAAATCATATGTCGACTCTGTGCAGGTGGAACAATCACAAATAGTAGACGTATGTAACAAAGATTGGCTAGCAACTCAGATAGACAGGCATACACAGGTACGAATGACTAGCTGTTATTATTTTATATTTAGTACGATGGCATAGTTTGTTTCCCTAGACAAAGGTTGCGTCTTGTTTAATCAAAATTCACTCGTTTGATAATGATGCTGGTATATCCAGACTATATGGATTTCCTCCAGCAACGTCCCAACAATATTTTGTCGTCGGCTTGGGTACAGCAATAACTGAAACGTTGTGCATGTTGACAGCCTAAAGTCATCGGGGCTTCACTACGGATTTTATGCTTGAATTTACTTCCACAGCCTTTTTCATATTTTGATATTGTCGAAAGTCAGCTTCAATTCCAGCATTTTAATTTCATTGAATGAAAAGCCTTCCCAAGCAGATGGTATCCATCTACCCTAAGCAGCCAGTTATGAGTGTTCGTCTTCCTCCTGATATCCATCTACACAAAACAGCCTGTTATGAGTTGTCAGTGGTTCGTCTTTGTCCTGATATCCATTTACCCGAAGCAGCAGGTTATGGATTCTCAATGGTCCGTCTTCGTCCTGATATACATTTCTTACATTTATTTCTCACATATTTTTAATATTAACCTTTTAAAAACTGAGTGCATAGTCATCAGCAAAAGATACAACCCAAAATGCCAAATACAGGTGGAGAATAACAGAATCAAACAAGTACAAGAATTTAAGTACCTAGGAAGTGTTCTAACAGGAGATGGAAAGTGCGACACAGAGATCCGAAGGCGAATTGGCATGGCAAAGGACGCGTTCCAGAAGATGAGCAAAATACTAACACACAGGAAAATCTCAATAGAAACGAAGAAAAGAGTTCTAGACTGCTACGTCAGTTCTTCAATACGGCTGTGAATGTTGGACAATATCATCGAAAATGAGGACAAAACTGGAAGCGGCCGAAATGTGGTTCTACAGAAGGGTGCTACGGATATCGTGGACTGAGCATACAAGCAACGACGAGGTGTTAGAAAGAATGGCAACAAAAAGGAAATTGATGCTGAGCATCAGGAAGAGACAACTGAAGTTCCTGGGACATGCAATGAGGAAGGAGAGCCTGGAGAACCTGATACTGACTGGACAGATAGAAGGACGGAGAGACAGAGGAAGGCAGCGGATAACATATTTGCAGGGACTGATCAGGTGGATGACGGAACTGGGGTTGCCAGGAGCAACAGGAGCAAACATACTAAGAGCCACAAGGGATAGGGAGACGTGGAGAGCCATGATCGCCTACGTCCTGAAGGAACAGGGCACATAGAAGAAGAATTAAAAATCTACTTTTACAAAATTACTTCTTTAGAAATGCTGTTGCCTGGATATCTTTACTTCTTGAACGTATTTTCCATGCTTTGTTTCTTTGTGATTGTCTCTTTAAGTTTCTTCTAATCGACCCAATTAGAATAATGCGTTATTCAATAGTTAACATGAAAACCGATATTCTCGAGCAAACAGATGTCTAACTCGCATACCCGTTCTATGTTGGATACTGTGTATAAGTTTTTGACATTTCAACCAGTTATTCTATTTATTTAAGTGGATTAATTCTGGTTTCCACACCTGGTTTGTGCTTCCCGTTGAAATGTCATATTTTTACTTATCTTTTTTACTGATTCCCGACAGGTTATAGGGGTTAGCCTAAATCGAATCGAATGTCCAAAACGAGGCTTGTTTAAAGAGAAATTCATATGGTGTTGGGTAAGATTTTAACGATTATTTTATAAACTACTGATATAAGTAAAGAAAAATGCAGAATTTTAGTCATTTAAGAAAACAACCTGAAAAACCAAAATCTTGTGAGTGAATTCAGGTACGATCTTCGAGCTGCGTAAAATTGTTCTAGCACAAAGTTACAAGTCATTCTGACTGAGGGTTTGAGCGTACTGAAATTGTTTAGACTGCGATGGTTACAAAAAGTTAAAGAACGTTAATCTTGCAATTAGGTCAATGCCTTTCTTTTAAAAAAAGCTGCCATTTATAGCTGAGGTTCAAGCCAGGACATTCCTCGATAGGAATAGTAACATCTGCCAGGTGCCTAGTTATGGGCAAATATTTAATTTCCAAACGGGGGTCAAAATATTATGAAGTATAAAATAGATTTCTATATCAGAAATACAACCAAAACATTTTTAAATATAAATGGTCAGGTACCCCTGCCCTTCTCCTCAGTGTTCTTGACAAGCTCCAAAGGAGAGTCTGTAATGTGATAGGTACTGATCTGGCGACTCGACTGCAGCCACTTCCCCATCGTCGAAATGTGGCCTCCCTCTGTCTCTTCTATAAATACTTTCATGGCTTCTGCTCGGATGAGCTTAAGTCACTGATGCCTCCTCAACAGGTGTTTACTCGTGCAACCAGACTGGCAACTGGGTCCCACCCATTCACAGTCAGGTTAGCCAAATGCAGACGACAATTCAACTCCTGCAGCTTCCTCTCTCGCACTTCCCGCCTGTGGAACTCACTCCCGTATTCTTGCTTTCCTGACGGCTACAACCTCCAGAAATTTAAATGCAAAGTCAATACTCATCTACTAACCACTGGCCTCTAGCTCTCTCCCCTCCCCTGTATAACCTTCCCTTTCTCTCCACCTATGTATCTGTCATCGCACCTGCTTTCTCAGCTTTCTATTGTTCCTTTCTAACTAGTTTGTACTCCTCACTCTTTTCTAATTAATCTTTTTCATTTATGTAACCCCCTGCACATCAGTGGCTTTTCCGCCTTGCTCGGGGTGAAATGATTAAAAAAAAAAAAGAAAAAAAAAGCAATACATTTACAAAAAATAAAAACAGTGAAACAGTATCTGCAAAGCGAATTTATACAAGGAATACATATATTCGTGTGAACCTATCCTAAAAATCTTCTCGGCATTAAATAATTTATTAAGGTTGATATACCGTAAAACAAAACAAACAAAACAAACCTAAAAACTATATGTCAATGAAATCATACTCCGGCCTAAAATTCTCCTTACAATAATAAACCAATGAGACCTGATCTACAAAGTGATTTCTCACAAAGAATGTATATTCTATTCATACGAACCGATCCGAAAAATCATGCCGGCATTAAATAAAATCCATTTAGATTTATATATTGTACAACCAAATAAATCAAACCAAACCAATATGGTTGTGAATGATAGACAGTTATTTTTTAACAATGAAGGCGCATACCATAAAACCATCTAAACCAACCCTCTGTAAGACGCCTTTCTTCAGCGTTAATCTCCCAAATTTAATTGCTATTACTAGTAACTTCATACATATTCACATATACAACTTGTACCTTGACACTGTCTGAATATTACGACAAAACTACTATGAATTTCATTTCATTGTAAAAAATTAAAACAATGTTGAACTCACTAAATTCTAAGCAGCGATAATGTTTTTTTTAACACTGGTCCTCCCCTTTTCTTGATTTGAAGAGGTTCAAAATTCCTATTCAGGAAGCCTTTTTATTTCTGTTTGAATACTATACGGACGGATTACATCCAATAACAAACACTGTCTTCTTTCTTTTTTGCCATAAGAATATGTTTAATTTAGTTGCGTGCGACAATAAAAGATTCAGATAAAAGTGCCATACATAGAACACACTCGGGTGAGCATGACCCATTCGATCCACCACTTTTTAGGCAGGGATTTTTTCCGCAGTAGCCTACCATTTCTTTCTGCCAACTAAGACTATAAAACCCAATCTGTCCTGCTATGCAACCCCTAGCTAGAGGGAATGAATGCACGGAAAACAATGCAATGAAGTCAACTGGAATCCAAACTCCCTACCCTGGTTTCTCATTCCAAGCCGATATCCATTACACTACAGCGCACATTCCTCTGATCATTTCTCCGATTTCATTCAAATTCACTTCTTTAATTAATTCGTTTTTATGTCCAAATTTGAAGTTAAATGTTTTCAATGTTAATATTGTGGATAGCATTTAAGCTACCAAACCACTAACTTACATATTTTAGGAGAACCGGTGAAGTAATATTAAATGAAGTGGTAAACATTCCTTTCATTAATAGACGGGTTAAGATTAACACCCAGCCCTTCGCTATGCTTCTACTAATTCGAAAAAAAATTGACCTAAGTTTAAAATTCTCTGTATCAACTTATAAGATATATGGTTTATAATCTGCATTAATATATTTTTTCATTATAGTCAATATCTTCGATCTTTACGTGTCCTCTGCGCGACCATGCTTGTTTATTTGTTCTTTTTACCTTTTTTTAAATCTCAAGGAAAGTTGAATTTTGTCTCAAGCAACCTGTTTTTAAAATATTTTTGATCTAATATTTCTCCATTTATCAAAATCGATTGTCTGAGTTTGACCCTTTTAATTGTCAGTCACTCGGTTAAATGTCCTACATGATATACGCTTAGAAGATCATGTCTCTTCCGATTCATGACTGACGAGGCAGAAGATTTTCTTGCAGTAAGTTGCCAATTCTTTCTGCCAAACAAAGCTATAGAACCCAAACATTCCTGTTATTCAACCCATAGCTGGAGGAAGAAGAGATACTCTTTGTTTTTCAAGGGTATTTTCGCGTAAGTGAATGTAATGAATTCAACTGGAATTTGAACTCGCCTCTCCAACTTCAAATTTCACGGCAATGTCTATTACACCACAACGTAAGTCATCTTAATTATATTTTCTGTATTTCTCAAGGCTAGATTTTGAGTTTTTAAACCGGAATTATATTTACTTTCTGACCGAAGGGTAAACTATAAATGTTTTTATTTTTCTAAAGTATAAGCCAAACCTATGCATACGTTTTAACCCAAGTATAAACTGGAACTGATCATATATTTTAACTAAAATCATATGAACATCAATAATGGAGATGTTGTTTTTATTAATCATTTCACCCGAAGAAAGACGGGGTTGCCACTAATGTGCTAGGGGTTACAATGAGAGAAATGACTAGGTAGATATATATCAAATCTAGTTTTAATGAAGTAAAGTATGCCTTCTTCTACCGAGCGCCCATAGCTCAGAGGTAGAATGGCTGACTGACGCCAATTTGGTCGGGTTTCAAACCTGGATTAAAAAGCAATAGGGGACTAAGCGTACTGATGAGCTGTGATACAGCAAAACAGATCTGTCTGCGGATGACTATTTACGCCCTCACACCCTGATTGAGCATTCTGGAAGAATGGTAGACTTTGAAAAACAGTAGCTACACTGGCTTCCACGCATCGTTCATTCAGCAATGAATTAAAACACTTTCAGCTATCGTGTATAATGATAATATACGCGCTAAAAGTCTGCCTTCTTCTACCCATACCTCTGAATCGCCGACTGACGCCAATTCGGTCGGTTTTCAATCCTCTCTCTCTCTCTCTCTCTCTCTCTCTCTCTGTGCGCGCGCGCGCGTGTGTGTTCTCTGGTTACCGTGTAGAACGCCCGTTCGAAGCGATTGTCAACTAGAACACTCTCACCGTTGACGTTGTTTACATTTCGTAAGATTCATTACGATGCGCCTATGGCCTGGTGGATGAATATTCGACTACTGTCTAATCAGTCGAGTTTCAGTCCCGACTTGAGGCAAAACGATTAATCATGTTGCACTCAAGCGCTGTGATGCAGCAAAACAGGACTGTTTGCGGATGGTTTATGTATATATAATTTCACCCCAACTAAGGCGGAGCTGCTACTGGTGCTCAGTTAGAGGAGAGAAAAGAAAACACTGGATACAGGGGATGTCAAATAAAGGGTAAGAAAGAAGTCAAGATGATAAAAATGTTAAATGACTTTGCATATTGTTTAGGAATAAAAATTTTCTCTATTATTGTATTGGTGTGTTTCACTTTCAAGTTACGACATATGTTTATACAACAAATATATTATATTTTTAATTTTGATGCATAATTCTGTTTAAGTTCTGATTTTATATATATTGTAACGGAAATTGCACTTTATGTACTTTTCATTTTAGCAGTAAGAGAATATTTTACATAATTCTGATATTATAAGCATATTTCAATTGAGGTGCATAGAAACCCCCGCTAACTATCCATTTTCAGAAATCCGAGCTGGCTAAACCAGGGATAAAGAATATTGAAGGATAGGAAATATCACTAACCATGGGAGTCGAAATGAAAAAAATCTAACGAACTTAAGTCACTGGTGCCTCTGCAACATGTGTTTACTCGTGCAACCAGACTGGCAACTGGGTCTCGTCCATTCACAGTAAGATTAACCAAATGCAGACGACAATTCTACTCCTGCATCTTCTTTCCTCGCACTTCCCGCTTGTGGAACTCGCTTCCTTGTTGTTGCTTTCCTGGCGGTTATAATCTCCAGGAAATCAAATGCAAGGTCGATTACTCATCTCTTAACCCTTTGACCCTAGTTCTTTCCTCACCACTCTGTCTATCCTTTCCTTTCTCTCCACCTCTGCAACTGTCATCACATCTGTGTCCCCTCCCTTCTCTTTCTCCTTTCTAAATGGTTTGTCCTTCTCTTTACTCGCTTCTATTTAGTGCTTTTACTCTTATGTAGCCCCCCGCACATCAGTGGCGTTACCGGCTTGCTCGGGGTGATATAATAAAAAATATAAAGAGTATGATGGGCATAGAAAGATGGCTGTGACTGAAACGACGTGAACATGACAACCAATATGAGATTTCATATCAGTCAGTTAAGTGCCATACTTGATACACGCTAGGGCCATACTTGATACACGCTAGGGCCATACTTGATACACGCTAGGGCCATACTTGATACACGCTAGGGTCATACTTGATACACGCTAGGGCCATACTTGATACACGCTAGGGCCATATTTGATACACGCTAGGGCCATACTTGATACACGCTAGGGTCCATACTTGATACACGCTAGGGCCATACTTGATACACGCTAGGGCCATACTTGATACACGCTAGGGCCATACTTGATACACGCTAGGGCCATATTTGATACACGCTAGGGCCATACTTTGATACACGCTAGGGCCATACTTGATACACGCTAGGGCCATACTTGATACACGCTAGGGCCATATTGATACACGCTAGGGCCATAATTGATACACGCTAGGGCCATACTTGATACACGCTAGGGCCATACTTGATAGACGCTAGGGCGGTCGTTTCTATTTTGAACCATAACTCACTAGGTAGAAAATTTTCCCGCAGTATGTTGTTATTTCTTTCTGCTGTGAAACTGGTTGCCAACCAAGGCTACAGAACCTATCTGTCCTGCTATTCAAATCAATAGTTGGCGGGAGACGTGATGGATTTATTTTTTTCCAAGGGTAAGCGGAAGTAAATGCAACAAACTCAACTGGAATTCGAAACCTTTTCTAGATTTCCCATTCTGAGCCAATATCCAATTCACCGCAACACGCATACAGGTATTAACATTTGCTTACCTCAATAGATCCTATAATGACAATTTTCGCTCACTGAAATGCAACGAATTCTTTTTTATGTTGCAACCAAGGCAGTTTAACGAACAGAATGCTTCTAGTTTTTTTTTTTGTTTTTTGTTTCTTTCTTTTTTTTTTGTTGTTATTGACATATTTAATACTGTTCTTCATTGCGATTGAAGCTGTTATCACAACTAACAATCGAAATTGACTTTTTTCCTGTTCAGGTTTACACCTGAAAGGGTGGTTTGTCTACAAACAGATGGTGAAAAAAAAAGTTTAAAATAATACTGGTCATAAAAAAAATATTAAAAGCATTTCTTTTTTTTATTACATTTTACTATGCCAAATTTGGTACAGCGCAGTTTCAGAGGTATGGAACATATCAAAACAGACAAAGTGTTCGCGTCTGATTCAAATCACGGGTAGTTTTGACTGCGTATTTATGCTCAGAAAGGGCAATAAAAATAAAGATGGGCCTGTACTGCTGTTTTAGAGATTACGCAAAAACGTTCTATAAAATAAGCCACAATGATCTGTTGAAACAACACAGCAACCTTGATATATTTGGGAAAGATCCTGGCAAGTGTTTAAATAGAGGATGGAAAGTGCGACATGGATATCCAGAGACACATTGGAATGACTAAAGACGCATTTCAGAAGCTAAACCAGAGTAGTGAAATCAGGCAAATCTCGTTAGAAACAAAGAAAAGGATTGCTATGTGATTTATGTCCGTCTGTATGGAAGGGAATGCTGGACTATCTCATCAAAGATGAACGAGACGTTTGAGGCAACAGAAATTTACAGAGGGATGCTGAGGATACCATAAACGGAGCACGTGTGCAACGATGAGCCCTTGAAAAGGATGAAAACGAGAAGAAAACTTATATCAAATATCAGAAATATACGAATGAGGTTTCTGGGACACGTAATGAGGTAAAAGGGTGTAGAGAACTTAATACTCACAAGTTGAATAAATGGAAGGTGAGACAGGGGAAAGCAGCACGAGACGTACTTGGTAGGTCTGAGCAAATGGTTGGCGAAGCAGGGATAAGAGATAACAAAGAAAAATTTTGAGAGCAACAAGAGACAGAATCAAGTGGAAGACCATGCTCATGAATGGAAACTGCGTATGAAGAAGAAGAATTAGAATTGTCAAGGTCCTATACTGGCAGTATCTGCCTGCAAGCAAAAAGAACATGAGCACGCCAGATTTTTTTTTATAATCGTCTCACCCCAAGCAAGGCAGTATTGCCACTGGTGCGCAGTGGATTACATATTAGGAGAGTGAAGAGAGAAGAACACAGTTGACAGTGGTTGTTAGAGAATGGGGAAGAGAAGGACGGGAATATTGATGTGAAGGGAGCTACATGAGAGAAAAGTGTAAAGTGAGAAGACGGATGACTGTCAAGGAGATAAGAGATGAGAGATGACGTTCCATTTAAATTCTAATAGATTATAGCTATCAGAAAAGCGTGAACACAGAAGGAAGTTCCACAGGCAGGAAGTGAGAGAAAAGAAGCTGATGGAGTAGAAGTTCTGGTTACACTTGATTGTTTTCGCAGTAAAAACTTTTTTCTTTTTTTTTTCTTTTTTTTTTTTATATAAGCGTTTCACCCCGAGCAAGGCATGTCACTGCCACTACTGTGCAGGGGGCTACGTAGAGTGGAGAAAGGCTGATTAAATATAGGAAATAACAGAGGGTGGGTGATAGGCGGGTGAGGATACCGAGAATGAGGGTTGGGTAGATGAGAGTGTTGTGAGAATAGTTGGGAGTTAGTGTGATAGGAGGTGTCTATTGACCCTACATTTAAACACCTGGAGATTGTAACTGTCGGGAAAGCAGACTTGTGGAAGGGAGTTCCACAGGCGGGAAGCGCGAGAAAAGAAGCTGTTGGAGTAGAATTTACGGTTACATCTTATTTGTTTAACTGTAAAAGGGTGGGACCTAGTTGCTAATCTAGTATCTCGTGTAAATTCGTGCTTAGGCGGCACCAGTGATCTAAGCTCATCGGAGCAGAAGCCATGAAAGTACTTGTAGAAGAGGCACAGGGAAGCTACATCACGCCGGTGTGAGAGCGGCTGCAGCCGGTCTGCCAAGTCAGTATCAACCACGTTACAGATCCTCCTTTGTATTTTGTCAAGAAGCCCAAGGAGAGCAGCAGGGGCACCCGACGCTAGTATAGTATTTCGTGTAAATTCGTGCAGAGGGGCCATCAAGAAGCCAATCTCTTTGGAGCAGAATCCGTGAAAGTATTTGTAGAAGAGACAGAGGGAAGCCACATGTCGTCGGTGAGAGAGAGAGATACTGTAGTCAAGCCGCCAGATCGAGATCGACTATATTGCAGATTCTACTTTGAATTTTGTTGAAAATTTCAAAATGAACAGCGGGGGCGCCCGACCAGATATGACAGAAATATTCAATGCACGGACAGATGATAGATTTGTATAGGTGTATGCTAGATTTAGAAGAGAAAAACTTCCTGGCCCGACACTGAGACCCGATCTTTCTAGCAGGAGATTCAGCTATTAATTCAATGTAGGTCAGCTTATGGTCAGCTGACAAAGTGAGGGCTATCTGACGCAGTGTATTATTTTCAGGGAAACTAACGCGATCCATGCAGATGGTGGGCAAGAAAGATTGGCTATGGTGGTTTAAGGATAGCAGTTCCGTTTTGAAATCATTGAAATTTACAAGTCATTTCTTACCCGAGTCCACCTCTGACTAAAGGTTCTTTTCGAGAGTAGCAGCAAGGTTTGTTTTGTCAGCATTGACCGATTTCTTTACGAGACGAGCGTAATTGGTGGTGTCGTCAGCGTAGAAGAATACTTGGAATCTGATTACATCAGAGAGATCGTTGATAAAAATTAGAAAAAAAAATAGGACATAGGATCGAGTTTTGAGGAGCACCCGCAATCATATGATAAGATCTGGAAGCATGCCTATTCGATACGACTTTCATTGCGTGATTCGATAGGAACGATTTGATAAAGTCAAACATGCGTTCAGATATACCAAAGCCCTGTAGCTTGAGCAGAGGATATATCCAGGGCAACAGCTCGTGTTTTGCCGTTCTTATCAAGAGCCTGGAATATATATATTCAGTGATAGTCGTTATCATGTCAGAAGTAGACATGGCGAAACGGAAGCCATGATTCTGTCGGAGAATTGGCATGGTCAACATATGATATGCAGATATCATATGTTGATATATATATATGTGTGTGTGTGTGTGTGTGTGTGTGTGTGTGTGTGTGTGTGTGTGTGTGAATTTGTGAATGTCTGGGCAAAATACAATGAAACACTGTGTGGCCATATTTTTTTTATTAAAATGAACAGTATAATAATAAACCACCTCAAAAACTTGACAAATCTAATAATAAAAACAACCAACACATACTATCTGAACTTAAATTATTATTGTTGTTGTTATTATTATTATTATTATTAGTAGTAGTAGTAGTAGTAGTAGTAATATCTCTATTACAATTCTGCTTATCCCCGCGCTTCATTATTTAGTTTTTTAGTTCGCCCGACCGTTACGCCTGCCAATAGCACATAAATAATGGACAATTTCGTTTTGATTCCGTGAAAACATGGAATTAAAATATCATAAAAGCTAATTGTCATCAGTAAGAAAGAAACAAGGAAAGATAGAAATAAAAGAAAGAAAAAAATTAGCGTCAGTTTCAATGAAAGGGAGAAAGTTCAAATCTTTTCATTTATATACACTTATTGATAAATACATTTATAATAAAAATGTTTGCAAGACAGATGTTCGGCTCGTTATTATTATTATCTTCACTTACTCTTGTTCTCAGTTCAATACGATTCCTTAGCAAGTCTTTTCCTCGGACCTGAGGTAAGGCAAGAAAGTAATTATATACACTCGGTTCACATGAATTCTTTTTTTACGTGATTCTTAACATTTACTGCTGCGACATCTGGTCGGATGCCCCTTCTATTCTCCTCGGTGTTCTTGACAAAATACAGCAAAGAATCTGTAATGTGAGTGATACCGACTTGGCTGACCGCCTGCAGTCTCTCTCTCACCGGCGTGACGTGGCTTCCCTGTGCCTCTTCTATAAATACTTTCATGGCTTCTGCTCTGAGGAACTTAAATTACTGGTGCCCCCTAGATGTGAATTTGCACGAGATACTAGATTGGCAACTAGGTCTCACCCTTTTACATTGAAATCGATGAAATGTAACCGCAATTTCTACTCCAACAGCTTCTTTCCTCGCACTTCCCGCCTGTGGAATTCCCTACAACAAGATTGCTTCCCCGACGGCTACAACCTCTAGGAGTTTAAATGTAGGGTCAATAGACACCTCCTAACACACTAACTCACACCCACTCTCTCCATCTCTCTCCCTATGTACTTTCTAAGTCGTCTATCACCCTCTTTCTGACATTTCCTATACCCAATCGCTCTATGTAACCCCCTGCGCTATAGTGGCAGTAGAATGCCTTGCTTGGGTTGACACGATTAAAAATATATATATATATATATATATATATATATATATATATTTTATATCAACTAGCGAGATGATCAGTTCTGCATAATGCAACTCTTTAATAGTTTATAGCGACTACCAGGGATTTTCTATATGATTCTGCCCCTAATTTTCCTGATCCTAGGCCACTCAGTCTTAAATATATAACAGTGACACATTTTTCAATTTCAATTTAAAGAACGTTATTTTTTCATATTAATTAAAGACATATTTTTATCTTATGACACTGCCATGCCAATGAGAAGGCATATTATTGCTTTAAAGAAGTAGACAAGAATAAATGTTTTGATCATCATCATAAATACCAACAATCGTTAGTACATCAGCAGTAGATCTTGAGAAGCGAAAGCCATTTATGAAAGAAGATCCCGCGATGTGAGAGGCCTAACCGATTCAGTATTGATTAGGGCCTCTAGTAATTTACCAAAAACGGTAAAATAAGCCGGTAGTTTAAAGGGTAAGACGCTTCTTAAAAGCTGGAGCAACCGAGAGGAACAAGTAGGAAAGCAAGAAGTAGCAAGGCATTTATTGAACAGAAATAACATTACCTTAACCCTTTGAACACTGCACTCTGCCAGGATGAACACGGATCACCCATTCTGGACCCCTACTGTATATTACTCTTGACCATGACTGTGTGGTAAACCGGCAGTCCGAATTTATGCACTTTCACACAATTACCGGTATATTGGCGATCGTTTTCAAAGGGTTAAAGAGAGAAGACAGCTTCCAGCTTGACTCTCAAATAATTAATAATAATGTATGATTAACCTTCGGTTTCACCCATATAATAATGATCCATTTTTTTAAATCTTGAGCGTTTATCTGAAACCCGAGAAATGAAACAAATGATAATTATAGATGGAATAATGACCATATTATGATATTTTAAGAAAAGATGATTGTAGATTTTTCTAATTCTACGAATCATACCTCCTAGGTGTAACAGCATCAGTTATCTCTCTTTAACACAACTCTCTAATTTGTTTGTACACCTCTGCTGTAGCCAGGTATTGAAATCACAACTATAAACTGATGTCTTCAAGGACACATGACACAGTGGATAAAAGCGTTAGTTGAATCCAGTGACTTAACTCATAGATTTGTGGTTTCACCTAATACAAGGCCAATTAAATACTCAAACTAAAAGGTTGTTGAATGAGACATTTTATATGAACGAGACATAAGGAAGCAAGAATTGAAGATTACGAGGATATGTAAGATAGATATAAAACAGCACTGACATAAAGATTAGAATATTATTAGGTGTCCCCACACGAGAGACTGTTTCATAACGGTTCTTGGAAAGTTTTCGGAATCGAATGTTTTTCTTACCAACAGAATGGATAAAGAATGAAGGTGACTCAACGTATTGGTCGTAGAAAAGTTGATTGATTTATTCGTTTTTACGACTTTCCAAACATTTGCAGGTTATTTAAAGCCATATGACATTTTTAGGATGCAGTTTATTTTCTGTTTGGGTAGGTAATAATTGTTTTAGCAATACAAGTTTTACTAATTAACTCGCAGTAGGAGGAGAAGAGGTGGATTTATTTTCCAAGAGTATGAGTGTATAATTGAATTTAACGAACGCGACAGGAACTGGAACTTGGCTTTCCGATTAACATTTCTGGACCATTGTTCATTGCACCACACGCACATCTAAACTTACAGCGTTTGGCATTCTACAGGGATCACCCATCTATCTTGGTTTAGTGAATGTTCATAAATCGGTTTCAGTGTGATGTGCTTACGGACCTGATAGCCAGACGGGCCTTGGTTGTAAAGGTCTTAGCCTTTGGCACTAAAGAATTGAGCTCTCGGCAACATTTGCCATGGATGTAGTGATGGGTTTGTGACATTATGTCTGTGAGACAAAAAGCTATTAGGTGGAAAAGGGCATCCTCGTAAAAGCTGCATAATGATTTCTGAACGCTGTTAAAGTTGGAAAATGGGGAATAAACATCTCCTGACCAGATGAAGCAGCAATTCTCCCATTTTGATCACATCTGACTTTTTTAAAGATAAAGCACACACATCTTTTTCCCGTCAATATCTACACTACACATTACCATTCCTCCATGCATTGAATATTGGAACCATACCTGGTCTGTCGATTCTGTAATAAGTTTAGAGATATAAAATATAAAGAATCGGCAATGTTGTAAGTTCTCGCCTTGCATCTCGGTTTCAGTCAGTTTCATGAATTAATTAATATAAATTATTCTGTGTCTTCTCTATAAATATTTTCGTTGTAAGTTTTCTGATGAAATTACATCTTTGGTACCTAAACTTTACATGCAGTACTAAATTACCCCATCATTTGATAGCTGAAATGGTTTGTTGTAATTGTAAGTTCTATGCTAACAGTTTCTTTTCTTGCACTTTACTTTTGGGGAACTCTCTTCTGACTTCTTACTTTTGGTCAACTTTTAGTTTAAAACTGTAATTGCATTGTTAATCACTACCTACTCTTCACTTATTGTTCTCTCTCTTTAATAAGTTTTTTTTTCTTATATTCTTAAACACAGTAATCGCATATGTCTAACTTACTTTAATACATTACTTAGGTTGAAATGATTTAAAAAAGAATAGTCTCGTATTTTCTAGACAGATAAAATCGGATACCATGTTTCAAGTAACTTTATCGATGGATCCTTTACACGAGTTCGACTTGAAGATGTTCAAAACGAGGATAAGACTTGTAACAGAAACACATATTTTAATTTCTTCAAATGTTGATATTAAAGCTAATATCTTTTCCCGTAAGTCATTCGATCGGAATGAAATGAATTTTAATACACACACACACACACACACACACACACACACACACACACACACACACTCATATAGATATTATTAATAAAAGAATTGACAACTGTAAAACCAAATATGCCAAAGAGTTATCATGTCTCAGGACTCTGTAGATATTTTATTTAGTAACTTGCATTTATAAAGGTCGCACATGCTTTGATAAAGTTCCTCAAGTTACGAAACGCGTTGGTATAAAACGTTCTCTTCTTGTTATTTCATTAATCACTGTCGTCTTCACAGACATATCTTATGCGTATCGAAATATTCACAATTGATACGAGGCGTGAGGAAACGGTTTAAATCTTTATAAAAACCGGCAATCACCGTATATATATATATATATATATATATATTATTATTATTATTATTATTATTATATTAGTCATCCACATACAAGCCTGTTTCGTTGTATCACAGCTCAGCAGTGTGGACGGACGCAACCACCTGCTTATTTCCGGGATTGAAACTCGACCAATTTGGTGTCAGTCAGAGTCGCTACTCCCTAAGCCATCAACGCATGGAATCAGAGAAGGGAAATTTTGAAGTGTTGTATATAAGCAGTGTATACACACGCCAGTCACCGAAAGAACACAATTCATTCGAAGAGAAACGCATATTTTACAGAAGTGGCAATTGTTTTTAAAATTTTCTTCTCTAAAGAGCTCAGTCGATATAAAAGTATAATAGATTAGCAAAAATTTATTTAATCTGACACGTCTAAAAGAAAACTTGCTGCCTATATATATATATATATATATATATAGGCAGCAATTTTCTTTTAGACATGTCAGATTAAATAAATTGCAAACATTGTGTTTGCTTATTTTTAAGAAAATCCCTTTATTATAATTAAATAATCTAAGAAATGAGTTGTAAGATGTTATTATCATTAATTTTTCAATGTTCCCAAGTACTTTCAATCTCCTTCCGAGATCATCTTTAGGGGTATTATGCTAAAAAAAAAAAAAAATAACCGCAAAACTGTGTTGCTAAAAATTACTTTAAATATTTTCTGTTTCAAATATAACTTTTGACAAATTGCTTAGCGTTCATCAGAATGTGAAAATTATTCAAAATGGAATTTTTTTATATGTTGTAATGTTATAGCGTTGCACGTTTTAAAGCATGAAAAACTGCTCTTTTTACAAACATTTTAGAACATTACTACAGTACTCATAAATGATTCTATTAATTATATATAATTACTATCAACTGTCAGTATAATACTTATCAACGCGCTATCTCTACCACGATATCGAGCACTTAAGAAAATGCTTGCAACAAACTTGGCCCTAAACATTATCACAAGAAAACACTGTATCTCTCTCTCTCTCTCTCTCTCTCTCTATATATATATATATATATATATATATATATATATATTATAATAATAATAATAATAATAACTGTAGCAACAACAATATCAATAGTAAAACTAGTATTAATCAAACTATAATTTAACTCGTCTTGTATAACCCACTGAGAACAAACTAGGAGGGAAAAAAGGGGAAACAAAAAAGAAACAAACGAAGTACATGAACAAAACGTCAAGCACTCGTAAGAAGGAAAAAAACCCAAGACGAAAACCCTAACTAAAGCGCTCAATACCAAAGTTTAGCAAACAAAGAAAGAAATCTAAGCAAGAGCCAACAACTGACCATGATTTCGCCTAACGGTTCGTAAGGAAAATATATATTTTAAAACTTTAATCCAAAAGGAAAAGCAGAAAAGTAAATCCCAAAGACCCGATCTTAATTAATATTAATATTTTAATATTAGAAAATGATCCAGGTGGAGGGCTCAATGTAATTAATATTAAAATTACAGAGCCAATTATAAATAAAATAAATTTCAAAGTTTAAGTGCTGCATGATCATTTCTACATGAAATCCTTAACAGAGATTTCACATATCATCGGCAACTTTCAAAATTCAAAACAAAATAAGATATTACCGCCTGAATTTCAAAGGTTTACGTCACAGAAAAAACATGATGGGTGGGTTTAATAACAATCAATATCTATTTTTAGATTTTGGACAACATTATTTTTAGATTGAGTTGTAAGCGAAAAATTTTTAAAAATGGTTTTGTCTAGCTTTAAAAAAGAGGGAGAGAAGCAAAGTAAGAAATAGGAAGTGTTGTTTGACAGGGGAGTTGGCTCAACATAATGGAAAGGAAGGGAAGAAAAAAGAAAAAAAAAGAAAAAAAAATTCACTTTCGTAGGGATGCTAGGGACGTGTTAACAAAACTAGCCTTTTTAAATGGGATGATGTATTGGAAAAAATATATAGATATAGATATATATCGTCATCCGCAAACAGTCCTGTATTAGAGCTCATCAGTACAGGTAGACATCCGATTGCTTCTAGCTAGTATTAAAACGACCGATTTTATATCTTTTCGCACGGTAGAGGAAGGCAGATTTTAGCGTGTTATATACACAATATACACACGCCACTATCCGAGAGTATTCAAATGCATTACTGAATGAACGATACGTTAATAGCGGTTAGTAGCTACTGTATCTAAAGTCTCGCATTTCCCTAGAATACTCAATCTACGGGTGATATATATATATATATATATATATATATATATATATATATATATATATATATATTATTTGTTTTTAATCATATCACCCCAGGCAAGGCAGTCCACTGCCACTATAGCGCATGGAGCTGCATAGAGCGATTGGGTATAGGAAATATCAGAGGGATGGTGATAGACGAGTTAGGAGGTACGTAGGGAGAGCGTTAGAGGGAATGGGTGCGAGTTAGTGTGTTAGGAGGTGTCTATTGACCTTACATTTAAACTCATGGAGGTTGTAGCCGCCGGGGAAGCAATCATGTGGAAGGGAATTCCACAGGCGGGAAGTGCGAGAAAAGAAGCTATTGGCGTAGAAATTGCGGTTACATTTCATCGGTTTCAATGAAAGGGGTGGGACCTAGTTGCCAATCTAGTATCTCGTGCAAATTCACATCTAGGGGGCACCAGTGATTTAAGTTCATCCGAGCAGAAGCCGTGAAAGTACTTATAGAAGAGGCACAGGGAAGCCACGTCACGCCGGTTAGAGAGTGACTGCAGGCGGTCAACTAAGTCGGTATCGATCACATTACAGATTCTCCGCTGTATTTTGTCAAGAAGCCCGAACAGAATAGCAGGGGCGCCCGACGAGATGTGGCAGCAGTATTCAATACACGGGCTGACGGTAGATTCATATATGTGCAGGATAGATTCAGGCGGAAAGAATTTCCGGGCCCTGCACAGGGAGCCGACTTTCATAGAAGCGGATTTAGCAATGGATTCGACGTAGTCATTCCACTTGAGGTCCGCTGAGAGTGTCAGGCCAAGCAGGCGTAGTGATTTATTCTCTGGAAGTCAAGCCTGTTCGATGTTAATGGGGGGGAGGTGCGGTTGTCTGTGGTGGTTAATTGACAGCAGCTTCGTTTTGGAAGAATTGAATTTTACGAGCCATTTCTTACGCCAATCAGCCACGGATTGGAGGTCCTTTTCAAGCTCGGCAGCGAGGTTTGCCTTGTCACCAACACTAGATTTTTTATATTAGTGTGGGCTGCAAACAAAGATAGTTACTTAACACTTCAAACCGAGCGCGTCACCATGTTCCTCACCAGCTCGAAACCGTTACTGCGTTTGCTTTTTATGGAAGAGCGTGATTGTGAGTGAACAGGAAGTTATCCGTGATCGAGCTATAAATTGACAAAAGGAATCGCAGTATGTAATTAAAAACTAGGAAAGTTGCAGCTGACGTATGGCACACGAGTCAAGAACAAACTCGCATTCGGTGGGTCACTGTGAAGAGCGAATGTGATGCTGAAATATATGTATATAAAAAGCATCATATCATATATATACTACATATATATGTTATATATATGTTATATATATATATATACATATATATACATACACACACAAATATATATATATATATATATATATATATATATATATATATATATATAAGCATCACATCATATAGATTCAGTCAACAACAAAAACAATCGAAGACTTTTCTCCTGTGTCCGTTTTTATATATAAAAATAAACAACAAAATATGTGTGTTTGTGTGTGCCACAATTTAATAAGATTTCTGACAAGTAGAATAAAAACTTAAGGAAAATTATGATTTCTAAATGCTACTTTAATTAAAGAAGAAAGTAATTTAGTAAGAAGAACATATATAGAAACTGCTTCAGTTGTCTGTTTAGGCTCTTATAACATTTAATCTTTCTTGCCAGATCTCTTCTCGCGATATGAGAAACTTAATACCAAAAGTGATAAAAATATACACAAAAAACTAAATTAAATTGACTAGATGATAGAAGCAAATACATATTAAAAAGAAAGAAATTAAATTTAAATTGTCACCTTTATGCGCATGTAGCGTATTTTTACTGTAGGAAAATCTTCAACAATAATACACTTAAACTAAGCTATAGTTGCGCAAACAACCTAGAAAAATCATAACAAATATATCCTAAATCAACATATAGATCAAAATAAAATTAACTACCAAAATAATAAAGAAGACAACAATAAAAAAACCTATGTAATTGCAGAAACCCCAACAAATGCCCACTACAGAATAAATGTAAAATAAACTCAATAATCTATCAATGCAACATAACATCAATTGAAAATCCCATTATAAATAAAGTGTATATCGGATCTTATAAGAACACTTTTAAGCAGCGCTGGTACATGCACTTAACTTTATTTAAAAACAACTTATACCGAAACCAAACATCGCTTTCTGCATACTTTTGGAATCTAAAGGACTCAAAACAGAAACCCAAAGTAAAATGGAAAATCCTAGAAAAATCTAGATCTTGCAACTCGCTTAACGACATCTGCCCTTTATGTTTAAGTGAAAAGCTACACATTCTTAAAGTACCCCAACAGTAGCGAACTATTAAACCGTAGAGACGAATTAGCAGTATTATGCAAACATCGTAAATATTTCTCGTTAAAATTTAAATAACCAAAAAAAAAACACCTCATCCACACGACCCCCCACAAAAAATGCAAAGAATACACATAATCAACTCTCTAAATAAATACAACAAAAAACGTAGAAATAAAAGAAAATAAATCCCACACCACACAAACAGTAATTCCATCTACCTGTAAATAGTAGTAAAATAAAAACTATCGGCACAACATAAAAACAAACAAAAACATATATCCCAATATAAAATACCTAAACTAAACGAAAAAGCGACCTGCCCAAAACTAAGTTACCCTTCTCGTAACCCAATAGCAGCACCTCTAGAACCACGAACGGACAACTAGACCATTCTAAACCCCACCATACATTTATTTTACACCGTTCTCATTAACAGCGACGCCACTTTCACCACAACAGACAAAATAAATAAAGAATCTGTCTTAAACTAAGCCACCTCTCCTAACCCGTATCTCTAAGACTACAATACGGCCGACAGAATCAGAATTAGCTCCCAACCCTGCTTTCACTTAAAGATCATATCACCACAAATAAACCGTTTTCACCATTTAATTTTCATTTCAACCTTTTCACCCGATGAGAAGCGCGTAAAGCAGCTTCGAAACGCGAAAATTTTCGTGTAGTGATACTCTGAATTTATAAACCATTGTAACAACTATTACAATATAAAGCCCTACGTTGTATCGAGCACTGTTTTTAAAAGTAAATGTATGAACAACAGGTTAAAAAAAACCTACGAGTTCCACAACTTTGTTACAATACTATATATATATATATATATATATATATATATAGAGAGAGAGAGAGAGAGAGGTAGAAGATAATTTTCTAAACATATACTGTTTAATATAACAAACAATGAATGTCTGTGTCTATTAATCATGAGACGTTCTAAATATCATATTTTGGCTTTAATTTCAGGTGAAAATAAAGCCAAAAATTCTCCAACATTTGGATATTTTTTATTATGTTGGTTCTAAGCTTTTGGCTCACATGAGCCATCTTCAGAGAAGTTACAGGTTCATTAACATAAAAACATCCACCATCAAAGATTAAATTTTTAATCTTGTGTGTTGACATTAAACTTTGCTAAGCAACAATAACAATTATCAAATAGCAGACGCAGTTCGTAAATTTGTAATGCTGTTCTATATTCACATATTTAACAGTATATGTTTAGAAAAAAATATATATATGTGAGGGGTATAGTTTGCATTCTATTCTTGATGTTTTACGTGTAATTCCTTAGGGTGTATCTCTCGATCAACCGACACTTATCTCTATATCCTCATAAATAATCTGCAAACAAATTTACTCGACTTCTTTGAGCGTACACTGTATTTTATATGCGGAAAGAAATAACGAAACAAAAAATGAACCAATGAAAACTGATTTTTTGGGTAGCTCGGTGAAGGTGTGAAAAAGATTGATATAAACTGAGGTTGACTCAAGCCGATATTGGCCTTTTCAAATGTCTATTCTGAGATCCCCTCGGGGACGTGTCAACAAATGATGCCCTAGGCAAACAATTGTCAAAGCACATCCAATATATGAAACCGCACCTGTACTCGAAAAATCAATCCAAAACAACTTTGGAAATAACGAAAGTGTAATAAACAAGAAAAAAGAATAGGAAGCAATGAAAGAGAAAGAGAAAGTAATGACATCGAAGACTGCAAAGTGCCTCTAGACTTTGTTTTATTTACGGTCCATTAAGTAGATGCTTGTGTTGAAAGGTTTCTTAGTTGCTTGTTTTTAATCAACGTAATCAGATACCCTCTGTTTATAGCCTAAAAATGATCGAACTTTCATAATCTAAAAAAAACTTTCCCTAAAATGTCGGTTTAAGAGTTATATAAATATCCAAACATCGAAATTCGGATACATTAATTCCATTTTTTGTTTTGTTTTCTGGTTTTCTTTGCTTTCCCATTTTTATGTTACTCTTGTTTTTTAAAACTTATTCCAAAAATAAAAGTTTGTGGCATCGAGAGTTTCTGTCGAAATTCAACGGAAAGTGCGACACTGAGATCCGAAGGTGTATTGACATGACCAAGGATGCAGTACAAAAGCTGAATAGAGTATTGCGAGACAGAAAAATTTCGTTGGAAACATGGAAGAGTCTATTGAATTCTTATGTGATGCCTGACTTTCAAAATGGCATCGAATGCCGGGCAATTTCATCAAATATGAAGGAAAGACTTGATACAACCGAAATGTGGTTCTACAGAAGCATGCTGAGGATACCATGCACCGAACATGTAAGTAGCAAGGTTTTGGAAGGGATGGAAACGTAAAGGAAACTTGAACTTAATATTAGAAAAAGACAGCTGCAGTTTGTGGGAAATATAATAAGAAAAAAGGTCTTGGGGAATCTGATATTCAAATGCCAGATAGAAAGAAAGACAACCAGCGGAAAGCAACGGAATGCCTACTTGATGAGCTTAAGCAAATGGGTGGCAGAGCAGGGCTTGAGGGGAGTAACAAAAGAAAGGTTGTTAAGAGATACAAGTGTTATGGAGATGTGGAAGACTATGATCGTCTACGTACTGAAGATACATGACACATAGAAGCAAAAGAAAACTGAAAATGATACTCATGATAGCTGTTCGTTTCCTAGTACACCGGTATGCTAGCTCACCCAGGTTACACTTTCTGACAGTGAACGTATAATCTGACGTGATCAGAAGTTGAACAGAGCCAGTAAACGCTCGAAACACCGACGGCCTGTACTTTAATGCTATGAAATCCTTAAAAATTTCTGTTAACACGATTTCAATCACATGTCATAGGTCAAACGATTTCATGACTTTCAGTTACATGCTGGCGATGCTACACGCTGAGATCATATGAAGAAGATTGTTTCTTCAGAATACAATCATTAGATTCGAACCTGTGTTCATCATAAAGTCAAAACTTTGATAATTTTTTCAAATAAGTGAAAATTAACCGAAAATATTTCTCCACCAAGCAAACATAAAAAAGTAAGTTGTAAGAAGAACTTAGCCGCGTAAGCTGAACTCAGCAGTTATGCAAAAATAGAAAGGGGCGTAAGACAAGGATGTCTTTTTTTACCGGATCTTTTCAACCTGCACAGCAAAGCAATTATGAAAGAAATAAAAGCCTTGTCGGGATTCGTCATTGGGGGCCACAATCTCAACAATATCCGATACGTGAATGACATGGCGCCGATAGCAGACACGGAAAGAAAAATGCAGGGCTTTCTATAGAAGTTAGCAAAAGTAAGTGAAAAGAAAGGATTGAACATAAACCTCAAGAAAACTGAATGTATGGTCATCAGCAAAAAGAGGAGCCCAGTATGCCAAATGCAAGTTGGAGAATCTAAAATAAAACAATAAAAAATTTCAAATACCTGGGAAGTGTTTTGACAGAGGATGGAAAATGCGACACGGAGATCCAAAGACGCATTGGCATGGCCAAAGACGCATTTCAGAAGCTAACCAGAATAGTGAAAGACAGGAAAATCTCCTTAGAAAAAAGAAAAGAGTGCTGGATGTGATATTTTTCTTTCTGTATGGAAGTGACTGCAAGACTATCTCATCAAAGATGAAGGAGAGGCTTGAGGCAACAGAAATATGGTTTTACAGAAGGATGCTGAGGATACCATAAACGGAGCACGTGTGCAACGATGAGGTGTTGGAAAGGATGCAAAGGAGAAGAAAAGTGATAATAAATATCAGGAAAAGACAAATACGGTTCCTGGGACACTTAATGCGGAAGGAAGGCCTGGAGAATTTGCTCCTCGCAGGTCGGATAAATGAAAGAAGAGACAGGGGAAAGCACCGAGAGACGTACTTGTTAGGGCCGAGGCGAATGGTTGACGGGCTTGGAAGTGATACCAAGAGGAAAATTGAGAGCGGCACGAGACAGAGCTAAGTTGATGTCCATGATCGCCTACGTCCTGAAAGGACACGGCACATGAAGAAGAAGTATAGAATAAAGAATGATCGGTTGGTGTAATATATATATATATATATATATATATATCGGGATGAGAAATTGAAGGTAAAATTCAGAATTCCTGTCGAGTTCATTAGATTCGCCGACACAAATAGTTTTGCGACAGGTGTGAATCCATCTCCACTCTAAATATTATTAAAAACAGCATTGCTATTCAAAAAAAATGTTAATGCAATATTCGAGAAAATAATTGTCCTTAGAATTCAAAGATATGTTTCATCTATGCATAACCCACAAAAGATTGCTAAGTTGCGAAGTACAAATCAATCTGAAGAAGGCTAGAGAGTACAACTGCCGAAACTTTGTGACTTCAACAGCCAAGATAAATATACCCAGCTGAATAAGAAAATAGGAACAAAGTGCCATGAAGTCCAAGCCAGTGGTAATTGATATTCAAAATGATTGAAACATCTCCGAACGTAGCTCATCTTATCGACTTTCACCTTGCGACCACATCAAGTTGAAAAACCGGTTCACATAAAATCCCCGAACTTAAGCATCATCCACACTAGATGAGTGACCACTTTGAAATTCCAAATGTGAGGGCGGTGTAATGGATAATGGCTTTAAATTATTAGGTTGTCCCAAAAGTTCGTAAACACTTGCAAAAAATTGAAATTTTACTCGCAAAAACAATAAAAATTATTGCTCAAAATAAAGACCATTTTCCAAAACTTTCTGCCATCTATCTGCAAGCTTTCGGATCTGGTCAAAGTACCATTAAGCCAGCTTCGAATCAAAGAATTCTTGACACGCTTCATCGACTACATCAAACGAGTCGAATCGGCGGCCCTTCAGAAAGTGTTGCATTGAGCGGAAAAGGCCGTAATCTGATGGATCACAGTCAGGACTGTCGGCTTGATGTGGCAGAACTTCAACGCCGTCCCGCTCTTCAAACTTGTCTTTAGTCTTCCTGGCGGTGTGGGGCTTGGCACTGTCCTGCTGCATCAAAGCGTTCTTTCGGTTGATCAGAGCCGTGTACTTTGATTCAACTTTTCGTAGACCCGCTCAAGTTGCTGACAGTAAAGTTCGGCACTGTTGGCACGACCATTCGGAACCAACTCAAAATGCACGATTCCTTCAAAGTTCCACCAAACGCACTACATGACTTTCTTGACGAATCGATCTTGTTTTGGAACCGACGGTGTCTCTTGTCCTTTCTGAACCCATCGCTTGTCTTGATTGTGCTGGACCAGATAGAACCATTTCGCATGTGTTTACGAACTTTTGGAACAACCTAATATTAATCGGAGAGCGGAGTTCCAATTTCAGCTGGTTCCGCTTTATTCAGTATGAACTAATACACCTGGGAAAGGTACGAATCCACATATTCTTCTTGCAGCCATGAGTAAATTATTAAGCATTGTATGATCAAAACAATTAATATCTAAAAAAGGCGTAGAAAATATTTAGGTTTGGGTATTAAATAATCAACAGAAGTTAGTATGCAGCTAAACAAAGCAACCAACGATATTATAGATTTTATTTACATTGTTCCTACAGTTGTTTCATCTTTATTGTCACATTCATGACGTTTCGGCCGGAAACTTTTAGTTCTATAATTGGATAAGATTGTTCTCGAGTCTACCACTTCCGGATGACTTAGTTACCTCTATTTTACTCAGCTCACTAATTTTTGTTCGCCACTACTATCGCCAGGTTTTGAACTCACAACTATATGATTCAAATCACTGGATAAAATCAACGCCTTTATATATCCTTAAAGAAATTCGGTTCAAAATTCCAGTCACCTGAAGAAGGTCGGAGCGTACCACGGCTGAAACCTTGTGAATATGACAACAGTCCGAACAATGTAAATAATATAAATACCTCATCTCAGAAATATCGATAAATTATAGAATTATCAAATTTGCAAAATTTACAAAACCTGTTCATGTGTTAACGTTGTGGCTCCATCTCTGTGTGGTGAAGGGCCACGGCATTTCTATTGTGGTATTGTTGCTGTGGCTTCAGAGTTTTTACGAAGTAGAGTTTCTAGCACCACACCTAAACAGTTGTGAAATCAGAGTTATCCTTTTCCTGAAGAGATTATCGGTTAAAATCGCAACCAACCAGCTTTGTTGAAAATATGTGGATTCATGCCTTTCCAGTAATATTTCTATAAATGCAATCCCAATGGTTTTAACTGGAATTTGATCTAACTACGCCAAGCCAATGCACATTCCATCTCATGTTTTAACAGGTTATTTCTCATTCAATATTTACTCTTAATTACTTTAAATAGCTTTAAAATTAGCAAGTCGTTTGCGTTGCATAAGATGGTTCGATTGAACTAGGACTAATATCTATCTTTTAATAAATGAAAGAGATTTGACGCAATAAATAATTTTATACTTCTGAAATGGGGATTTTTAAGTGTAATTAGATGTGGCACAAGGTAAAAATTAAGGGACACCCAGTTAGGATCGAACTCACTACTTCACTGTAAGGATTCTAACGAGACAAGCTTGCTAACCATTACACCATCTCGAGATTCTCTTATACTTCTGAGATGAGGAAGTATCTACAGTATTGACATTCTTTTTCTTCTTTTATGTACCATGTCCCTTCAGGAAGTAGGCGATCATGAAATTCCACGTATCCATATCCCAGGTAGCAGTAGCTCTTAGCACGCTTTTTCTTGTTACCCCACTCCAAATCCGCTCTGCCATCCACCTGCTCTGGCCCTTCAAATATGTTATCCGCTTTTTTCCCCTGTCACACTTTCCCTCTATCCGACCTGTGAGTATCAGATTCTTCAAGCCTCCCTCCCTCATTAAAAGTTTCAAGAACTTCAGTTGTCTCTTTGTGATGCTCATTATTAATTTCTTTTTCGTTTCCATCTTTTCCAAAACCTATCTATTGCTCACATGTTAGATCCATAATATCCCCAGCATCCTTCTGTAGAACTAGATTTCAGTTGCTGCAAGTTTTTCCTTCATCTTTAATTATATTCTCCAACATTCACTGCCATATTGAAGAACTGACATCACATAGCAATCTAGTACTTTCTTCTTTGTTTCTAACGATTTTTTCTGTCTCTTAATAATCCTTTCAGCTTCTGGAATGCGTCCCTGGACATTTCAATTCGCCTTCAGACTTCAGTGTTCCACTTTTCGTCTCACGTTAGACGACTTCCCAAGTATTTAAATTTCTGTATTGCTGGATTTTAGTCTCCCCAACATGTAATTGGCAATTTGGACTCCTCCGTTCGCTGATGAACGTACATTCGGTTTTCTTGAAATTCATTTGTAGTCCATTATTTTGACTTTCTTCAGTTAGCATTTTTGGGAGGTCTAGTAGTTTTCTTTCAATAGGTACCGACTTGGCGGCTCGACTATATCCACTTTCCCACCGACGAGATGTGATTCCCCTTTGTCTGTTCTATAAATACTTTCATGGCTTCTGCTCCAACGAACTTAAGTCACTGGTGCAACCAGACTGGCAACTGGGTCTCATCCATTCACCGTGATATCAATCAAATACAGAAGACAATTATGCTCCTTCAGCTTCTTTCCTCGCACTTCCCGCCTGTGGAACTCGCTTCCTTACACTTGCTTTCCTGACGGCTACAACCTCTAGGAATTCAAATGCAAGGTCAATACTCATCTCTTGACCCTAGTTCTTTCCTTACCACCCTGTATATCCTTTCTTTTCTCTCCACCTCTGCAATTGTCATCACACCTTTATTCCTTTTCTTCTCTTGCTCCTTTCTAAATGGTTTGTCCTTCTCTTCACTTTCTTCTATCTAGTGCTTTTACTCTTATGTAGCCCCTTGCACATCAGTGGCGTTACCGCCTTGTTCGGGATGATATGATTAATTAAAAAAAAGCTAACATCACTGTATCATCTGCGTATCTTATGTTGTTCAGATTGTACCGCCAATGACGAATACTGGCATAACTGATATGGTTCTTTGTCTTCATCTTTATTGCCGTGTTTACGATGTTTCGGCCGCTGTACGCTCCGGCCATTTTTAGGTGTTAAAAATTTTGAACAAAATACTTGCGGATTCTATGTAGTTATTTCCCTTTAACTCAACCCTCTAAGTTTTTTGTTCACCACTGCTGTAGCCAAGTATTGAACTCACATCTCTTTGGTTCAAGTCAGTTAAACTAACCAACGTCTATATCCATGTGTCTTATACTTTAAGTTTCATAAGATACATTTACATTATACTTCGTTTTTCAAATTCAATAAGAAAAAATGCCATGCGACTGCAATGTTAAAGATACCAACCAAGGAATTTCATATTTGATTTCAGAGCAAAATTAAAATTCTGATATATTTTTGCTTGATATCTACATAAACCAATAAATTAAAAGAGTAAAAACGGGCTGTATTTTTATTCTAAGAAAAGGCCAAAATAGTCTGGGAAATGTATAAAATTAAAATTATTTTACATATATTCTAGAAAAATGAATTATTCAATTTGAATCTAAAACTCCAATAATATACCACTAGATTGTCCAAAAAAAATATAACTTTGTGGATAAAAGCGATGGCAGTTGAGGTTTCGTTCCTTGAGTCGAGCAAGTGGGGAAATCCCAAAATCTGATTTACTTCAATAATTTAACAAACGATTTTTACGTGCAATGAACATTCAGAAAGGGGGTAATTATGGCCCTCCATAACCGCTTAGAGCTCTAAGCATCTTCTCAGACAATGAAGATGACCCACTGTATTCGCTTGTAAGTGTAAAAATCAGCAGAAGCTTCTTCTTTATTATATGTCAAGAAAAGAGTATCTTTATGATTCTAAACAGGTGTCATTTTTGTTTCCGTATAACTTAAGACTTCTTTATTGCTTACGTGGTTCGTCCATGAAATGTTCACATTTTTCTGTAAAACTACGTTTCTATTGCGTTCAATCATGAGCTAATTATTCTCCGAAGAAGTTACCCAGCATTCACTGCAATAAAAATAGACCTGATATTATACAGCAGTTTAGCACGCTTTCATTTCTTTCTATATTTGTGAATACGACTACACCATTTGCCATTCAATTTATAGACTAAAACATTCAAATGGAATATTACTGCATTCAAATGAGAAAAGAAATAAGGCATTATTTTAAAAACTAACGCATTCAATTTAAAAAATGAATTTAAAATTCACTAATTTTAATTTAATTATACATTTACTATGTTAGTATCACAGTTTAAAAGTACATGTTTGTTTCCCTTGATGTTCATTTGAACTTCATTTTTTTTTTTGCAACTGCGAATTTAATTTAGACGATGAATTTGATGCCATTTTATATTGATGACAAAAAATATTGCGGCATTTTAAATTGAATGGTTTACTTTAATGCCTTTTTAAATTGAATGGCAAATGTTATAGTGATTACCATCGGAAAAGAAATCTCCCATCAAAAGCGAAATGAGAACAGGATTAAATAAAGTTTTAAATTCAGAAATTCCAAAAATCTTACCCAGTAACCTGAAGAACGCTGGTGGGTACAGTGTGGAGGATTTCATAGTGTCTGAACTTAAATTAAAGATTAATGAACCTGAATTATAAAAATTAAAAAAAAACTATTCACGGTTAAAGTCCAAAAGATGTATAATTTAGAACATATTTATTGAATTTTTCATCAACACAACAATAATCTGTCAGTTAATTGCCAAAAGTGATACACACTTGGCCCATCATGTCTCGAAAGAGATATGACTGACTTGGCAAAAGATTTTCCCGCAGAAGGATGCCATTACTTCCGCAGCAGACTGGTTGCTAATCAAGGCTATAGAATACCATGTTTACTGTTATTTAGCCCATAGCTTGGGGAAAGAAACGGATTAATATCTTTCTCAAGGGTATTTGCGCGTAAGTGACTGCAACAAATTCAACTGAAATTCAAACTCAGCTCTCGGATTTCTCGTTCCGAGCTGATATCCACTACACCACAACTCACAACAGTAGTGAAAAGACTAATTAGACAATTTTAACTTTCAAGTAACTGTTTTCTTAATACCTAATGAAGATTTTTGTGACAATCATGAACCTTTGTTGATCCTATCGTGGAATAGCTGTCTTTGTTGTTGGACAAGACAAGGATTTCTGTACAAGGATTAATGAATATGACATACTTAAACACGTGAATACGGCCGAAATAATATGAGGCAAGCTAAAGAATTAACAATCTAACAGTTTGGAATTATCTGCAGAATGTTTCTTCGTTAATTTCTAAATAGTAATGGTAATAGTAATATTAGCCGTTTTCTTATTTAGAAATGTTCGGCATTTTTATGATTGGCAGTATTAATGTCGATTGAAATGTATAAACATTTTTCTTTAAAAGACCTTCTGGAAAATAGACAACTAACTATTATAATCATCATTTATGCATCACACCTAGATGGTGCATAGGGCAACAACTTCTTGTTGCTGTAACAAACTGTTTTGTTGTTAGCCCTGCACCCAACTTGGAGGACCGGTGGAGCATTCTCGGTCCTTACGTTTACAGCACCTGGTATTCTCCAAATGGTCACCCATTTAAGTACTGACGAGGATCGATGTTGCTTAACTTCGGTGATCGGACGAGAACCGGTGTATACAACACGATATAATGCAAACTAACTATTATCGCTCTTTCTAATATCGATGGGGGTTCTCTTTCCTGATCTTTAGTTCGCGTAGGACATCGCCATTTTATTATGTCGTTATTTTCTACTCGAGTTCAGTTTGCTGTCCATCTTTCTTTTGTTCAAAGTCCTCAAATGATGATACTGTTTTTATTATTTGTTACAGAATTTTGTTGGTGATTATATAGCGCCTGACAGCGAGGTTGGAATAGAGACAGATCGATCGACTTAATTCGCGCGTGGCCCTAAAGTATGCGTTAATTCTTCCAAACTGATATAATGAATAATGTTATGGAAAACAGAAAGGAATCTTACAGGACGCAATTAATAAGAATCCCATGCAAAAGAAAAAATCAATTCGGATAAAAGAGTCGAGTTTCTTCCACTTAGAAAAGCAATCTGCTTGTAACAAAAAGAGAATAAAATGTTATCTGCTTGGCTCGATTGTACATATCAGCGCGTACAGTAAACTAAAAATATTGCATGTTCCTTTTTGAATTATGGAATCGAATCTCAAAAGGATACTTGTCAGATAACTACAATTTAACCTATTCAAGTCTGGGATTAACCATTGTATTACCCAACATATCTGCCTGATGTATGATTCTTACTCTGTAACCAGCTACTTAGAGTGGCTCCCGGGCCTTGTACAGGGGAAACATCATGTAAAAAGTAATTTACTTAGCAATCGTTCGCTATATATGTCGACCAACGTAAATATACACTAGTGTCGGACCAGGATGTTTTTCCCACCTGAATCCATCCTGCATATATACAAATCAATCATTCGTCCGTGCATAGAGAACTGCTGCCATGTATGGTGAGGCACCCCTGCTGTTCATCTCAGTATTCTTGACAGGCTCTAAAGGAGAATCAGTAATCGACTTGGCGGCTCGACTCCAGCCACATCACCAGCGACGGGGTGTGGCTTCTCTTTGTTTGTTCTATAAATAATTTCATGACTTCTGCTCTTACGAACTTAAGTCACTGGTGCCTCTGCAACAGGTGTTTACTCGTTCACACAGACTGGCAACTGTGTCTCACCCATTCACAGTGGGATTAACCAAATTCAGACAAAAATTCTACTCCTGCAGCTTCTTTTCTCGTACTTCCCGCCTGTTGACCTCGCTTCCATATTCTTGCTTTCCTGACGGCTACAACCTCCAGGAATTTAAACACAATGTCGATACTCATCTCTTAACCACTTGACTCTAGTTCTTTCTTCACCACCCTGTATATCTTTTCCTTTCTCTCCACCTTTGCAACTGTCATCACACCTGTATTCCCATCCTTCTCTTGCTCTTTTTTAACTGGTTCGTCTTTCTCTTCACTCTCTTCTACCTAATCTTTTTACTCTTATATAGCCCCCTGCACACCAGTGGCGTTACCGCCTTGCTCGGGGTGATACGAATAAAAAAAACAAAAAGAGCAAAAAAATTATAAAATAATATAAACGTTAGAGACATGGTCTTTCCTTTCTGCATAGGAAGCCAAAAAACGATTCTGAATGATTAGGCTACTAATGCTAATCATCAACAGTCAGCTGAGTGTAACCAGATAGAGAAAGTATTTTCTTATTTGTCCGTCCACTTATATGAACCATTGTTACTGATTCTTTCGTGATGACTGATTTCTTTGTTATAAATCTTGCTTTTTAATGCTACCCTCAGGCTGTCACTAAACGAGCGTTTATTATGCGATGCTGACACCAGACAAAGTTTGAACACTAATGTTAGTGAACAACTACCGGCACTGACCGATCAATAGAGGCTAAGGATTTTACTTTGTAGACTAAAGCTGAATCTCATTAATCTTCATTAATCACTTGAATGAGATTAAACTCTTTCCGAGATGATAATTCTAAGAATTTGCACAAATCGTTTTTCCCGTGCTATCACGGTGAAACACGTCCGATCAACAAAGCAACACAAGGTTGACCACGGATAAATGACCACTGAAAGGGATACAAGGTGTTATAGACAACGCGACAGTCCTAACAAGAAGGCAATGAATAAAAACTTCGCACTTATACTAGCAGAGGATCTCAATATGTGGAGATGATTATAGACTGTCAGAGCCTACACAAGCAGACTGTAGATAACGATTGATATTGCATTTAAATTTCTCTTCTGGGTGAGAGCGATAAATTATTTTCATAATCATTTATAACAATTGTAGTGAGAATTATCTATTCCTGTCAAAGCTTATTGCGTTCTGAATTCTTTTTCTTTTATGTGCTGTACCTTTAGAGGAATCATGGCTCTCCACAACTTCTTATCCTTCATGGCCGTAAGCGACTCTTCTCCTTTTGACAAGCCTCTCGCACAAGCTCGTCTGGTAAGTGGTTTGCTTCCTATCCCAATATATCTTGCCCTCGATATGACCTGTGAGACTTATATTTACCAAGGCCTCGTTCCTCATTATTTGTCCAAGAAATTGTAACATATTACCTTGAACAGTAAAGATACGTGTATTTACCCTTCTCCCCCACTTGAGAGAGTTGCGACACGAGGTCTTTTTTAACGTGGGGAACCTGAGCGCGAACGCCCAGGCATTGAACAGTAAAGATATGATTGACAAAATATCCGGCAATGGATGATGTCGGCAGGATAACAAAAACAGAAACACGGGCGATGGCCGACAAATATATGACTGACCGGCCGAGGATGGTGGCGGTAGGGTGCAACATCAAAGGCAGAAATACAGGCAATAGCTGGCTTGAGAGGCGATAGCTGGCGAAGATGATTGACAGATGTATCTGGTGCGGATGACGTCAGTTAAGCGACAACCCAAAAAAGCAAAAATGCGTAGGAACTTTTGGGTAATATAAGTCTGAGTTTTTGTCCGAAGTTAGATTAGAAAGAGAGAGAGTAAAAAGAAAGAGAGAGCGAGAGAGAGAGTGGCAGAGAGAGAGAGAGAGTTCCCCGCTGGTTAAAAAAGCAAAGACTGGCTAACTGTCCCCGTCTGATCCCTCGTATGTGCGTGATCTCTTTCCGGCTACCTTCATATTTTACACAACCGTCACCGACAAAGAATGAAAATATAATATTTTATTTTTATTTTTACGTATATCGAGTTGCCTGTCAAAACGATCATTGTTTGTCCAGAGAGCCAGTGGCAGTATATAACGAAACTGGGTCTTTCTTTTTTTAGAGTAAGTGTTGTTTTTTTACGATTTTCTACGAATATCTAGTTTCTTAGAATTCTCAGTATCAGTTTATAGAACCACGTTTTTGTTCCGTCCATATTCCTCTTCCCCAGACTGTAGAAAATTGTACATCATTTTATGCCATTACAAGAGTATTGATATCCTGTTAGAATTTAGCGGTTTTTCGTTTCTAACGAAATGTTTAAGTTTTATACAATGTTGTTTAGCTTTTTGAATGACACGTAGACTAATCCAATGATATTACATAAGGATTGATATTACATAGTGATTCTCCACTTGTTTTTTGTTTATAATAAAATGTTTATGTTTCTTAGTATTTTATTTAGATTCTGTAAGAATTGTGATAACCCCATGCCGGATCAAAATGTTCATATTTTATACTATGTTTTTAGCTTTTTGAATATCACGTACATTAATCCAATGATATTACATAAGGATTGATATCACATAGTAATTTACCACTTATTTTACGCTTCTAACCTAATGTTCATGTTTCCTGGTATTTGCTTTAGATTCTGTAAGCAGACTTGGGCTAATACCATGCCCGATCAAAAACGGTTCTAAAAATTATCATCCTCTTTTAAAACACATTTGTCTATATTTCTGGGATGAGACATGATTCATGGAAGAAGAATAATATACTCCACTGATTGAAATAAAAATTTCAGTTCGAAATTAGAATCACCAAAAGAAGGTAGGAACGTACAACGGCCGAAACGTCGTGAATATGGCAATATAGACAATAGTTCGAACATTTCTAAATACTTACTGAATATTTATAAATCTCTATTTGTAGTTCGTATCTTGAAGTTTTTTTCTCTTGCAGACAAGCATACTTTCCTTCTACAGTTCATAGCTAATTTTTTTTTCCTCAATTTCTTTACTACTGTCCAATATGCCCTCTGGTTTTCTCTCAGCGTCTACCATCAACAACGTTAACTGCGTATCTTATACTGTTAAGATTAAACATGAGAATTTATTATCCAAGCAACGCCTGAAGACGAAGATGTTTGAAGACTCAAAGGAATCATCGGAATCAAACTAAAGCTCAGTAAAGCAGGTAGTAACCTACATGACAGGGTTAGTCAAATGCCAAGTTATGAGCAAGTATGACAAAGCGGCAGTCGAAAAATATTGTTTATAGCAAAAATGAAAAAGATGTCTATGCAGAGACATTACCATCAACATCCTTAATAAAATAATATTTTTTATCAAAAGCAAATTAATAAAGTCGCTATGAAAACAAGGGTTTAGTGAGTGAGAAAGAATAAGAAAAATAAAAAAAATTAACAAGTATCCAGAACAATATAAGGTAAAAAACGCAGGCACGAGGTGAGGATTTCTATTGTATTTAACTTTTTGAAGATTAAATTCGGTTGGAAATCTCGATGCCAGAAGTGAATTCTACAAGACAGAAGCGACTGAAAATAAACTGCTAGCAAAGAACATACGATTCAGTCAGTTAAGTGCCATACATGATAAACGCTTTCGAGACATGACTGACTGGGCAGAAGATTATCCGCAGTAGATTACCATTACTTTGTGCGGAAGACTGGATGTCAACTAAGGCTATAGAATTCAGTCTGTCCTGTTAGTTAATCCATAACTGGAGGGAAGAGACGGATTAATACATTTCCCAAGGGTATTTTCGCGTAAGTGAATGCAAAGAATTCAACTGGAATTTGAAGTTGGCTCCCGACTTCTCGTTCCAAGCCGATATCTACTGCACCACAACGCAAATCTACTGCACCACAACGCAAATCTACGGCACCACAACGCAAATCTACTGCACCACATCGCAAATCTACTGCACCACAACGCAAATCTACTGCACCACAACGCAAATCTACTGCACCACAACCCAAATCTACTGCACCACAACGCAAATCTACTGCACCACAACGCAAATCTACTGCACCACATCGCAAATCTACTGCACCACATCGCAAATCTACTGCACCACAGCGCAAATCTACTGCACCACAACGCAAATCTTCTGCACCACATCGTAAACATACGGTTACTCCTAGCTAATTCAGCTGTAAAAGGATATACCATAAGAGATACATGCTTGGGCGATCATGTCTAGAAAGAGATATGTGAGATTGAGAAAAAAGATTTTCCTGAAGTATGTTGACATACAAAGGTTATAGAACCCAATTTGTTCTCATATTTAACACGTTGATGGAGAAAGAAGAGAGGGATTAATATTTTCCCAAAGGTATTTGCGCATCAGTGAATTCAACGAATTCAACCAGAATTCGAACTCAGCTTTCTGATTTCTCATTCTGAGTCTATATCTACTGCACAACAACTTAGTCAGTCAGGTGCCATACGTGATACACGCTTGGGCGATCATGTCTCGAAGCAGACATGACGGACTGGGCAGAAGATTATCCCGCATTAGGTTGCCATTGCTTTCCGCGGTAGACTGGTTGCCAGCCAAGTCTATAGAACCCAATCTCTCCTTTTATTTAACCCATAACTAGAGGGAAGAGATGGATTAATACATTTCCCAAGGGTATTTGGGCGTAAATGAATGCAAAGAATTCAACTGGAATTCGAACTCGGCTCCCCGAGTTTTGTTCCGAGCCGATATCCTCTGCACCACAACGCATATTAGTACTGCGTTTAAATTAATAAATTCTAGATATCATAGAGCGAATTTTATCAGAACAATTATCATTAAAATATTTACAGAAAAAACGCTGGGAAGCTACATTACGGCGGTGCGAAATTGACTGAGGCCGAGATACTAGGTCGGGTCTAATAGCATTGCTGATTCTTCTTTGGATTTGAGCAAGAATCTCTAAATAGACACAAGAAGAACCAGGTCGTATGTACCAGCAATATTTAAAAATTTCTGAATGGTTTACTTATATATATATGTAAGATACAAAATAGATAGACAATAATGACTCGATCTTAATCAACCATGACACTCAAATTAATACCATAAATATTTAGCATTCACATCGTGTAGAGCAATAATTAAATATTTCATTCACGACTTTATTGTTTACATTGAACTTGCATCTTATTGTGTTTGCTCATTTATTATTGGCTTATGCTAATCTAAAGATGTGTTTTTAAAACAGCCACAGTTCGCGAGATAAAGAGTTTAGCTATCAAATAGAAATGTAATTTTAACAAGGAAAGAAATACTGACCTCAAGACAGAACGCAATTATTTGTAAAGTTATAGATATTTAATTCGAATTATAGTACAAAATAAATAAATTGATCACACATGTCAGAAAAAAGATTCTAAGAAGTCGTTTCTTATTTCAATTAATAGCTTTCAATTCCTTGAGTGTTCTGAAGTTGCCAATGGGGACATTTACTTACTGTCTCTTCCAAGCAAATATCGTCCGAAGAAAATATTTTCAATTGAAAATGGAAAACGTTGGATTCGAAAAAAAAAAACGTACGTCGAAGTAATTCACACGAGAATAATCTGGACATTTTTTACGAGTGCGAGTAATATTTCTTTATAGAGGATGTGAAATTGAATCGAGTAATTATTCGAGAAACGAAAACTGTTTACACATAAAAAGAATCTTGTTCAATAAACCGTAGTCGAATCAAAGTGAGAATCACTCACTTTAAACGTTCTAAGTTCACACGCACAAGCGCGTACATATTTGTTCCTGCTTTGTTTACAAAAATCACTCACTGTGAGATATTTCTTCCCAACACTTATATATGGCTTTATTTAGAAAGAAATTCTCTCGGAAAACAACTTCTTATTTATGACCAATTTATATATATATATATATATATATATATATATATATATATATATATATATATAATTAAATAAGTAACAAAGAAAATATTTGCGACGTTCAAAACATTAATTTAAAACAGGGTTCAATATAAAATAAAGCAATTAATATTTTTTATGAATTATACATTAGAACATGTACAAACTACAATCTACTACAAATTTACACATTTTGTTTCGACATTGAAATAACGTCTCATCAGGTAGTTAATAACGACGTATGCGATTATGTCTTTCCACGTTCCCTACCTCTGGTGGCTGACAACACGGTTTCTCCTATTAACCCACTCGAAACCCGCTCTGCCATCCACCTGCTCAGGCCCGTCAAGTATGTTACACGCTGCTTTCCACTCTCTCTATTTTCCTTATGAGATATTGGCGACTTCGAAAGAATAGAACGATGACTTCAAGGAAACTACTCTAAATTAATCATATATATATATATATATATATACTCAGTCTGCTGTGTCTTCTTCCCTTTGGTGCGAATTCCAGCGGTCGAGTCGATAAATAAGAGTCAAGCAATAAGGGTTCGCTTTAAGTGATTGATGAGACAGATATGGTTGAGACCTTGGTAGCAAGTAAGTAGGAACATATTGTTCTTTGAAATATATATATATATATTAAAATATGGCATGGAGGTAAAATCCCAAAACAGATCCTATTAATATTAATCTTATTAGTATTAAAATGATACTCAACTCTGTATATTTTCAAATAAAACTCCGAAAATTTCATATGCCGTATGGCCATTTCAGCAAGGAAAAAACTCATTACATCGATGATAATACATCAATTTTACCTTTGGTAATTCAAGTAGAAATCAGAAAGTTACTTTTAAATCGAGTATAAACTGGATAAACCTTTCACTTTTTAACGACTTACAAACCGGGGCAATGTATAAAATATGAATTGGATTAAAATTTCACTTTTTTATAACGTCAGTTTTTCGTAACGTTATATTGAAGGGAACTTTTAGTAACTCGCTATTAGCGAGTTAAAAATATTTCAGTATCTTCACATTAATTCAACGTACTAAACGATTCCTTCGAATAATACACAATAATGCCCTCGGAATAATTCCCTCCAGTGATTCATTCAAAAAAATCATTCCACTAACGCACAACACCGGAATGAGGTACAAGATTGAGCACTCTCAGTCTTCTTTGTGATAGCTTTATATATTAAGTATTTATGGTCACATGATCTCAGCAATGTTTACTTATTGTCTCATGTACAAACCTAACACACACACGCACACACACACACACACACACAAACATATATATATATATATATATATATATATATATATATATATATATATATAGGGTATTGAAGCAGCAGATAATTTTCTAAACATATCCTGTTAAATATAAGAGACAATGAATGTCTATTATGTTGAATCATGAGCCGTTCTAAGCATCGTATTTTGGCTTTAATTTCAGGTGAAAAAAAGACAAAAATTCTCTAACATTTGGATAATTTTTTATTAAGTTGTTCTAAGCTTTCGGCTCACATGAGCCAACTTCAGAGAGGTTACAAGGATGTTAACATAAAAACATCCACCAACACTTTCTGAAGGGCCGCCGATTCGACTCGTTTGATGAAGTCGAGAAAGCGTGTCAAGAATTCTTTGATTCGAAGCCGACTGAATGGTACTTTGACCAGATCCGAAAGCGTGCAGATCGATGGAAGAAGTCTTGAAAAATGATGGTCTTTATTTTGAGTAATAATTTTTGTTGTTTTTGCAAGTAAAATTTTAATTTTTTGCAAGTGTTTTCTGGTAACCTTAGATTACTTGGCGAGTAAAATTTCATTTTTTTGCAAGTGTTTACGAACATTTGGGACAACCTAATATCAATAAAAATTCCTTGTCCCAATTAAAATCAAATTTATAGACATCTTCTGGATCAGTTAGCAATTAGAATATATGAAACATATCTTTTTCTCTGTGCAATGCCTTTCGGGACGTATGCGATCATGTCTTTCCACGTTCCCTACCTCTAGTGGCTGACAACACGGTTTCTCCTGTTAACCCACTCGAAACCCGCTCTGCCATCACCTGCTCAGGCCCGTCAAGTATGTTACACGCTGCTTTCCACTCTCTCTATTTTCCTCTATCTGACCTGTGAGTATCAAATTCCCCAATCTCTCCTTCCTCATTACATGCTCAGTATTAATTTTCTGTTTCGTTTCCATCGTTTCCAAAACCTCATCATTGCTCACCTGCTCGGTCCATGATATCTGCAGCATCCTTCTGTAGATCTACATTCAGATACTTCATATTTTTTCTTCATCTTTGATGATATTGTCCAGAATTCGCTGCCATGTTAAAGAACAAACATGAAATATAATCCAGTAATCTCTTCTTTGTTCATAGAGAAATTTTCTGCTCAACTTCTGGAATACGTCCTCAGTCATGCCATTTCGCTTTCGGATCTCAGTCTCGCACTTTCCGTCTTCCGTTAGAACACTTCCCAAGTACTTAAATTTTTATACCTTCTTGATTTTAGTATCCCCAACATGTAATTAGCATTGTGGGCTTCTTTGTTTGCTAATTCCCATTCATTCGGTTTTTTTGTAGTTTATTTTCAGTCCTTTTGTTTCGACTTTCTTCATCTACCTTTATCAGTAGGTCTTGTAGTTTTCTTTCCGTGTCGGCTATCACCACTATATCATCTGCGTATCTTATGATTGCGACCGACGATGACGAATCCTGGCATAACCTCTAGGGACCTTATGTAGTTAGGTGAATTAATAAACATACACATGAGGGTGTACGCATGTATAATATTATTATTTAGGTGTTAATAAAACAGTGCCCAATGTAGTATGAACACAGCTATTTTTATATATATTAATAAATATACATATTCTCCTGGGACAACTCGGAGTTTCATGTATTATTCAATCACCAGGTGCATATTTCAAACTGACCGTTTAATAGATTTGAATTCAAGTTCACTCGATGTTCATCAGAGTTAAATCTTTTAAAGTTAGGTTACTGTTTTTTAAGACTAGAGTAATATTTAAATAGACAAAAACTACATGAAGATAAAAAAACTGAAATTAAAACTTGAAAAGTTAAATTATATAATTAATATTATATAAATAATATTAAAATGCGGGGAGATAAAAACAAAGGAATGTAATTCAAGATTATTAATAGTAATAACTAGCAGTATAGCCCGGCGTTTATCTGGTGTAATGAAGCTTTAAAACTGATCCATGGTCCTGGAGCTCAAACTCTTTGGACGTTGGCAAGAAAGACTAAAAAACAATAATTATTTCCAGTTAAAGCCAAACCGTAGACTTAAAGAAAATTGAATGGATGTAAGTGAAATTTTTATTTCCTGGTATCGATATCAAATTTTCTGCACTATTGTTAGAACTGCAACCTTGAAACTTCTGAATATCGTTTTTTTATGTCTTTGTCTATGAGTGTATCAAATTTGATTAAAATCGGACCACTCGTTTTATAACCCGATTTTTTCGATTATTGATTTTCGATATTTATCGGCGGTACCTTGAGACAACACCTAGCTAAGAACACTCGCAGACGCTTATAGTACATCTGTGTAAATTTTCAAGAAAATCGGTTTAGCCATTTCGGAGTCTATAGGTAACGGACACACACACCCACATACAGACAAAGTTCCATTTATAAATAAGTTTAGATTAAGAAAGAAAGAAAGAAAGAAAGAAGGAAAGAAAGAAAGAAAGGGAGTGAAGAAGAAAGAGGCAAACCTATAGAGGAAACTTTATCATTCGGAATCTAAGAATTTAAGTAAGTGTTTTTTCTATGAGAGCATGTGGTCATTAGATCGTTTTTTTTTTTTGTTAAATGATTTTGTGTTATTCATACGGCTTAAGATTAAAAGTTTTTCTAAAAGGCTTAAGTTATATCTGTCTCCTTGTCTATTATAAGGATTTAATTTAGCGACGATATTCCAGGTAATAGTTGGGTTCATATTGTTGGTTTTATAAATTTAATATATGGATAAAGCAGCATTTTTGCTGTGTTTCCTGTTATTTGAATACAACATGCGGTTGTTAAATCTAAATTTCCAGATGTTACCGTTCGATTCAAAATAAAATCATCATCCTTCGAATGTATGCAGGCTCTATAAGCAATACTTTGCAGACTTACATTGGCCATCCAATGGGCAGTTCCCTTTTTTTCGGCAGTTTCAATTATCTTTTAGGGGTCATTACTATTAGTAGTAGGATATCTGATAATATTCAGGTGAGCCAAGTATTTATTTGATATCATATCATTATAATGTGAAATATACTTATTTGTTCTTAACTCAAATATAACTGACATTAGCATTGTTTTTTTTTTGCGTTGGTGAAGGTAGAAATGTTTGTGAATTAAATTTAGGAAAGATTTACCAATTTTAGTTGGACATTACGGCTGAAGAGTGGGTTAAACCAAATAATGTTACGTTGGTTTCTGTTTATTTCTGCCTTCTTGGTTTTACTGGTATTGAGTTTTACGTTTTTCCTAAAGCATTAATATACTTAATTATAAAATTGTCAAACACTTCCTTTTGCTAGAGTTGATAATTAAGCAAAATTGGATGGATTTTTATAGGTTGAAGATGATACTATGATTTGATTCCCTAGTGAAGTATTTATGATTATGTGAGTCCTTAGTGTACGATTTGTACACATCATTGCTCAATTCTAAGGTAACTTCTAAGAAATTTACGACTTTAGCGTTAATGATGGTAATTATATTAAAATCGTGGTCTTTGAAAAATTTGATTAAATTTTTTTAAGTTTGTTTGATTTGTGTGTGTGTGTGTGTGTGTGTGTGTGTGTGTGTGTGTGTATTTTTACGGAGGATTATCAATCCCTCAACTCGGTGAATTTCGGTGTTGCTTAAATCGAAGATATGCCTAAGTTTCCAGAGCAAACAAGTCCCACCAAATCGAAGGTCTCTGAAGAATCATACGGATCCATAGAAATGCAGAAATCAAGGTTGTTTTTTCTTCCAGTCCACAGGTATTCATCGTAAAATAAGATAGAGTTTGGGGCTTGTTTAATGATGTTGATGTCTTGGCCAATGAGTTTTAGCCAAATTTAAGGTTACGGTTGAAGATTTTCAGATATAGATGGGTTGAAGTCACAAATATCAAACTAGATGAAAGTGCAATTCATTTTATTTTATATTTTCTGAACCAATCAACTGCTCCGGCTGTATTCTATTGGTTCATGCCTAAGACATTCTTGGTGACTGTGGAAGCTCTTTTGAGGATAATTTTGCTAATTATCCATATGTAGTTTTTTGAAGGTTTTAATACCCCATATTTTAGGTTGTTAATGAAATTGTTTTTGTGGTGTTTGATTCTTATGAATGCCTGTTGTTGATGTAAAATTGGTACCGTATGATCTATGTTTTGTCCCTTAGTTACTTTTCTTAACTTCCCTATTTATGTTGGTTTCCCACTTACAAGTTTAAAGCTCAAGTTAACAGTTTTTCAGAAGTTGATGGAGAGAAGTCACAAATCTTAGTTTGTCCCAAAAGTTCGTAAACACTTGCAAAAATTGAAATTTTACTCGCCAAGTAATCTAAGGTTAGCAGGAAACACTTGCAAAAACTTGAAATTCTACTCGCAAAAAACAACATAAATTATTACTCAAAATAAAAACCGGCATTTTCCAAGACTTTCTGCCATCAATCTGCAAGCTTTCAGATCTGTTCAAAGTATTATTCAGCCGGCTTCCAATCAAAGAATTCTTAACACGCTTCCTCGACTTCATCAAACGAGTCGAATCGTCGGCCCTTCAGAAAGTGTTGCATTGAGCGGAAAAGGCCGTAATCTGATGGAGCACAGTCAGGACTCTAGGCTGGATGTGGCAGAACTTCAACGCCGTCCAGCTCTTCAAACTTGTCTTTGGTCTTCCTGGCGGTGTATGGCTTGGCATTTTCCTACTGCATCAAGGCGGCCTTTCGGTTGATCAGAGCTGAGTTGCTTCAACTTTTCTTAGACCCGCCTCAAGTTGTTGCCAGTAAAGTTCGGTACTGATGGCACGACCATTCAGAACCAACTCAAAATGCACGATTCCTTCGAAGTTCCACCAAGCGCACAACATGACTTTCTTGCCGAATCGATCTTGTTTTAGAACCGACGGTGTCTTTTGCCCTTTCTGAACTCATCGCTTGGTTCGATTGTGCTGGCCCAGATAGACCCATTTACGAACTTTTGGGACAACCTAATATAAAACTGAATGAAAATATAATCCATTTTTTATTTTCATAAACTAATAATTTTTATTTTTGTGAATCAAGGCTATTGATTTCTGTTATTGATTTGTTTATAATTTCTACATAATATCCATGTAGCGTGGTACCAGTACAATTTTATTGCTTATTTTTCGAACTGAAACAGAAATCGAGAAGCATTTCCTCTTCTTCTTCTATATACTGTGTCCCTTCAAGACATTAATCTTTGCTCTCCAAAAATTCCTATCCTTTGAAGCTTTTAAATTCATTTTGTGTTTTCGATATTTCTAAAATCCTAATCCACTAACGATTTGCTCAGACTTGCCTGGTACGTTATCCATTGCTTTACTCCCCTTTTATTGCCTTCGATCTGCCCTGTGAGTATAAAACATTCGAAACCCGATTTCTTCGTTATGCGCCTTAGATATTTTCAAGTGTCTCTTGTTAGGTATACACGTCTATTTTTTCTATTTTCTCTAGAATTTCATTGTTGCTCACATGTTCGAAACAATGGTTTTCTCAGAATCCATCTATAACACCACATTTCTGTTATTTCAACTCAATTATTCACCTGTGAAGACATTGTCTAGCATTTCAGCATTCAGAAGGACACTGTTATTGCATAAGATTTAAGTACTTTTTCCTAACAAAATTTTTGGTTTCTTTATAATTTGCTTAGCTTTTGGGAAGCATATTTCTCTACCGCAATGTAGCTTCGGATTTCAGTACATACCATCTTTTCTTAAAAATATTTAAATTTTTCTACTTGTTTGATTTCGGTATCTCCAATTTGAATTTCCATGATAAACTGTTCCATTTGCTAACACATCTCTCAAAAAATTCCGGTCCTGACTTATAGATGGCGTCACAAATAAAAAATCCATATAATTTTTAAGAAGTACTAATGTTCACATGGAACGTGACAAAATTTGAGTCTAATCAGATTAATAGTTTGAAAATTACAGTTATTTAAGTGAAACTACTGATGCGAATTTTCAATGGAAAAATTTGGATTTCGTGTAAGTAAAGCATTGTTTCCTGATGGAAAAAACTGTATAAACACAGCATAGGCTTAATAAATATTTCCAGACACTGCTCTGTTGGAAACAATAGTTAAGAGGTGGTATGCTGACTTTAAACGCTGTCGTACAGATACAAATTATGCAGAACGCTCAGGTCGACCAAAATCGGCATTTGTCCCACAAAGCACCAAAGAAATTCACAAACTCGTTTTGACCGATCGTAAACTGAAATTGCGTGAGATAGAAGAGAAATTAAACACATCAGAAGGCAGTATATTCAGCATATTGCATAAACATTTGTCAATGAGAAAGCCATGTTCAAAGTGAGTGCCGCGTTCGCTCACAGTCGATCAAAAACATCAACGAGTCGACAATTCAGAGCATTGTTTTTAAATGTTTCAAAACCACAAGTTTTTGCGTAAATATCTGACAATGGCTGACATATGGATCCATTATCTTACTCCGGAATCAAATCGGCAGTTTGCTGAATGGACAGCAGCAGGTGAAAGCTGTCCAAAAGGACCAAACACGTAAACATCAGCAGGCAAGGTTTTGGCTAAAGTATTTTGAGATACGCAAGGTATTTTGTTCATTGATTAGCTTGAGAATTAAAGAACCATCAATATCGAATATTATATAGCATTATTAGTGCGTTCGAAGGAATAAATTGCTAAAAAACTGCCACAAATGAAAAAGAAAAAGTATTTTTTCACAAAAAAAAAACGTACAGTGACATAAGCCAATTGCAACGATAGCAAAATTACATGAATTGCGCTTCGAACTGCTTCCTCATTCTCCCTATTCTCCAGATCTAGCCCCCAGCGACTACTGGCTGTTTACAGACCTCAAAATAATGTTCCAGTGAGAAAGATCTGGATCCAATGAAGAAGTAAAGACAAACCATTCTATTAGAAGGACATCAAATTGTTAAAGAATCGTTGTAATCAGTGTATCACACTAGAAAGCGACTATGTTGAAGAATAAAATCGAATTTTTCCTAAAAGTTTTGTTTTGTTTTATTAATTAGGACAGGGATTTATTGAGTGATGTGGTCATAACCATGCATTTTGGTTTTTTGCAATTGATAGCGTTTTTTTCCTTTTCTAACCTCTGTATGTGTTCTTTTTGTTTCCATTCTGTGTCTTCTATCAACGCTGTATCATTTGCATGTCTTATGTTTTTAAAGTAATGGTTGCCAAAAATCGATCCTGATCACATTTCTGATTCTCAGAATTGTCTTGTTGAATAGGTGTCATAAAAGGTTACATCCTTGTCTTACACTCTTTCAGTTTTGTATATTTACTGAATATATTTTTGTTCGTTTTGGGGCGGTTTTCGGCCTGTATATGTTCTGCATTATTCTAATATGCTTCCCAAATATGTAAAGATTACTAAGCACTTCATTGTGTCTTAATTGATCTTTTGCATAATGTATCAAACTAAGGATTACATTCTTTTAAATTTCTCATATCACGCTGGGCATAAATTTCACATTTTTGTTTCATTGTTTTTGACGCACCAGCACTGTTCATGTCATATTTCTGGACTGATTCTGCTACCTACTTTAAATACCTGTTAAATATCATGAAAATATTATTTATCTTATGAATAGGACATTGCGGATTTTGAAATTAAAAGAATGTTTTTTCAGTTTCTTAAATTCTAAGTATTTTGAGTTCCACAATTGTTTTCTTTTTCTACTAAATAACTTTTTAGCTTTAACTTCATGGCTGCACTTTTTGAGCGTAAGACTGAGAATAGACAAAGTCCGAATTCAAGAAATGTTAGTTTGCTAGGCATTCTACTAAATAAAAAGTATAGTACTGCTGATAAGAGCTTCGGTTCTGTGTAGGCAAATTAATATAAAGACTATTTTACAAAGGAAAACGATATTAGCCAGTTTTTATGGTTTTCAATCAATTCACCATAAAAATCATATATACATAACTATATTATTCAATTGATAGCATCTGTCAGGGCAAAATTAGTTGTCATATTTTTGAAAGTCAATTGTTGTGTGACAAATTATGAAAGTAAGAGTTTGTAGACTGGCTTTTAGTCATTTGGTATACCAACGAAATAAGCGACAGCTGCTAACTCGATGTTTGACAGATAACGTTATTTAAGTGTGTTTGACCATAGCATTTTATTCCTTGCTGAACGCTGAAATGTTTCTTTCAAAATGAAAAAGAGTTATAAAAACGTAATTGATCAAGACTAAGTGAAGTAAAATTATATAAGCCACTCTAAATATCTAAAGTTATTTTTCTCTTGCTATGAGTTTTTTATATTATTGGGTAAGATATTCTTTGCGAATCTCGGTTCAAGTTCTGTATACATGACGTTTTGGAATGGGCTGGGTTCATTTATTAGCAGCATTAAAAAATAAAAAAAAGATGATGTCAAATTTAAATTCAAAGATTTATTTTTAATCATTTCACCCTAAGCAAGGAAATAAAGCCACCATGGTGCAAGGAGTAGCTGAGTGTTAGAGATTATGAAAGATACTACAATTTCAGAGAGAGGACTAATATAAAAAAAATAATTAAGAAGAAAGAAAATAACTATTGAAACTGCATTCATTTTTTTAAGACCAAATTTAACTAGAAGCGAGCAGTCATTATCAAGAAAATATGTGATTTTTGTGTGGTAGTTAGATTTCTATGTGGTATCTAGAATTTACACAGACACCAAATCTGTTTTTTTGATAATGACTGCAAAACATTTACTTTTTGGAAAAGATAAATCTTACCAAAAATACACGTACTTAAACAAAAATATCAAATAAACCTCTGACAGTTTATCCACAAATTCTTGCACAATATTCAACACCGTATACGAAAATTGGAAAAATACCATATAATTAAAATTGTTGGTTCTTTTTAATCAAATTAGTTTAGATAGATACTTCCTGCCTAATTGTATATATATATATATATATATATATATATATATATTGATTAATTTATTGATTGATTGGTTAATTACTTAGTTTTCAGTTGTGGTGATACCGACTGAGCATAGCGAGGGACCGGATGTTTGCAATCTCACGACCAGAAAGCTAATGTCAAAAAGTCGTCGGTGCGCACCCGGGCTTCGCGCAGATGTTCCGGTTGAAAACTAAAAGTTAATTAATTATTGAATTCCAGTTCGCGAGCCTACGCGAATTTTATTTATCGGCCAATGGGAAGCCCAGAATCAAATACAAGTGTGAATTTCCAAATGATCTGCTGCGATCCAAAAAGAAGAAATAAAAAGCCGATACAGAAACCATCGCCAGACAGACAGACCCAGACAGACACACGTACTGACTCGAGACAGACGAGGGTAATTAGTAGCCCCTTGACTGACGTCAACCGGCTTACTATGCTTGCCTCCCTTCCCTATCGTTTCCTTCTTCACTGTCTCTCATAACTACTTACTGACCTAAGGAGCGGATACATCAAAGACATTCCTTACTTACAACGCTCCCACATACCTAAACATTAATTCTCTTTTCAGCATTTTATTGCCATGAACATTTTAACGTCCGTTGGACCCATATTTAAAGGATTACTTTAATTGTAAAAACCTTAATTGATATGTGTATATATAAAATGTTATTTCTCTATTCAATTTGCTTTTCTTGATTTATAATCTCTTTATGACTTATAGTGGGCTATCCACAACGAGGCCAAATTCCGTTAATCTTCAACAATATACAACTACTCTCCACTTGAATGGACACCCCACTATAAACTGGCGACCCGACGTTCAGAAGGTTGCGTGTTCGGATCACGTCGGAATAACCCCCTATATAGTCATAATAAAATTAGACCAGTGCCCATTTGCATTAAAAAGTGTTCAATACAATTAGATTATAGAACTTTTGGATATTTTCTATTTGTAAAAGATTTCTACTATGAGTAACGTTTTCTTCAGGCGATTTGCAATAACTGATTTTACTGTTTACCGTTTTTTTAAGACGATCACGTACCGGTGTCTTTTTTTTTAAACGCTCAGGTGGCAGGGAATTTCTGAACGCGCAATTTTTAAAATTACAAGAAATTATAGTGTTTTCATCCATGGTTGTCTGAACCTAATAGGTGTTTTTAGAATAATTAGACTTAGTCATAATTTCTGTTCTTTCATTCAATAGTTCAATTTTGTTTGGGAATAGCATAATCGCTAAATTTTCTTCCTAGCACAGTCTACACATTTTAACACCGTTGTAAGACTTGGCTGTTTTCACTATACTCTACATTATGTATGCGTCGTTTCCATATTTTGATTTCAATTTCCACAATTGTTAGCTAATTTTGTACAGGTTTTTAATTTTTCTATTTTGAATGTAGACTTGTGATTAAACCACCTGGTCTTAAAGGTGTCTTTGGTTGATCCCAAATATATTTTATTTTGACCATTTAAGTCATGAGCTTTTGCCTTCTAAATGACATTCTTTGTATTAGAAAGTCCTTATGGTAGACACCTAGGTCGAGTAATAACTCATTTACAAATGAAATATATATATATTACGCTCTTACACCCTGGAAGATGGTAGACTTTGAAAAACAGTAACTACTCTGGCATGTACGTATCGCTCATTCCGTAATGAATTTGAGCACTCTGGCTATTGGGCGTGTATATTGATAATGTTTACGCTAAAAAGTCTGATTTTTTTACCGACCATCCATAGCCGGGAGGTAGAATCGCCGACTGACGCCAATTCGGTCTGGTTTCAATCCTGGGTTAAAAGCAATCGGAGTCTAACCGTACTGATTAACTGTGATACAACGAAACAGATCTGTCTGCGGTTGACTATATATATATATATATGTATGTGTGTGTGTGTGTGTGTGTGTGTGTGTGTGTGTGAAAAATGTATGTATATATACATATATATATATATACATGCAATATGTTATATATATCATATTATTTATATATTATATATGCGATTTATTTAGTTGAAAGCGTTCAATATCATATAGACAGGTGGGAGTTTGTGACCCTGGGTTTCACGCTGTCACGATCTTCAGACAAACTGATTAGTTCTTTAAAAAATTGGCTACATGCAGGACTGTGTATAAGGGTGTATATTTTGTGGGAGAGGGAGGAAAATTTGTTGTCGTGACAGATGCAGACATATATAAACATTTGTAAACCCATTGACGTGCCCAAAGACACACACGGGCGCGCCTGCCCACCGGGTCTCACACAAACATATATGCGAACCGTATGGGGCTTGGCATATATATGTATATGTGTGCCGTTGCGCACATACATACGCATTCGGGTGGTGTATTCGAATAGTGTATCGATGTCAACGCGCGGACACTCCTCGATTTCTCGTACGTACATAACTACGTATGATGGGGTCTGTCTGAAAGTATGATAGCTAAAGATTTCTATTATTTTTAATTATTTAAGACTGTATTATTATTTTTATTTTAAAGTCGGTTATTAGCTTGTTTTTTTATTTCTGTCTTTTAAATATTTCACCAACAATAAGCTGGAAAATACTGAGAAAAGCACCTGCCTACAACAACATTACAAAAATGCCTACTTTGCTTACATGAAAAAGTAGCAATTATATCTCATACTCTACAAAAGAACTTACTAAACATAAGATCAGAAATAATTTCCAAATGCATACATGAAAATAAATACCTATTATCAAAATTTATACTAAACGGATAAAATACCGAACCGCTAATAGTATAACTTGGTTAGAAGTTGCAGAACTAAGGCTGGCTCGACTAGGAGTTGTTACTCTGGAGCTGGCTTGATCAGTGGTAGTAGATCTACTACCACAGATCAAGGCAACCCTAGAGTTGCCAGGGATTCAAAAGACATAAGGGATGCAGCTAGACATGACAGTCATGCACCTAAATGCAATTGTAGAATAAAAATTAAGTGTCCTATGTGTGGAGAATTTATGAATTTATCTATAATATACCCAAAAGAAAATACTTTAAGAAATACTACATTGGTATTTCAGCAGGTGCTTGGAAGCAACGTTTATACAATAACACGCATTCGTTTTTTTACCCTGAATGAAGAAACCAGACATCTCTATCCAAATATCTTTGGTCATTGAAAGACAAGTACTTAACCCCTATAATTAAATTGATTATCGTTAAAAAATCAAACACATCCATCAACTTCAAAGAATGCCGTCACTTATGATGAAAAAATCACTATTATCAAACACAAAAATCAATTGGACCTGCAATCTGAGGAGGGAACTAATTTTTAAATGTCAACATAAGAGCCGCTTTAAATTATGTTAAACTTTTAGTCCCTCATTGATTCCTCTGAAGACTTTATACTCATGGCACTATCTTACGGAATATCTATTATTTATTTGTACCCTATTGTTATATGTGTCGATGCTATTTTTATGTATACAGGTTTATCTATGTCTTTGGTATTGCTTACATATTTGTTTTTGCGGGTGTATGTGTGTATCTTTGTTTGTATATATATATATATATATATGTGTGTGTGTGTGTGTGTGTGTGTGTGTGTGTGTGTGTGTATATATATATATATGTGTGTACGCATTTACGTGTGTGTCTGCGTTATATGTGTACATAGATATGTTTTTTACATTATTAACGTTATATTGTATTATCATTGTACAGCTGACCGAACAACTTTTCTACATTATTAACGTTATATTGAATTATAATTGTATTGTTAACCTAATAATTAGTATAATTTTAATAATATAGTGATGTGGTGGTAATTGTGATTAAGACGGATTGATTGATTATTATATTTTAATTGTTTAATTTTCTTAGTTTTTTAGATACCAATTTCATATCCTTTTACTATTAATATGCAAAATTTATTTTTAAACTAAATAATTAAGTTTAAACAACTAAATTTAAATAGAATAATTAGGTTTACTTTTAAATTAATTTTTAAAATTTATATTGTATTATATTTGTTTTGTTGACTGTATAATTTTTTTTTATCATTTCACCCCGAGCAAGGCGGAAACGCCACTGATGTGCAGAGGGTTACATAAATGTAAAAAGATTAATTAGAAAAGAGTGAGGAGTACAAACTAGTTAGAAAGGAACAATAGAAAGCTGAGAAAGCAGGTGCGATGACAGATACATAGGTGGAGAGAAAGGGAGGGTTATACAGGGGTGGGGAGAGAGCTAGAGTCCAGTGGTTAGTAGATGAGTATTGACTTTGCATTTGAATTTCTGGAGGTTGTAGCCGTCAGGAAAGCAAGAAAGCGGTGTGATGATATTTCTGATTACAACGGATTTATTATCTATTATCTCTTAAATATTTTAACTCTCTTAACTTTTTAGACTCTAATTTCTTATCCTTTCACCGTTAATATATAATATTTATCTTTTTATTTTTTATTTTCAATTTCTCCTATCATCTTTTCTTTCTAATTTAAATTTATTCCTCTCTTCGTTCTTCTTTTTCACTTTTCGTTTACGCTTTACGATACTTACACTTTCTCTTTAACGCTATCTCTCTCTCTACCCTAAGCCCATTTTTTACTTTACAAATCTACGTGTCAGCAGTCTAACTAATGTATCTTTAAGTTTAGATTGACATCAGCTCTGACGCGTGCTCTTTGATTATATGCTCTGTATATATTTGCTTATGTATGAATATGTGTTTGTATTCTCCGAACTGATGTAATGATGTATTTTTTCTTAAATTTTCTCTTTTAAGTGAGCGATCTTTATTTTTATTCCGTTTTTTTGGGGGGGTGGGGGGGCTTTGTTTGTGAATTTTATTCGTGTAAAATCTTCTGTACAATAAAGACGGAAGCTGATGATGGTTCGCCTGAATAGGGGCAAACTTCCGATCTTCTATGAAATAACGTGTCTGCCTAAGTTTTTCTTATATATATATATATATATATATATATATATATATATACGAGAGTCGGTAAGTGTAAATGTAAGTTCTAAATTTCAATTTAAAATCTTAGAATTTTTGTTTTAATACTATAAATCATGAAATGAGAGGCACCTCGGGTTAGAATTTTGTACATACCCATAATTGTCGTCTATGACCTGTGTCCTTTAGGATACGGTCGAAGATTGGTCTACACAACATTCTATCTCTTAGCAATGTAACTTTTTATTATCTCTCCTGCAACCTGATATGACATCCGTTTATACAAGCACGTTGGGTAATTTATTCACTGTTTTCCTCCATCTTGCCTTCAGTTCTTTTGGCATTTTCCAAATTTTCTAACCTCATTATGTGAGAAAACTGTTCAGTTTTTCGTGATCACTTATGTTCTGATGACTTCAGCTCCTTGCCTGTGGGTGAAATGATTAATAAATTATTGACATATAAGAGGATTTTATTAAATAATGGTTCAGAACACTGTTCTGTGTTTATAATGACATTTTCATGATTTTTAATAATTTCTTTTATCTTTTGGAATGTATAATTTTGCTATTCAAATGAGCATATAGATCTAGATGTCATATTTTATGTCCGATGTAACAAGAATCTCTTTAATAGCTGACCGATGGCAAATGATCTCCACCAGCTATAGGTTAATTAGTTTGAATAAACTAACCTATATTTTTTAAGTCTAACATTCATAATGATTTGAAAATTGCTGCCACATTTTGCCAATTTTCCTGCTATATATTTTTAGATTCTTGATAAAATTCAAAGAAGAATCTGTTATATTATTGGCCGTGACTTGGTAGATCACCTTGAGTTCCTTTTTCTCCGTAGTAACGTAGCTTCCATGTGCCTTCTGATAAATACTTTTATTGTACTTGTTCTGAGGAACTTTCCACTACGGTACCTAGACTTTATTTATTTAACCCTCTAGGGCCATTCGTATCATATTTGATACAGTATGAAAACGAGCCTTGAAATAAATATTTTCCTGAAAAAGTTTTTAAGAGAAATATTTTATAAATTTCAAATGAAAGCAGTACTGACTGCTCAGTCAATGAATACCAAATGTTTCCTTATAGGGAAATATCAAATGTTTCCTTATAGGGAAATACTGTATCAAATATGATACGAATGGCCCTAGAGGGTTAAGTGCAGTACTAGACTGGCGGCAACTTCTCATCATTTCATAGCTGAAATGATTAGATGTAATTGTAAGTTCTATGTTGAAAGTATCTACTATCGCTCTTCTTGCTTGTGAAACTCTCTTCTAGTTTCTTGCTTCTTAATCAAATTTAACCTTTAAAAATTTAAATCTAATCTGAATCGTCATCTTGTGTTTGTTAAATTCATGTTGTTTTTATTTTCTCGCTTTATAACAGTATTTGTCTTTTTTTGTTATCTTCTCTAGCACTTAGTAAACCCTTGCGTTTTAGTGGCTTTACTGCCTTGCTTGGGTGTAATGATGAAAAAACGATTTTGACTAATTCTCATTGTAACACATATTAAAAGACTTCACCCAAGAAGAGTGTTTTCTGGGTAAGACGATAAACTTCATCAGGTAGCAAGGTATGAAATCGTGAGGTTTTGAGAAGCGTAGAGCATATTGCTGTTGTTTTCAGGTTCACCCTGATCCTGGATGTTAGCGCCTGTTAGGACCCAAACTATGCGCAAACAGTGAACCCTAAACATATAAAATTATTTTTGAAAATTTTTAGAAAAAATACTGGCAATACATTATTTAAAAAAATTTACCAGCAAACCATTTTGGAAAAGGTATCTATTACCTTTTCCAACAAAAAACAAAAAAAACATTAGCATACATTTGACTCTTAACAAAACTCTCTTTAGAAAAATATGTCAATGAATCCTGATGTACAAAGTGATTTCTTACAAAGAATATATGTTTTATTCATACGAATCTATTCCAAAAATCTTGTAGGCGTTAAATAATCTATTGAGGTTGATATGCCAAACAAACCAATCGAAAAATAATATATTAATGAAGCAAGCCTCTCAACAAAAAAAAAACCTTTTTGCAAAAATACACAAACGAAGCCTCATCTTTCAGCTGTTTCACAGAAACAATACAAATTGTATTCACATAAACCTATCCTAAGAAAATCTTGTCAGCATTGAGGTTGATATACCATATAACAGCCAAAAAGAAAAAAAAACAAGCAGATGGATATCTGTTTAAAGTTAGCTATATTTTTCAATGAATGATTTCAGTTGTGACATCAAGTATTTTCAGTTGTTTATTACTTAGTGATATATAATAAATGTTTTTAGACATATTACAAGTCATACTATGTGTGGATGTGTTATAACGAATTTAAGATAGAAGATAAAGAAATTGCACACATGATAGACATTGTTGGGGTTAGTTTTATCGAACACAGCAAGTTTCTACAAAACTAAAACATTAACCTAAGAAAGAGAGTCATGTTCTTCAATAACCTTGCCGCATCAAGACATTCACGTGGATGTCATGTATGGCATCAAGTTGGTTCAGAAACGTCTTAACTGGAAGAAATATACAACTTCTTTCTCAGTTGAACGTTAAAAAGAAGATTGTACTTGAAAGTGTCTAAAAGAGTGCAACACTCTGTCTTGGCCTCAAGACTTCAACTGAAATAAAGTAAAGCGACCATATCGAATCAGTTGCTACGTCTAGAGCGAGGAAGCTCGGTTTACTGTGTCGTGATAGAACATTTTTCTCGCAAGAATCTACCACATTTACAAATCTGTTAACAGTCCTTGCATTGAATACTGTTGCCACATCTGGTCTGGTGCTTCTGCTGTACATCTTACTATTCTTGACAATATCCAAAGAAAGGTCTGTAATTTAATTAATCTTAGCCAAGCACCTCCTCATCAGTCATTTTCGCACCTACGTCTTTTCTACAGATATTTACTTTACAATTGTTCTGATGGTTTTTCTAACTGGTGCCCTGATAACATGAATTTAAGTGTACTACTAGACTGGCAACTAGGTCTCACCCTTTTACTGCTGACCTAGCTAAATTCGAGTGACACTTCTACACTACCACTTCCAACCGGTGGCACTTCCTTCTGATTTCATTCTTCCCCGATAACAACAGTTTTCAAACATTTAGCTGCAACATCAATCGCCATATTCTATTTTTTTTCACCCTATTCTTTTTGGCATCATCATTCCTCCCTATTCTTCACATTCTCTTTCACTTTTACTCCTTGTAAATAATTATAAAGGATGTGCGTTGAGGTGCAGTGGATATCGGCTCGGAACGAGAAATCGGGGAGCCGAGTTCAAATTCCAGTTGCATTCACTTACGCGCAAATACCCTTGCGTCTCTTCCTTCCAGTTATGGATTAAATAACAAGACAGATTGGATTCTATATCCTTGGCTAGTAACCAGTCTACTGCAGAAAGCAATGAATCCCGTCAGTCCTGCTACTTAAAATAAGAATCTCCATTACTTTTAAGATAATTACAAATTTGGTAACCCGAGTAAAAATCCATATTCTTAAAGAACTGTTCCACAACGTAACAAAAAGTTTGAATATGACCGTTCAATATCTTGAGAGTAATTGAGATGTTGCGATTAAAAACTTCCCGAGAAAAAGAAATGAAGCAAGTAATTTGACTATCATTGGTTTCTTCCTCCAACAACATCGTAAATCTCAAATATAAAACATTCCCACCGTATTGGATAAGACAGTATGTATAAGAGGTGTTTTACTTGAGATTATATCTGCTAAAGAATATAATTCCTTCATCTTATAACCACACTTGTGCTGTGAAATTGATGATTCCTTTGTCCAAAATGCAAATTCTTTAATATTTTTCTCCAACGCTGGAAATTATTTTGCTTAAGCGCTCACCCGATCACTCATCTTGACCTCAATGGAATTCATGACGCCAACAAGGAAGGGAGATTGAGAAAGGCTGTAACAGAAGGGAAGACATCGATAGGGAAGACGATAACGAATAATAACACCTAATTGGTTTTTATCTCCAACGTTACGGGTAATATATATGAAATTAGATTTTATCCAGTGCGCACAACTTCACGAAGAAAATATAATTTGTCATAAAAGAATTTACTCAAATGCAATGAGATTAAACAGACGACATCAGATGAAAAGCCTTAGTGATCATTTTGTTTTTGATTTCTTTTTTCCGAGGAAAGATACATATTGCACTAACTGTGTTAGATGAAAAGATGCAGATAAGATAGCCGACCAATATAGACGGACGTGAAAACATGAAAATGTATACATTTATATAGACATAAATACTTGTGCAAATTAATTGAAACACAATGAATAATGTCTTCTTGAAATCATTCACACTTACTCTAATCGCATACACATCGTCTCTTGGCGTTGTTCATCTCTTCCATCCGTATTTTTCTTTGCGTTTTGGACTGATGGATCCAGTTTGTTTCCTTTGCCTTGATCACACGACTGACAGTTGAAAAGCTGACACCAATAATATCTGCAATCTCTCTATATGGCTTGACAGTGTGATTGTTCAGCGTTACAGTATTCTTAGGTTTCCTTGGGGTAACGTCCATCGCAGACAATTAATCGACAGTCGAGACTAATTATCTGGGCGTGATAAAAATATGATACAATCAAGGATGAAGCAATATTTTTTCGAGGCTAAACTGATTTCATCATACCCACCGAAAATATATTCATATTGCTTCACACCACTGCGAATGACCTATTCTCTAAGCTTATGAAAAATAGAAATCATTTACACACTGTCACTTCAGATGGTCTAATATTAACCGTATGATAAAAGAAAAAATTAAAGCATTTGTTTTAAATTATTTGCACAAAGTTGTACCCCCCCCATATATATATATATATATATATATATATATATATATATATATATATATAGTGTTATTTTACTATTTGAGAATTATTTTAATGTAGAACTTAACTTGCCAGGAAGGGAACCACACATTTAATTTCATGAGCGTCCTCAACGGTAGATATAAAATAAGATATGCAGCATCCAAATAAGAAAAACAACGGACTCTGTTATAATTTCCAGTGACGACTTCTGTAGCATGTCCGTCATGCGGAGCCCTCTTCATTCACTTGTTCAACGGTTGAGAACTGTAAAGACAGAGGAAAGCCACATCATGTAAGTTAGAAAGTAACTGAATACGAGTTGCCAACTCAGGATCGATTCTATTGCAGATCCTTCTGTGAATTTTCTCCAGAACCTCGAGATGAATAACAGAAGCACCCGACCTGATATGGAAACAGTATCCAATTCATGGCGAATGGTAGATTTATATATGGGTAAGATGGATTCTGACTAGAAAAAATTCTAGCACGTCACTCAAAGAAATATTTGAACTAAACAAAATCAACGGGTATTAATATTTGCGATGAAAAGACATATCTATGAAAAAGGTATATTTTCAAGTAGGAGGACATCGGTAGGGGTTTGACCTGGAGATGAATGAGCTCCGCCAGGTCTACTTGCCTAATATTACATAAGCAGCAACCGACCAAACACAGTAGGCTATGAGATTCCTGATGATGGTGATTTCTTTGTTTTTCTTTTTTCTTTTGTTTTTTTTTTTTTAATCATTCACAAAGGAAGTCTCTTTCAGTAAATGCTGTTTTGGTATTATAGGTATAGTCATATGAAGTGATTTAGGAGTACACAAAAAATAAACTTATATAGTTGGAAAGAAATTCATATATTTCTGAACATTTTAAATTATTATCCTTGTCACAATGGAATAAGTAAAAGACAACTTGTCTCCGAATTTTGCAAAAAATTTGACATTTAACTATTATAAAGATAAAAATGAATAGTTTAGGGATTTTTTTTAAATTTATTTATTTTGTTTCTTTTCTGAGTGTGTGTTCTTTTTAATCTGTCATAAGACATCGCTAAAACTTTGATTGTTATTTATGGAGATAAATGCTTTTTTTTGCCGACACTTTTCTATGGATGGAACAGATCAGACCCGCATTTCAAATTATTGTATCTTGTCTAAACGATGTGGTTCGTGATTTACGATCCCAAAAGACGAATAGAAAATTAAACAAGATGCTTTATTTGACAACATAGTTTCACAGTTAGGAAGACAAGTGATTATTCTTCAACAGGAAAAATTCAAAAGAATTTTAGTATATTTTACTAACACTTCAGTATTATTTATTCTTACACCAGTATGAAAAAAATTACCAAAAGCAAGACACACACATCTATCTATCTATCTATCTATCTATCTATCTATCTATCTATCTATCTATCTATCTATCTATCTACGAAGAAAAATAATAAATTATCCGTACACTTGTCTAAAGATAAGTTATTGGAAAATTGCAGATGAGTTTTAATTTACCTCGTATCTATCTATCTATCTATCTATCTATCTATCTATCTATCTATCTATCTATCTATCTGTGTGTGTGCGTGGATATAAGTTATTAATAAAACCAATTATTTTGAAAAGAGAAAATTTCACAAAACTATGTTGTAAAGTTGTCTGAAATCAGTAAGTAACGAAATTTAAATTCCAAATAATCACGAATTTTGTTGAAAAAAAAGCGTCAGTCCCAAATAATTGAAAAACAATATGCTTGCATATATATATATATATGTGTGTGTGTGTGTGTGTGTGTGTGTGTGTGTGTGTGTGTGTGTGTGTGTATACTGTTCAGTTGTGATGATGATTAGTTCCAAGATTGTTGTTTTTTCAATGGCATACTAATAAAAAGATAATTTGGCAATCAGGATTTTTGTCGTAATGTGCTCGATATCGTGACAGAGGACTAATGTAAAGAAAGTGTCACTTAACTGAGCAGTGTCACCACCTGTACAATGAAAAGATGATAAAAATATATGAAAAGAAGAATTCATACGAATTTAAATACGAATTTAAAAACAAAATACTTTTTTTTTTTGGAGATTAACATCATTTTTTTACATTTTAGCAACGCGTGCGTTATGAGTATATTTTGTTATGGCTTTCCTAGAGGTACTCAAATTACAATAAATTTACAGTCAATTTAATCGTGATTAATCATTTTTTCGATATTCGTAATTTACAATGCTTATTCAATAATAATAGAAAAAAGAGATTTGAAAGAATTTTTTCTGGTCTGAAAGTCTACTGTACAATTCGTGTCAAAACTACATTTCTTAGTTCCACCAATTTTATCTTTTATGGCTAGAACTCGCTATTCTACGAGAATTGTAGCGAACCATCGCATTCTTTTCGTATATTCTTTGTGAGATCTAACTTTGCCTCGATCAGCTTTTTCCCACATTCCGCGGCTTTGTTAAATCGAACCTCAGGAGATTTCTTCCCCTATCACGACAATCATAACCTGTTTATGTCCAGGGTTAACCGTTATCTTCCCGATATATACCCACAAAATGTGATTCTTACCCATTATTACGTGTGGCTATAGAGCCATGCCCAGAGTGAACACCACTGTAATATATATATATATATATATATATATATATATATATATGTATATATATATATATCTATATATATATATATATATATATATATATATTGTAGACTTTGAAAAACTGTAGCTACTCTAGTATCCACGCATCGCTCATTCAGCAATGAATTAGAGCACTCTGGCTATTGGTGTATGATACATCATATGCTAAAAGTCTGCTTCCTTCTACCGAGCGCCCATAACTCAGGGGTAGAATCGCCGACTGACGCCAATTCGGTCGGGTTCAATCCTGGTTTAAAAGCAAAGGGATGTCTAACCGTACTGATGAGCTGTGATACAGCAAAACAGATCTGTCTGCGGATGACTATATATATATATATAGTGTTTTATTGGAATTGTACAGTCGGCTATCCGACCAGAAATAAATTTTACTCAATAAGTATTGTAGATCATGAATATCAATAAAAGTTTTAAAATTATATTCATTAAGATGAACTACGGAAAACATTTTTTTCCTACCATCCGCCCGTGCATTGAATACTGTTGCCATATCTGGTCGGGTGTCCCTGCTATTCTCCTTGGGCTTCTAGACAAGGTACAGCGGAGGATCTGTAATGTGATCGATACCGACTTAGCAGACTGCCTGCAGTCTCTCTCTCACCGGCGCAACGTGGCTTCCCTGTGTCTCTTCTATAAATACTTTCACGGCTTCTGCTCCGATGAACTTAAATCACTGGTGCCCCCTAGGTTCGAATTTGCACGAGATACTAGATTAGCAAATAGATCCCACCCTTTTACAGTGAAACCGATAAAATGCAACCGCAACTTCTACTCCAACAGTTTCTTTTCTTGCACTTCCCGACTGTGGAATTCTCTTCCACGTGACTGCTTCCCCGACGGCTACAATCTCCAGGAGTTTAAATGTAAGGTCAATAGCCACCTCCTAACACACTAACTTCCATTCTTTCAAACACACTAAATTCCATTCTTTCAAACACTCTTCCCACCAACCCAGCTATCTATCACCCCCCTTCTGACATTTCCTATATCTAACCACTCTTCCTATTTACCTCCCCCTATGTAGCCCCAAGCCCAATAGTGGCAGTGGAATGCCTTGCTTGGGGTGAAATGATTTTTAAAAAAATCCGTAATGCTGTTTTTTTTTTTCATGTGTTATTCTGGGTTCAAATTACGTTTTGTCTGCAATAGCTTGATTTAGTTAGTAAAAGGAAAGAATGCGACGAAAGACATCATCATGAATAAAGCTTATGGTTAGAATGGGACTCAAAATCATGACATTCGCGTTATCAGCAGGTGGCTCGAACGAACTTACATACCTGGATGATTAATCGGATGGTTAGTTCTGCTTTACGAAACGATAAAACTGTAAAGATTTGGACGTCATTAAATCTTTGAATGCAAGTTGTGCATCTTCTTGGCAAAATAAATATCTTTTAGCTTAAAACATAGGCTAGATGCAAGAAAAAGTTGTCAACACCAGGCGAATGTGCAAGTGAATATGGCAAGTTGGTGATCTTCTACAGTGTCAATATATACACAGGAGGAGTCAGAAAAAAAGGATATTTTAAGGAAAGCATAACTCAGTGAATATTTCAACGCAAACGTTATAATGTAGATATATATTTATATATATCTATATATTTATGTATTTATATATTTATGTATTTATATATTTATGTATTTATATATTTATGAATATATTTATATTATATATATTTATATATATTTAGATATTTAGATATAAACATTTACTAAACAATTGCATTATGGAATGTTTATGAGCGAAAAATTATGTCTGAAAAATGATGGCCATTTTCACGAGCACAAATTTGAAGCCTCTCGCTAAAACATCATTTTCCTGTGACTCACCCTATATATATATATATATATATATATATATATATATATATATATATATAATGTTTTGTTGGAATTGTACTGTCAGCTATCCGATCAGAAATAATTTCAAAATAAATTTCGATGTTTTCTTAAATGAATATGCATTTCAACCAGTTACTTCCATTAAACTTCGGCAATGACATTCTTGATAGATTCTAGAAATCTGTAATGGATAACTACATTAGCAGATCACCAGACAGTCACGATAATCTTCTACTGGTTCAATTCGGTTTTTGGAAAGGGATTTTATCCTTCCTCATGAGCTTCTCGTTTACCACTGTTATAAATGATCGATTTCCCATTAAAAGTTAATATTCTATTAAGAAATGGATAATTCGAATTTCGCAGCATGGAAACACTTGTAAACGCCGAAATATTTTACTTTCGCTGAATTCATGTAGAATCTATCGAGTTTCCTCACTTGTGTTACGATGTACACACCTCTCTAGAGTGTCACGTGGAGTTGTCTAAATAGTATAGCAATAACGCCAAGAATCATCATCGGAGACTTCTACGAGACAGCAAGTAGACAGCTGCAAGACTGATAGCCGTAAACGAACGTCGTATATTACTGCAAATTTCAGCAAGTCTACGTCGGTTTCGGGCGTTAATATATTGCTTGATTGTGTTATCTTCTTAACAGTGGCGGCGAGGGTTCGAACGCACACAGGAAGATATTTTTTTCTTCTGTCTTGCCGAAGATAATCGTGGCAATAATAGCGGCAACGCAAAATTCACCATGGAAGAACTGAAGATAATCATTCAGCAAGAAGAAGAATTCTAGAAGCAAAGACAAGAACACTTATAGGCAACACTTATAGGCAACACTTATAGGCAATCCTGGAAATACAAGAAAAGAAAATGCGTCAAATTCAGTTTTGTCGAACTAATTCGCTAATTCAATTAGTTAATTTAAGTCAGTTAGTCAGTTAAGTGCCATACGTGATACACGCTTGCGCGATCATGTCTCGAAAGAGACATGACTGACTAGGCAGAAGATTATGCCGCAGTAGGTTGCCATTGCTTTCTGTGGTAGACTGGTTGCCGACCAAGGCTACCGAACCCAATCTGTCCTGCTATTTAACCCATAACTGGAAGGAAGAGACGGATTAATACCTTTCCCAAGGGTATTTGCGCGTAAGTGAATACAACTGGAATTCGAACTCGGCTCCCTGGTTTCTCGTTCCGAGTCGATATCCACTGTACCACAACGTACATCCATTTAAGTACATCCCAGAATTTAAGTACATCCCAGAAAATAAAACTACATTCATAGCATGCTTTAGAAGAAACGAGGGCATTTTCTGAGAATAACGTCTAAGACATTCTATGATGAAAATTGTGTCCCATTCAACATGGAAAATATCTTAATTTCATTTTACTGAATACTCCAGTAAAAGTGTCATTTAACGAAACTCATGATCATTCATGATTTTTTGAAAGGTATTCACTTTTTCATACACGTTGGTAGTGCATGAACCCTGCAAAGGACGAAGCTGAAGGTTTTGTGGCATATATCGATGAAGTAAGCTGTGACTGCGGGTAATTTAACCTTCGTTAAAAGTCTAAGTAACGGTCCAAAAATACGCCCTCAAATGCTTTCAAAACTTACTATACAATATTCAAAATTTACTATACAGGATGTTACGGAAGAGTACCAGAAATATCATCTTAAGGTACGATACGGCGAAAATCAAACAAAATGGCACGTCAGAAGTACTACTAGTCCCAAAAATTAAACAAAATAAGACAGTAATACCAGAATAATAAATCCAAAATAAGAGAAATACTGCAATGCTATGACTATCATATATTTATCGCAAAAAAGAAAACCCATTTAAAACCAAAAATTGTTTTGTGTGAAAAACATGTCACGAGTCGAAAAGAATTACAAGTAACTTGCTGAAACTAGTGCTACCAGCTAAAAAACTGGAAATTTCAAATAATAGAAAATTCGTGACGGTAAAAATGAATAACGCTATGGTGATATTTCACTTGGACACTGGCAGAGACATTATAATTATAAATGAACAAGCCTGGAACAGAATTGGCAATACTAACTTACAAACAACCGTTGCAAAAGTTGCCAGAGGAATATCAAACAGAAATTAATTTTGGGGGATAATTACGTGTTTATTCTGATATTAGACATTATTTTCTAAATAGCCCATATATTAAATATTAATATGGAATGTACGATATTCTATAACAGTCAACAATCCAGCTTGCATTGATTTTGCTAACTTCTCTACTGTTTCAATTTGAACATTACTTGCAACCGTGTTTTATTATACTTTACATGCCGCAGGCTAGTAGGTGCGACCAGCTAAGACAAACTTAGACATGCTAAGACAAGCTTAGTGCCCAGATACCGCATAAGCGTGGGCTGGGTAATATTTGATCAGCGGCACGAGCGTTCACACTTTGTTTCCACCAAATTAACAACCGACCTTGTCACACAACTCGCTCCAGTAGCTGAGGATGGGAGTTATACTTACTTGTCGCAGGTCATCTACCGGATAGGCATGACCAGAAAAGACAAGCTAAGACAAGCTTCGTACCCAGTCATTGCTTATGCGGGGATTAGGTAAAGTTTATCCATTGGCCCGGCTATACGCGCTTGTGTTCGCATATTAAAAACAGCCCTTATCACAACTCGCCCCAGTCGGGAGGCAGGGTAAATAAGCACTTGCATCAGTGTCTATTTCTTTTTTTTTAGTTAGTTTAATGCAGTGTAACCCTGATATAAGAGAGTTGTCGGGACCGGATAAAAGTTATCTTATATCTGAGTTTGTCTTATATCCGGGTTTGTCTTATATCCGGGTTTGGTGTATTTTATATACATTACCACAGGCTCTGATTTGGGACCAGAGAAAATATATCTTATATCCGGGTTTATCTTATACTCGAATCTCTTATATCAGGGTTTGCATTGGAGCAGTCGTCTTCGGATGACTGCTCTGTAACCCTATAACACTGTCAGCTCTCTGCTTCCGAGCAGAGAGCACAAACCCAGTCGTGGTTCCGCCGAAGGGTAGAACCACGACTCGGTAAAAATAGACAGACATATTTTTGGCCTGGCTATATGGCCGGGAATTCCCACATTAAAATGACCATGTGTCACATCCGGGCTTGCGTGGGAAGCCTAGTAAATACATCAGGGTTATACTGTATGTTCTACTTTTATATGCGTCACTTTTAGTGATAAATGTTTCATTATGATATTCAGATTAAAATATCTCTTAATCAAGAATAATTATCTGCGCTTATATCATCAACTATGAAGCTGCCTTTATCTTTCTACAACACATTCCTTAAACAATATTTCTCCTACGCTGTTTTCTATGTTGTGTTTTGTCCATTATGGCGCTAACCTCAAGTTCAGCAATCAAGTTCATCTATACTTTCATTACTGTTATGAAAACTGCTTTATATACTTCGTCCTTCAGTAGACACTTTTCTTTGTGTTGTTTACTTCACGTTTGCAGTTTGATTACTTTCATGACTTTAGCCACTGTGCCTTCTTTTCGGCGACTCTTCTCTTTGTTTACATTCGTAAAACGTCAGCTTCTTCAAATATTTTCTTGCTTTTCTCTTCAATCTTCTTGTTTATTACTCTTTTAATTTTTCTCATATCTCTTTTGGTGACATTCTCAAAGATCGTCTATTATTATTCTCTTGCCAATGTTTTTGATACTTTCTATTTTTTTTTTAATATACACAATTCAATAAACTGCAATCTCTGTTAATCAGAGAAAAGGTCGAGTGAAAGATAGAGGATCAGATTGGGGAATTGGAGACTCAAGTTCGAATTCCAGTTGATTTCATTACACTCACTCACATTCTAATATTCTTATGAAAGATATGAATTCATACAGGTAAATAGGAAGAGAGACAGTGCCCTATATCTTTTGATTGCCTAGCAGAAAGAAGATTCAGATTATAACCACCTACCTTCATATAGGTCTTGCCACTAACTTCTGAGTGCAGCGATGGGTAATCGTAACATCACCGTTGCAAAAGTAAACGGGAAACCATTGCATTTTTCTGCCTTGAATGCCATTTTTGTGAGATGGAGTGGTGGCCACATAATATGCTAACTGAATTATGACAAATCTCTGTTCACCTTTTTCTTTTTACTTGTGTTCCTATAGCTCAATAATTTGCAGTATATTTTTTTTTTAACTTTTGATGATACCTCACGTTTGAAACCCGGGTAGCTTGGTGAAACTGTCTATTTGCTAAGAATATTTTATTTTTTTCTTCTTGCTGAATTCTGTATCGAGGCTTTCTTATTCTATTATAACTTCAAAGCTGTTGTTTTCTGCTTCTACTTCCCTCTGTTTAGCTGTTACGCTCCCACACCCTGATTGCGCACTCTGGAAAAATAGTAGACTTTGATAAACAGTAGCTACTCTGGCATGTATGTATCGCTCATTCAGTGAAATGAATTAGAGCGCCGTCGGGTTTCAATCCTGGGTAAAAAAAGCAATCGGAGTCTAACCGTACTGCTGAGCTGTGATACGGCGAAACAGATCTGTCTGCGAATGACAATATTTACGCTCTCACACCCTGATTGAGCACTCTGGAATAATAGTAGACTTTGATAAACAGTAGCTACTCTGGCGTGTATGTATCGCTCATTCAGTGAAATGAATTAGATCGCGCTAGCTATTGGTCGGGTATAATGATATGCGCTAAAAAGTCTGCCTACTTCCACCGAGCGCCCGTAGCCCAGGGGTAAAGTCGCCGACTGACGCCAATGCGGTCGGGTTTCAATCCTGGGTAAAAAAAAAAGCAATCGGAGTCTAACCGTACTAATGAGCTGTGATACGACGAAATAGATCTGTCTGCGGATGACTATATATATATATATATATATATATATATATATATATATATTTCCTACTCTATAAACGTTATTTTAACGGAGTAAATGTGTTTGAATTAGTATTACTGAGTTTTTTTTATTAAGCAGTGAAATTAATAACACCCGGCTTAAATTGAGAAATACTTTAAAGTGTTTTAAGTAGAGAACAAAATGCAAAACCAAATTCAAAGTTTCACTGGAATAGCGAAAGCAGCCTTTCAAAAGCTATACAAAGTATTAAGAAACAGAAAAATTTCGGTAGAAACGAAGAAGGGAGTGCTGAACCATTTTTCAATATCGTTCTTCCTAGTTGGTAGTAAACACTGGATAATCTCCACACAGATAAAGTAACAAACACTTGGGGCAATCGAAATGTGGCTGTACAAATGGATGTTGAGAATACCATGGACTGAATATATGAGCAAAGTTGAAGTTTTAAAGAAAATGGAAACAAAATGGGCACTTATATATGAGAAAGAGACCGTTGAAATTTCTAGGTCCCAAAATGAGATTTATAAATTAGAAAAATAGAATTAGAAAAAATGACACTCACAGAACATGTAGAAGACCAGAAGGACAGAGGAGAAAAACAGCACAGAATCCATTTAACGAGATCGTGTAAATAAACCGTAGAACTGGGTTTAGAAGAGAGATCGAAATTACAAAATTTACTAAAAGCTACAAACGACAGTAATTTGTGGAAATTCATGATCGCCAACGGCTTGAATTTACGACACAAATAATAATATTAATAACAACAACAACAACAACAACAACAATAATAATAATAATAATAGTAGTAGTAGTAGTAGTAACAACAACAACAACAATAATAATAATAATAATAATAGTAGTAGTAGTAATAAAAATAATAATAATCTTTATTTTATAAAAATAATTATAATCTTTATCTTTATACTCTTTTTTTCTTTAGTGGGTTAAGTTAGTTTAGAAACTGTCTGTAAACAGTATTCTCTCAAGCGTTTTCAGCCAATTCATTAGCCATTTTCAAAAGGTTCCTTGTTAATAGGTTATTATATACTTAGTTGTACTCAGTGTAAATCGTAGAAATTCTAAAAGAAGCAAGAGATATATAATTCTGTTTTCATGTTAAGGAAAACGTTTTCCTAATGGTTCTTTTATGGAACCAGGGTCTTTTTATTTTGCTATTATCTATGACGTTGCCATCTTAATCTTTATGAAAATGGTCAAAAGAATGCTATCAACATTACCGATGAAAACAATATAGACAATAATTAGCAAAGCTAAGGTAAATTCTTGTGTTATTTATTTTTCATCTAAAATCCCTGATAATATAAGGTATCGTATGATTTTACACATAAGCTAAATTATTTTTGTTGAAATAGGCTACTTACGAGAATTTCAAAATTCTAAATTTTCTTTTTATATATCAGTTTTTTTCATTGATCGTTCCATCAGCTAAATGCCATACGTTATACACGATTGGGTGATCATGTCTCCTTCGATCCAGATTGACTGACTAAGCAGAAGATTTTCTCGCAGTAGATTGCAATTTATTTCTGTGATAGACTGGTTGACAATCAAAGCTATAGAACCCAATCTATCCTGCTATTTAGCTTATAGATGGAGGGACAAAATGGGTTAATATATTTTCCAAGGGGATTTGCGCGTAAATGAATGCATCGAATTCAGCTGTAATTCGAACCCAGATCTCCGTCCTCTCAGATTGCACTGTTATAATAAATTATGTGCTGAGTTAATCTTAAAAGGTACCAAAGTAATGTTTGTATTCGGTGACATCTCAGAATAGTTAAAACGCTAGATGTCGAAAAAAATTCTCCAGCTAACCGCTAAATGCATAATCAGATTTCAGGAAAAAATAACCATGGGGAATTTAATAGTCGTCTCACATGACAGGTAATTGTATAAATGCCCCAGACATAAGTGGGAGGAAATCCAAACATGGGCTTTCAAACCTTCCTAAGAAATCCACCAAAGCCACATACCATCCCCGGTCAGTATATATTTGACGGATTCCAGAAAGGAACAAAAAAATATTTTTGGGAATTAAAATTTAGTTCCATATTCAAACTCCATAAACATAATATTATTAAGCATTTATAAGCCAAATAAGAACTTTTTGCTAGTGACATTACATTCTACCTTTCATTACATTCATTACACGCAGATTCTCTTGGGAAAGGTATGAATTTATCCCCACCGCAGCTGTGAGTTAAAAGAGAAACTTGTATCTGGAAAAGTCATTGCTGTTTTTTGTAATTGTTAACGTAATATTCACTCGCCAAAAGAGTTTGGGATTTATATAACTCGGAAAATGTTTGATAAGCGGTAAGACGAAATCAATAAAAAACAAATAAGTTCAACACTGCTCAATGCAATAAGGAACGGCGACGTTTATAAGCGAATGAACATGTTTACATGAAGAATCTCTGGAATACATAGAGTTGATTTTGCACAGTTAAATGATTTTTAATAAAAGTCTGCAACACCCATTGAATCATTCTCTTCCAAAGAAAAAGCAAAATTAAATACTATAATGTGATGCATGACCTACCATACTTGCAATAATCAGAATGTTTATACACTTAAAAGAAAAAGAAAATAAAAATAATTTACAATTATTGTAAACATCTTAGCGAAAAATGACTTGTCGCTATTTCTGAGATGAGGTACTATTTACACTATTTACGTTCTTCGAACTGTTGTCCTAATTTTCTTTGCCATTTGTACGACATTTTGGCCGTTGTAAGTTCAGGCCTTCTTCAGGTACTAAGAATTTCATGCTGAACACTTTATTATTATTAATATTATTATTTATTATTATTATTATTATTTATCATCCTCATTCCTTGTGCGAAACCTGATTTGGAAGTCATGAGTTATCTCTCTCTATACCCCAGTGATCGAAATAAAGGATTTGGTTTAAAATCCCTAATACCTGAAGAAGGCCAGAGCGTACAAAAGCCGAAACGTTATACCAATGTGAACAAAGATGATGACAATAGCCCGAAAAATGTAAATAGTGAAATATGACTTATTTTCAATTTTTGATGAGTAAATATAGTTTCCGTTTAATATCATTTAACCGGATGAAAGTAATGTACAATTTTAAGTTGTTAGACCATAAGGAACTAAATATATATACATTCAAAATATTTTTCGTGTTTTTAAAACAGAAAAGCAAACCATTTTTGTTCGGAAATCAATTTCGTTTTAGAAATGCTGATCATGAGAATTAAAACAATAGTAACAAGAAAGCTCAGTCAAGAACCACAAACTACCGTCAAGACAATACCATCATCTCAGTTTTCAGGAAGCAGATGATTATAAAAATGAGAATGAATGACTGCAATGAACTCGATCGCTCTCAAGACTGAAAATACAAAAAATGAACTCGATCGCTTTCAAAATTAAATACACAATTTCTCTAAGAAAGGTAATTCAGTATTTGCTATTTGAAAGGCAAGAATTAAATTTTATTAACAAAAACGAAAAAGTAAGCCAGCACTTTTGTCCGAGTCAACCTAAAATCTAATCGGTTCGTCCTAGTCAAGAAGGCAATCATCCCGGAAAGTTTCATTCGAAACTTGTAATGTGATAGATCCCGACTTGACAGCTGGGATACAGTCACTTTCTCACGGGCGCAATGTGGCTTTCCTGTGACTCTTCTACAAATACTTTCACGGCTTATGCTCTGATGAACTTAGCACATTGGTGCCGCCTATATATAAATTCACTCGATCCATAAGATCAACAACTAGGACTTACCCTTTTACTGTGAAACCAATAAATTGTAAACGCAAATTCTACTCCAGTAGCTTCTTTTCTCGCACTTCCCGCCTGTAAAATTCTCTGCCATTTACTTGCTTTCCCGACAACTATGATCTTCAAGAATTTAAATGTAAAGTTAATAGTCAACTCCTATCTCACTAACCTGCATCCTCTCTCTCTCATGCTCTTTTCTCCGTCCACTCCACTCCCATCGGTATTCTCATCCTTCTCTTACCCACTTTTTGACACCCTCTATAACCAGTCACTCTTTCTCAAAACTTTCTTCCTGTGTAACCCCCCGCAAAATACTGGCAATAAAATGACTTGCTTGGGGCGATATGGTTATAAAAAAAAGCGAGTTTTGAGATATCTTGACAACAGGCAGTAAGACAAACAAACACACAGATAAACGTGACTGAATACAATACTCCCGCTTTAAGTCTGAGGTAATAAAAAGCAAAAGAAAATGACTAACCTCGTTCCCTAAGGCACAGTTTAATAAAAGTCTGTGGCAATGACTTGTACACACTGTAACGAATGTTTATCATTACTGTTTATGTTCATGGTCTAAAGAATCCGAATTTCTATGGGCAAAGAATTCCCGGGCGGATTCTTTTGCTACTGTCTGCTTTCGAGAGCGTTAATTGTACAAAAAGTCATTGAAGTGATTCAAAGATATTGTAATCGGTAGTGAAAGGTTTGAAAAAGTTCACTGACTCGCGTGAACCGCGATCATTCGATTTCCTCAGTGACAATAACAAACACTTTATTCAGTCTGCGAAATTGTATCTTTTATAAATGATATTAATTATTGGAAAACCTATTAATAAAAAGATTTTCCTATGTAATTAGTAATGGAATCTTATGAGCAAGATGAAACTAGTTAAATGATATATTTTTTGCAATTTGTTATGTGCTCGAACATTGATTAAGAAAAGTTCAAGAAAAAACAGAAAGGGAAATGTTAAACAGAAAAAAAAACAATTCTTTCCTTTCTTAATTAATTTTTTTTTTTTGTAAAATTTCTATTATCACAAAACACGAAATTTTAACTAAAGTAATGCAATCAAATAACTCATTGCTTGTCAGTCAGTCAGTTAAGTGCCATACGTGAAACACGCTTGGGCGATCATGTCTCGAAAGAGACATGACTGACTGGGCAGAAGATTATCCCGCAGTAGGTTGCCATTGCTTTCTGCGGTAGACTGGTCGCCGGCCAAGGCTATAGAACACAATATGTTCTGTTATTTAATCCATAACTGGAAGGAAGAGACGGATTAATACCTTTCCTAAGGGTATATGCACGTAAGTGAATGAAATGAATTCAGCTGGAATTTGAACTCGGCTCCCCGATTTCTCGTTCCGAGTCGAGTTATGGGTTAAATAACAGGACAGATTGGGTTCTATATTCTTGGTCGGTAACCAGTCTACCGCAGAAAGCAATGGCAACCTAAGGCGGGATAATCTTCTGTCCAGTCAGTCATGTCTCTTTCGAGACATGCTCGCCTAAGCGTGTATCACGTATGGCACTTAACTGACTGACATAATTTTTAGTCTGAAATAGTTAGAAATAATTGCTTCATTGACTGTCTTTTTTTATAGCTGATATCAGTTTAAGATCCTTTCATATTATTTATAAATTGAAGCAGAGTTAATAAATATAAATTAGCATTAGCACTTTCTTCAGTGAACGTAAACACTTCATTATTAAAAAAAGAAAGAACATTTTGAAAAACATACTTTTAGTGAGACCCAATCATTTTCTTTAAATCTAATAAAAATACTATCAGTTGTGATAAAAAAAACAATCCGTTAGTAGAAGAAATGCCTAACGTTGAATAAGTAAGCGTCATTAAGACGTTTACTTGTGTCCTCATCTAATATCATGTAAGTTTATATTTCCACCATAGAAAATCCCACAGTAATAAAATATTATATCGATTGTACCAAGAATAATTTTAAGACCCCCTTACTTTCGCCCCTTATTATTATTATTATGTCATTTTTCATCATATTTCGATTTCTGCATTGGTCTCACTACCAACCAAGTCTGCGGGGAGACCTAAGGCAGGTAGTGGCGTGTTGTTATGGCTCCATTTCATATTTTTCTATCTTCCCTATCATCCCCAGCATTACATAGATAAAGTTTTCCTTAGTGTGTGGGCTGTACTTAATAAGACAATTTTTTGTATATCTCTTAAGCTGGGGTTTCCAGGGATTCTTTCAATGTGTTGTTTTGTTCCATTTTTTATCATTCCAAGCGCACCTACTATCACTGGCACAACTCTTGTTTTCAATTTCCACATTTTTTCTATTTCAATTTCCAGGTCTTTATATTTTGACAGTATTTCAAATTCCTTGATTGCTATGTTACAATCCGCTGGACAAGCCATATCAATTAATAGACAAGTTTTCTCCTTCTGGTTTTTAACAATAATGTCTGGCCTGTTTGCTTCAATTTTTCTGTCTGTGTAGATGGTGTAATCCCATAGAATGGTTACATCTTCTATTTCTGTAACGGGTGCTGGGTGATGTTCATACCAGTGTTTGTTTACAGATTTTCCATAATGTTTGCACATTGCCCAATGTAAATATTGCCCAACTCTATCGTGGCGATTTTTATATTCGTTTGGGGCAAGCACAGAACAGCCTGAGATTAGGTGGTCTATTGTTTCTTGGTGTTTATCACAAAACCTGCATTTTGGATCCATATTATTATGCATAATATTTGCCTGAAAGTTTCTAGTGAAAAGACTTTGGTCTTGTGCTGCAAGAATAAAGCCTTCAGTTTCAGACTTTAATCCAGATGCACGTAACCATCGATGAGTATTAACTTTGTCAACATTGGATTTATTGGCACGTTCTGGATATTGGCCATGCAGAGGTTTGTCTTGCCAGCGCTGTTTCATCTGTTCGAGAGCTTTATCTTTGGCTTTTATTTTCATATTTTTTGCCGCAATAGTTGGTTCTTGGCTTCTGTTTTGCTTTTCTACAGAATCTACTAACTGTAAATCTTGTTTGTATTTACTGCCTTCTTTTATTATTGAATATTTTTTCTTTCTTTCTTCATGTTACCTTACTAATTTTATCATCCAATCCTTTGTTGTTTCTATGTATGTTAGTAAGCCAATAGTTGTTGTCTTGTATGACAATTCCAGCTGAATAAGACCTCTTCCACCTTCTTTACGGGGTATGTATAGACGGTCTACATCAGCCTTTGAATGATGCATCTTATGCTTAGAAAGAAGCTTTCTTGTTTTAGCATCCATTCGCCTGATGTCGTTTAGAGTCCAGTTTAAGATGTTAAATCTATATTGGACAACTGGGATTGCAAGGCTATTAATGGCCATAACTCTGTTCTGTGAATTTAATTTCAGTTGTTAATATCATTCGTAGCCTCCTATAGTACTCTTTACGCACTATTTCTTTCATTTTTTATGGTGAATGTTTTCGCTCTCATTTACACCTAGGTATTTATAAGCTTCTTCTGGTTTCAATTCTTTTATTGTTACAGCAAGGTCTAAGCTAATTGAGGATGTTTCTTGTATTGATCCACGTAAAACTGTAGCTTTAGCACATTTATTCAAATTAAACTTCATTCCAATGTCTTCGCTGAAGCATTTTACAGTTTGCAGAAGACCTTCCAGCTCATTATCATTCTTAGCATATAAATTTAAGTCATCCATGTAAAATAGATGGCTTATTTTCTTTTGGCCTATTTTATAACCACATTCTGTCTTATTAAGTTGACTGGTTCGTGCTATTAATGATATGCAGAATAGTAAGGGAGATAAAGAATCACCTTGAAATATACCTCTTTTGATGTTTATTTCATCAGACTTATAGATTCCATTTATATGATTGAGGTAAAGGGTTGTTTTCCATATAGACATGCACTGTTTGATGCAATTGATGATGACGGGCGATATCTTGTATATATTTAAAGTCTTTAAAATCCAGGAATGTGGCACACTATCGAATGCCTTTCGATAATCTATCCAGGCAGTACTAAGATTTTTCTTTCTACTGTAGCAGTTTTCCAGGATCATTTTGTTAATTAGCAATTGGTCTTTACAACCATAACAGCCACGTTTGTACCCTTTTTGTTCAAGCGGTATCATGTCATTTCTTTCTAAGAATAAATATGTCTGTTTTGTTAAAATAGATGTTAATAGTTTATATGTTGTCGGAAGACATGTAATTGGTCTGTAGTTTTTCGGGTTGTTTGTGTCACCATTCTTGGGTAGAAGAAATGTAATTCCTTTGGTCATCCATGCAGGAATTTTAATGGGATCGTCAACAATTTCTTGAAGTTCTTTGGCTAGTTTTTATGTGCTGTATTGAAATAATATAGCCAAAAGTTAGAAATTTTATCTATACCTGGGAATTTCCAATTGTGTGGCTTTTTTAGTGTAAATTTAACATCATCTTCTGTAATTCCAGACCATGTCTGTTCTGGTTTATTTTTCATTCGTTCTATCTCTTGTGCAATCCAATGTACTTCCTTGCTATGTTCTTTAGGGCAAGCACATATCTTTTCCCAGAACTGTGTGACTTCTTCCATTCTGGGGGGGGGGGCTGTCACTTCAATTCTTTTTTTACCTATTTCCCTGTAAAATCTCTTTGTATCAGTCTGAAAAATCTTGTTTTGTCTGTAAAATCTTGCTCTTTTTTCATAGCGTCTTATTCTTTGAGCCTTCAGTTGGATTTTTTGTTTTATTTTTTCTTTATTTGATAAGACTTCATTTTCATTCCTAATGTTATATTTTCTTTCGGCTCTTCTGCTTTTCCTAGTTCTTACATTTATTCCTCTACTCAGTTCATCCAGTACTGATAGTTCACTTCTAAGTTGTTCGATTTCTTTTTCTATTTTTCTTTTCCAAGGTGGATCTTCATGTATTATTATTATTATTATTATTATTATTATTATTATTATTATTATAGCACATCAGTTTCTACTTATTATTTTCAATTAAAAGATGCCAAGAAAGATCCTATCATAAAATTAAAAATTAAAATAAACAGAACTTGTAAATCTTTACATGAGCCATGTTTTCTATATATACAATAATAATTACAAACTATCAAATTCCCAAAACTAAACTTACTTAATAAATGTAGCGAATTAAATTCTATTCGTCATCATTCGTCTATAACATGCCCTAAAATATAGTTAATTTTTCCTAATATAATATAACTATCCATCTATAATCTATCTCCAAGTATATATTGATTGATTCTCCTATAGATCACCCACAGTCGATTTCATATGTGCAGTGTATTTAAAAAATCTCTTCTTTGTCTATTGTCCACCACTTTAAGTTGAATAATAACTTAAAGAAAATCCAGTATCCGTTTCACAGTGACAGGCTATAATTTTACAGACTTGCGAAATTGCAACATATGTACCTCTCAATTCATTTCATTGCTGGCATTGAAAATTTCTGGGTCTTAAGTCATTTTAAGTCTCTATCTCCACTTACTGGTATAATCGTATTTCTCTTATACATCATGACCTGATTTTCTATTGGTTAGCAGAGATAAACCGCCAAAAATCCTCCCACCTTAATTCTCTGAATTTGTTAAAACATTGTGTTGTTTCTAAACTTCTATATGTAATAATTCCTAACTTAAAAATTAACTTCTATATGTAATAATTTCCTAACATAAAAAATCACTGTTTAACGAGGTGCTAATAAGATAGTACCGAAACACAACGGCTCTTCTGTTGCAGTAAAAATAAGATTATAATAAAAGTATTACTATATATAATGCTCTACTAAGTATGGAGCACTCTTTATAATGTAAATCACTACAGTAGACTTACAACTAATTAATTAGAACTATTTCTAATATCTATCTATCTCTCTGTATATATATAAATGTATATATATATATATATATATATATATATGTGTGTGTGTGTGTGTGTTTGTGTGTGTGTGTCTGTAAGAGAAAATGGCAACCTGTGAAGACAGAGTATAATGCAAAGATTGTGTCTATTTTACAGAAAATATTAATTAGATAAAAATAGAAAACTCAATGGATATTATCCAGAGGAAATATATTGAGAGGAAAACTCAACACATAATTAAGTATTATAAGCAGCCTTTGAGAATTGAAAAAGAAATAACTCGACCGGCGGTCGTGACCGAGGAAAGATTTACTCGCCCCAAAATCATTTTACTCGACCGACTCCATTTTCTTTATAGTCGTCTTACCTAAACATAGCGTGACGAAAAACAATAAATGAAATTTTAATTAAAATTTCGAACGTGTTAGAAAAGATTTAAAAACTTTAAAATAATAATAACATTTTTTTTTATCTTTCTTCTTAATAATAGCATAGACATTTTAATTATAAATCTTTGTTTTTATTAAGTTTGAGCCCTTTTAACATCATGATATGTTGCTTTTTTTTTGGGCAATTGAGTGGAGGTTCCTAAACTCGTAGTTTCTTTCTTCTGTTTGACTACAACTTCTATTTCATAGATGATTAAAGAAAAACAAATCTGATTTTCTAAATTATTTCCTATAAAAATGACTTACTTGTATAATTTGTTTTTTGCTGCGTTGTTAAATGAAGTATGCGTTTTTTTTTTTTTTCAAATGTTCGTTTTTACTTTTTGTTAGCTGGAAGGGAATATAGATGTTGAGTCAATAATAATATTTTTCCAAATGAGTTTCTAGAAATCTGTGTTCGTCTTTAATCTGAGCGACAGAGACATTTTGGTTCTACTCTGGAAGCGTTAATTAAACGAATTTTTACACTGACCAGGACGATAAAATCGGGACAAAGCTTGTCAATTTAAATTCCATTTGTCAGATCTTGCTTTGATGATTGCAGGATGTCACTGTCTTTTGTTTAACTACACATTTCAACGTAAATCAGGCGCCATGCATAAGGCCAAAGAGTTCAATCATGTCATTGTAGGTCATTCTAAGTAAGTTGTGAAACTTTAGTGGCATATTTTTGGGTTGTAAAAGACATCAGATTATCATTTTATTATTTTTGAAGGGGCACGTTTCATTGTGAGGTTTTTACCCGACCGCGGGAGAGTAAAGCATTAAACATTAATCGCCCAAATAAGTTTTTAATCGACTGAGTCAATTTCAGTAATTTTTAAAGTCGCCTCATTCAGACAGTAGATGAACAAATAAATGTTAATTTTACTCAGAACATTTTTAAAAAACGGATTATAACAAAGGGATTTTTAAACCGGAATTTAAATTACAATATATACATCAAATTACAAATCATCTATAAATTATATAAACAAGCTTTGTCTATTTATTTTATGTAATTTGTTTTCATATTCTCTGATAAGCTTAATAGCATTATCATTAAATAAAGAAAGAAAATTACAATATTGATACAAAATTCTTTTAATAATCCAATCTAAGCTATATATATATATATATATATTGTTTTTCTTTAATCCAAAGTGGAAGAGTATGAAGGTAAATTACAATTACCTGATCCTAATCAATATTTAAACATTTTTAACATTAAAAGATGATGCAGACAGAGAGCCCAATGTATTAAGAATACAGAGCCAATATAAATTAGAGAAAATTTCCAAAATTCAAAGGTGTCGGATGTACATTTCGACATAGGATCTCTAACAGATTCTACGTCACGTCAGCGACATTGTTTTGTTCCAAATGGCGAAGGCTCTGGGGCAAAGTGGGGAAGGGGCCAGATTAACAACGGTCACAATGTAGAACAGGACAGAGCTAGTAGTGGCGAGGTTACACGGTGTAGAGACAAAAGGTGGACGGGGTATCCAATATCAAATGTTAGGGGCAAGTGAATGTTTACAGGGGTTTGAAACGGTATATTTAGGAGGGGGAGAAATAGATTTAAATGTAATATCATAAAATAGTTAATTAAGTTTATCCATTACAGGGAGTCATAAATTTAATGTTATTAAAGAAATATATATATATATATATATATATATATATATATATATAGGGATTTGGGAAAGGAGTTCATATTTTATAAAGATAGACAAGGTTAAAATTTTGAGCTGTTTGAAGAGGTGTATTTAGGGGTGAATGAATGGGTTTCAGTATAAGATTTTAAAATTTTTTATTTAAGTTTATTTAATTAAACCTTTTAGGTAGATGCGAGCTAAATGCCAATTACAGGAAGTTATCAGTTTAAAAATTATTAGGGAAAAAAAAATATATATATATATATATATATATATATATATATATATATAATATATTTATATATACATATAGACCCCCCAAAAAATTAGGCCTATATCGGGAGGATGGATTAATAATTATCCCTAATTCCAATGGGCCTTAGACAAATAGGATACACAAAAAATAATTTGAGCCCTGAAGTACCTCGCTTTCAAAGTCGAAGTCACCTCTAATCTTAAAATTGTAAACTATCTAGACATCACCCTTAACTTAAATGATGGATCCTACCAACCATTTCTCAACGAAAATAGTTCCCCCACTTATATTAATATTTCATCCAACCACCCGAAAAATATTATAAAACATATACCCAATATAGTGAATAATAGAATCAACCAATTATCATCCAACATTAAAATTTTCAATGCAAGTAAAAATATTTACAATAACGCCCTTCAAAAAATCGGATATAAGAACAAGTTAACATATAATAAACCTACAATAAACTCCGAATCATCCAAAAATAAAAATAAATGAAACTGTAGAAATAGAAAGATAATTTGGTTTAACCCCACTTATTGTAAACTAACTAACATCAATATTGGTAAATATTTTCTCAAGTTAATAGACAAACATTTTAATAACACTAACCCTCTACGGAAGATTTTTAATAGGTACACCCTAAAAATTAGTTATTCTTGCACCCCGAATATGGACAGCCTCATTAGTTCCCATAATAGGAGTATTCTGGTGAACTTGCGCAATGCTGAATCTAGGTCCGGAATTCTAAACGAATGCAGCTGTTATTCTGTGGACGCATGCCCGGTGGAGGGAAAGTGCAAATCCAACCAGGTGATTTATGAAGCCCGAATTTCTCCATCAAACAAAAAAACGACTTTCAAACCTATATCGGTATGTCCGCCGGTCCTTTCAAAGAAAGACTGTGTAACCACAGGTACACTTTTTCAAACCCCGGTCAGAGGTACCAGACAGCCCTTTGGCGGGCATTCTGGAAAATTAAAGCGGAAGGGATGGATCCTGAAATTAACTGGAAACTGATAGGTTCAGCCCGTATTCCGAGGAATTTTCGTGATAGGTTTTGTCTATATTTACTGGAAAAAAATAAAAATATTAAAATACCCACACCAACACCGGCTACTGAATCTTAGGAGGGAATTCATCAGTAAGTGCCGCCACAAGGCAAAGTCTTTGAATACTTAAATTTAGAATATAAATCCCCGTTGACTAGATGTTAGAATATAAATTAAAAGGATTCAATTTAAGTTTTAATCCACATTTTACCTTAACGTTAACCTTAAAAAGTATTTTAACCCCCCTACCTTCCTATCCCAACCTCCTTTAATTGCCGATCTTTAGAAAATATGGATTCCTTTACTAAACCCCTTTCTCCTTAGTTAACACATATATGTATATATATATATATTTTTCTCTAATAATTTTTAAACTAATAACTTCCTGTAATTGGCATTTAGTTCGCATATACCTAAAGGGTTTAATTAAATAAACTTAAATAAAAATTTTTAAAATCTTATACTGAAAACCATTCATTCCCCCCTAAATACACCTCTTCAAACAGCTCAAAATTTTAACCATGTCTATCTTTATAAAATATGAACTCCTTTACAAAATCCCTATATATATATATATATATATATGTGTGTGTTTGTGTGTGTGTGTGTGTGTGTGTGTGTGTGTGTGTGTGCGCGCGCGTGCGTGCGTGTGTGTGTGTGTGTGTGTGTGTGTGTGTGTGTGTGTGTGTGTGTGTGTGTGCATATATATATATTTCTTTAATAAAATTAAATTCATGATTTCCTGTAATGGATAAACTTAATTGAAAATGTTAAGATATTACATTTAAATCTATTCCTCCTCCTCCTAAATATACCGTTTCAAACTCCTGTAAACATTCACTTGCCCCTAACATTTGATATTGGATACCCCGTCCAGCTCTTGTCTCTACACCGTGTAAACTCGCTACTACCAGCTCTGTCCTGTTCTACTTTGTGACCGTTGTTAACCTGGCCCCTTCCCAACTTTATCCCAGAGCCTTCGCCATTTGGAACAAAACAATGTCGCTGACATGACGTAGAATCTCTGTTAGAGATCCTATGTCGAAATGTACATTCCACACCTTTGAATTTTGAAAATGTTCTCTAATTTATATATATATATATATATATATATATATATATATATATATATATATATATTACATTATTTGTAGAAACATTTATTCATATGAATACATGATCTTAAAAGTAGAGATTGCTCAATTGCTATGAAATATTCTTCTTCTTCTTCTATGTGCCCTGTCCCTTCAGAACGTAGGCGATCATGGCTTTCCACGTCTCCCTATCCCTGGTGGCTCTTAACACGCCTTCCCCTGTTACACCATGTTCCATCATTCACCTGATTAGGTTCTTCGAGTATGTTATCTACTGTTTTTCCCTGTCTTTTTCCCTCTTCTAGCCTGTTAGTATCAGGTTCTCCAAGCCCTCCTTCCTCATTGCATGTCCCGGGAACTGCAGCTGTCTCTTCCTGGTGCTCAGCATTAATTTCCTTTTCGTTTCCATCTTTTCCAAAACCTCATCATTGCTCACATGCTCGATCCATGATATCCGCAGCATCCTTCTGTAGAACCACATTTCAGTTGCTTCAAGTTTTTCTTAAATATTCGATGATATTTTTCAGCATTCACTGCCATATTGAAGAACTGACATCACATAGCAATCCAGTACTCTCTTCTTTGTTTTTAGCGAAATTGTCCTGTTTACTTTACTTAACTTCTGGAATGCTTCCTTCGCCATGCCAATTCGCCTTCGGATCTCTCCTAAATAGCAATGAATGTTGGACATTTTTACACATGAATAAAAAATTAGAGGCAACAGAATGATATTGAAAATACTATGAACGAAATGTTGGCGAATATGTTTCAAGAAAAATGCACACGATAACAGAACTTTTACTCAAAATTATAAAAAGATTTTTGAAATGTATACGACATAATGAGGAAAAATGTAAAACATTGAGATTTGAACACTGGCATGGCATAAGAAAAGCAAAATGTATAAAGATAAAAAAAGCAAGTAAACTCCTTAACGAGATAGTAAAAATGGATGGCACACCTAAGATTGGAATGCATAGTAAAAAGAAGATTATTAATAAATAGGAAGCCATGATCGCCAACTTTCATACGAGAAACGGCGTGTAGGAACATCTTTCTGGTAATCTAAAACGGGATTACTCTCTTTCAATCATCTGTGAGAACTATTTTTTTACCTTCTATTAGTATGGCTGATGCTAACCACTAGCACCTTAACGTATCAGCATTTTCCGTTGACATGAAGTGAAAATATATACAATATATTACTGGGCCTTTTGCTATGAAATTGATTCCCTTTGTCGTGGTAAACAATCTTTCTTGCCAGAATCTATCTTGCATATTTACAACTCTCTTATTCGTCTATGAAATAAACTTTGCTATATCATCTGGACTAGTGCTTCTACTATATCTTTAAAGATTCTATAGCGGAAGAATAATCTGAAATGTTATTGGTTCTAACAATGCATCTAGGATGTATTTATGCTTCCACCATCATTATGTATTTTCACTGTGCCTTTTGAAAACAAATTCCTGGTAACTTTTTCTAATGACCATTCCTCCTTGGTACATACACATTATGAATTTAAACACAATGCTAAATTGGCACCAAGTTCTCATCATTTTACAATTTAAATGACCAGATATTACCATAAGTTCTTTGATAACAATTTTTCAGGCGCATTTCTCACTTGTGGAATTCTTTTCTTCCCAGTCAAATTACATTTTCTAAATATCTAATCTAAACTTATTTATAAATGGAAGTTTGTCTGTGTGTGTGTGTATCTGTGTGCCCGTTACCTATAGACTCCGAAACGGCTGAACCGATTTTCTTGAAATTTTACACAATTGTACTATACGCTTCTGCGAGTGTTCCTAGCTAGGTTTTGTGTCGAGGTACCTTTGATAAATATCGAAAATTGATAATCGAAAAACTCGGGTTATAGAAGGAGTGGTCCGATTTTAATCAAATTTGATACACTCATACACAAAGACATAGGAAACTATATTTAGAAGTTTCAAGGTTGCAGTTCTTACAATAGTGCAGAAAATCGATAATAAATATATATATATATATATATATATATATATATATATATATATATAAAAGGCAAGACGTTTATGTGTGTGTATCTTTTATTTTAGTTTTTGCTTCGGGTTTGGCTCTAAGTAGGTATAATTGTAGGTTTTAGTCTCAGCCATGATACCATTTACTCAGAGGACTTATTTAGCCTTCAAAATTCAGTTTACGACAAAAACTTATCTGATATCGATACCAGGAAATCAAAATTTGACTTACATCCATTCATTTTTCTTTCAGTCTACGGTTTCGCTTTAACTGGGATCAACTATTGCTTTTTAGTCTTTCGTGCCATGGATTAGTTTTAAAGCTTTCATTACATCCGAGCAGCGCCGGTCTATACTGCTAGTTTAATGATACATCAATCCTCAACTTTTGACATCATAATTCCTGTTCTTTTGTTGTACTCTCTTTTTAATAATGTATATTTGTATCACTTTCTCTCACAATCAGTTATCTGTTCTCTCTTAGTGACTTTGTTGTCTTGCCTTGTGTGAAGTTATTAAAAAAAATAAAAAGGGAAAAATAAAAACTTGAAAGTTTATGCCAAACGTGCTTAATAATCTGCCAAGAATAACTTTAACACACACAAAAAATTGAGATGCACTCTTGTCGTTGAAGAAAATGATTCTAAGTACACAGACAGTAACTTGTGTTCTTCCAATAATTAAATGCTCGTTATCTATAATCAACAGATTTTTACGCACTGGTTGCATATTATACAGACTGTATTGTTTGCAATGAAATATAATATACTACATAATGTTTTTCATTTGTAAAAGCCTCGAGAAAATGTTACTAATTTTCTGCTCAATGTATGCGACTAACACAGCGTGAGGAAGAGCGAATGCAAACCTTTTACAAGCATTGCGTTCATCTTGCTGTATATTGTGTCAAACATATTGACTTCCATAAATTATGGCAAATGAATTGCTGGACAAAAATCTAGCGCAAAATCGTCGTGCGATGATTATCTCCGTTCAACGCCTGCTAATTCAGGAACAAGCGTAGCAATGAAATTTCTTTGAATTTTTCGTGCTTTCCCAAAGACTGACATTCTGTTTTCATTTGGATAATTCCAGTTTGTCTATGCTTTAAAGACACCGGTCAGAGGTAAAGGGTAACACGGGGTTTGATGGGAAGTGGGGATAGATAAACAACTCTGAAATATTACACATTTCAAAGTTCAATTAAATATTAAAATAGAAATCATATATTATAAACGGTGACAAATTATAATAATAATAATAATAATAATAATAATAATAACAACAACAACAACTCACTAAATTTGAAAGGAAAATATTAAAACAAAGCATGGAATATAGCGAAGAAAGAAAAAGAATTTCTTCTCTTTTTCAATATTAGACTAAGAGAGCAAGGGACTAGTGTTTCTACAGCTATAGATTAACATTACCCCTAAACAGAAGATTGAAATTTCTTTGAATTTTTCTAGCTTCTCAAAGACTGAAATTTTGATTTAATTTGGATAATTCCAGTGCGTCTATGCTTTAAAGACACCGGTCAGAGTTAAAGGGTAACACGTGCAATGGCAAATTGTTTTCATTTGTAAGTGTACATCGCGAAATGATGTGATATCCGCATGGATGCACCTGTAATCGAAAGCAGGTGTGTAGTTTGTGGATAAAGTGAGGATTTGCAGGGAGTTGAGAATTACAGGTTAAGCGCTGGAGGAGAAGAGAATGCAAAAACCAATACAATAATGCGGGGAATTACTCTATGTCGATAAATAGAATATTTGCAAATGAGAAAATGAATTCACGTTAGTAGATTAAATTATCTAACATACATGCATTATATATATATATATATATTGTATTGAGGCAGCAGATAATTTTCTAACCATATATTGTTAAATATTACAGACAATGAATGTATATCATGTTTAATAATTATCCGTTCTAAACATCGTATTCTGGCTTTTATTTCAGATGAAATTAATTTTCTCTCTCACGCGGGGTGACGTCATAGAACCGCATTACAAATTTACGAACTGCGTCTGCTATTCGGTTGCTGTTATCGTCGCATAGCAATTTTTTATGTCAACACGAGATAATGTAATCTTTGATGGTGGGTGTCTTTATGTTATTACGTTTAGAATCAGCATAATAAAATAATATCCAAATGTCGGACAATTTTTCTCTTTAATTTCACCTCAAATTAAAGTCAAAATACGATATTTATGTATTTACTAAAAATAACATGTGAAGTAATCAAAGAATGTCGGAATAAATAACAAAATCAATTAATTCTATAATATAAATATTATGGACTCTCCCGTCGATTTCGACGTATGAGCGTCTAACACAGTGAGACTACCACACAAAGAATTGTTTAAAGTAGTGAAGGCTTGTGTAGCACCATCCACACTTTTTGGAACTGCTGATAACAAACAATCGGTGCAGACGACTGCCACAGATCGCATGAACAACAGACCTCAGTTATTTAACCTATAACTGGAGGGAATGGACGGATTAATACCTTTCCCAAGGGTACCAGTGCGTAAGTGAATGCAAAGTGTTCGACTGGAATTGGAACTCGGCTCACTGATTTCCCCCTCCGAGCCGACATCCACTGCACCACAACGCACATCCGTCAATAACGCTTACAGCACCTGGTATTCCCAAGTGGTCACCCATCTATGTACTGACCAGGCTCATCGTTGCTTAACTTCGGTGATCGAACGAGAACCGGTGTATTCAGCGTGATATGACCTTAATACACACACACACACACACACACACACACACACACACACATATATATATGTGTGTGTATATATATATATATATATATATATATATATATATATATATATATATTGTATTTTGGCAGCAATTTTTCGTTTATACAAGTTTCGTGAAGACGACAACAATGCACTGTGATTAAGCTTTTTATTATTCTTACATTTGAAGAACTGATTTTGGGCGGGGAATATAGATTGCGTATAAGCTGTCCCAATGATTAGGGCATCCAAGAGCTTTCGGTTAGTCTATCAGTCATTATTAAGGATGCTCTTTTGTTTTACTGAATGTGAATTTTTATAACATTGGAATGATTCATTTTCCGAAAACAGTCAGAACGTTCTGCCCATGTTCATAACTGATATTAATGAAAGTTAGATACTCCTTTCTGGTTGTTAACGCTTCCATTATTTATAACCATTTTATGCATTTAAATGTGTGTATTATGTTGGTGTTAAATACAAGTGTTCAGCAGGTATATGCTGGTAAGTCACCGTGAATATTTAAATGAATAAATCCATTGGACCAGAACAAAGAAATTTAGTTGGTTATATATTATGAAAAATTTAAAAGTCTCTTCTTCTTCTTCTTCTTCTTCTTCTTCTTCTTCTTCTTCTTCTTCTTTTTCTTTTTTCTTCTTCATCATCTTTTTCTTCTTCTACGTTTTATCTTTTTCTTCATATTTTTCTTCTTCTTCTTCTTCTTTATCTTCTTTATCTTCTTGTTCTAAATCTTTTTTCTTCATCATATTTTTTCTTCATCATCTTTTTCTTCTTCTACTACACTTTTTTCTTTTTCTTAATATTTATCTTCTTCTTCTTCATTTTCTTCCTCTTCTTCTTGATCTTCTTCTTCATATTCTTCTTTACCTTCTTCTTCTATATGCCGCGTTCTTTCAAGGCGTAGATGACCATGACCTTCCGTAGGGAAAAATCAAAGGAACATAAATAAAAACTTATTTTACTGTTCCGTGTAGCTCTTGACACCCTTTCTCTTGCTACCCCTCACAAAACCTATTCTGCTATACATTTGCTCAAGCCCATTAAATATGTCACGAGTTGTTTTGCCCTGCCTTTCTTTCCCTCTGTCTGCCCTGTGAGTATTCAAATCTACAAGTTCAAAATCCTGCTTACATGTCCCCAAAATTTCGTGTCTATTCTTGCTATGAAATATCAAGTTTCTCATTCATTTTCATCTTTTCTAAACCTTCGCGTATACCCAGCATTCTTCTGTATAGCCACATACCGGTTGCTTCAAGTCTTTTCTTCATCTTTGATGAGATTTTCCAGTGTTCGCTGCCATATTGAAGGACACATATCACATAACAATCCAGCACTCTCTTTCTTGTTTCCAGCGAAATTTATCTGTCTTTCAATACTTTTCTCAGCTTTTAGAAACCTTAACCATGCCAATTCGCAACTGGATCGCTAGAACAGTTTCCATATATTTAAATTTATTTACTTGCTTCATTTGAGTATCGGAGTTGATATTTAGGTCTTCTTTTTTTCTGATGACCATGCATTCAGTTTTCTTGTAGTTTATATGTAGTCCTTTCTTTTCGCTTTCTTTAGCTAGCTTCTGTAGGAGGTTTTCTGTTTTCCTTTTCGTGTCTTCTAACAGCACTGTATCATGCGTGTGTCTTATATTGTTCAGATTGTGGCGGCCAGTAACGAATCCTGTCAGAACTTCTAGAGCTCTCAAGGTATAGGTTGAATTGACCTGATGATAAGACACATATTTGTCTTACACAGCCGTCTGTATATATTCTTGTATATCTGCTGAACTTGTTTCTCTCCGTATGCAGGCAGTTTGCTGGCACTACAAGTTCTTGATTACTCTGTACGCTCGGCGTAATTGCAGTATAAACCCCAGGTGGGCTCAGTGAGCATTGAACAAACTCAGAAAATGTCTGCGTAGGTGTCTGCAACGGGGATTGTCTAGCCGCCCAATAAGACGGGCATCAACAGATACGAATATCCAAGCATTTTTTATTTTACATCCAAATTAAAACCATGGTTTTGAATAGTTCAACACACTTTTGATAACAATGTACAACAATTTATTCGAAAATATGAAAACGGCAATACGAAATCAAACATACCGAATTCCTAACTGGATTTCTTTGGATGAATTCATGTTGAAAATAGAGATTTTATATTAAATGTGTTTGAATAAAAATTGTGTTTTTGCTTTTTTATTTTTTCTCGATTCTGATTTTGGCATCTATCGGCCTGGGCAATCGATAATGTTATTAAATGTGCCTCTTGAATAATTTTATTTAATAATAATCACAATTGGGCATGGATCTAAAGGCCAATTTTATTGTTTAAAGAAATAATCAAACATGTCTGCTTTCACCCCTTTTTCTCAGCAAATATATAATTTATTAAGTACATTATATGTGCAACAATTTCAGAAAAAATATATATGTAAAAGGAGAGTATGAATAAAAACAAAAGGAAAACTTACATTAGTCAACGCATTCAATACTCTGAGGGACTTTATCAAGGCTAATGCAAGGTTTTATTTTGTTAGAAGTATATATAAAATTAAAACTGCTATTAGTTTTTTAAAATTTGTAAATATCTACCAAAGTGATCGAAATATATATATATATATATATATATATATATATATTGTAATTCTTTTATATCTACCAAAGTGATCGAAATATATATATATATATATATATATATATATATTGTAATTCTTTTATTACAATTGTATATACCATTTTAATAACAAAATTACAATATTAAGTTCTACTTTGTATTTCGTAATACCCATAAAAGTAAATGCATGAACAGTGGGTTGTAATCTATCTGGTTTTTCATTTCTTTATATATATATATATATATATATATATATATATATATATATATATATAATTCAAGTAGTAGGAGGATTTGAACAATTATTAAGTAAATCATCGAGCTTTATATTCGACCTCAACAAAAGCTCGAATGATTTACTTAATATATATATATATATATATATATATATATATATATATATATATATAACCATTCGCATACAGGATTGTTTTGTAGTATCAAAGTTCAGCAGTGCGGCTAGATAACAGTTTGCTTCAAGCGGGGATTGAAACTTGACTGATTTATTTTCAGTCGGAGAAGTTTACCCTTAAGATATCGACGTATGGCAGGGAGAGGCAGATTTTGTGGTGGTGTAGCCAACGTCATTCTAATTAAAAACTGCTGACCTCATCATCAATAATAATAATTCACCTGCAAAATCTAAATTGCAGTGAAACACAATCGTTTACGAAGTTACATGTCTTTTGAATAATTGTGTTCCTCAACAATCCAAATCCGGAAACAAATGTCTTGACTTCGCCATCGCAATATTGACAAAAACATTGACATTGCACCTTTTCTACAACGGTTCTGTTCTGTCCGATCTCATTTAAACACACATCGACATCTTCCATGACCTATCTGTGATATATTTATTCATAATACATGAATAATAGCATCATCTACAAGCAAAAGAAGATTAAAAATAATGGTGGCATTCCTAATAAAAAAGAAAGAAAACCGACACTTAATAACATCAGTCATGAACACGGTAACAATGTGCTTACTGTGTTCGTACTTTAACATATACGTGTTTATTTACAAGTAAAACAAAATTCATTCTTGATAATAGCTAAAAGTATAGCCGAAAGTGCCTGAAAATTTTGAACAATTCTTACATAATCTGAGTTCTGAGAAGAAAAATTCATAAGAACACATGAAAAATTATATAAAAAACTTGATGATAATACTTTATCATTTTTAATGAAACCTGTATAAAAGAAGGATTTTGCGAAAATGCACACACACACACACACACATACACACACACACACACGCTTGCATACATATATATAAGGGTAAATCGTCAGTTGATGTGACTTGCCTTAATTACGGAGTTATTTGCAGTTGGACAAAGTCAAATTATTAATGCATAAATTCCTTATTTTCTTAATATCTACTCTGTTTTCGTATCGTAATGTAAAATGTGCGTTGTGGTGCAGTCGATATTGGCTAGAAACGAGAATTCAGGGAGCCGAGTTAGAATTCCAGTTGAATTTCTTTCATTAACTTACGCGCACAATACTCTTGGGAAACTTATTAATCCGTCTCTTCTCTTCAGTTATGTGTTAAATAACAGGACAGATTGGGTTCTATAGCATTGGTTGGCAACCAGTCTACTGCAGAAAGCAATGACAACCTACTGCGAGATAATCTTCTTCCCAGTCAGTCATCTCTCTTTTGAAACATGATCGCCCAAAGCGTGTATCACGTATGGCACTTAACTGACTGAATGTAAAAACAGACATTTTTTTCACGCAATAGAAATAACCTACATACTTTTATTTTTCATGTTTGAACATTAGTTTACTCTGTATTTCCGTATAACTAAACAGTATATATCGACCGGCCTGAATATTCGAGAAAATATGTTACGGAAATATGCATCGTCTGGTAGGATTCGAACCTGGAACCCCTAGACATAGGGAAAGTCGTCAATTGATCTGACGTGTCTTAACCACTCGACTACTGAATTAAGCTTTATACATGCATAACGTCTTGATTTATCAAAATATTCATATCTACTCAGTTTTCGTATCCTAATGTAAACAAAGACAATTATATTTCACGAAATAATACGGAAAGTTGCGAAATAGAATTAACCGACATATTCTAATTGATTTGTTTGAATATTATTTTTTATGGATACTCGTATTTTAGTATCCAAAATCTAATTTAATTGTAAAATACGATCGTAAGAGATATAGAATCGTAAGAAAATTAACCCTTTTGTGTAAATTTCAAAGCAGGTGAAATTTATGTAATCTGATAAAAAATTATTGACAATAGAAATCGAACTAGATTAAATATATTAAAACAAGTGAGTCCGTGGCGTAAAAATGACAGCAAAATATTAACGTGGATATGCCGATTAAAATGACGGCAACATATATATTAACTACTGAGTACCTTACATTTATACATAAGAAAAATATAATACAAAACCCTGAGCCTGACACGATATATACATATATATATATATATATATATATATGTGTGTGTGTGTGTGTGTGTGTGTGTGTGTGTGTGTGTGTGTGTGTGGTTTTGAATGAATAGATTAAATACTCAAAACCTCCCTCTGATTTGAGCTATCAGTCCAATTCCGACAAAAAAAAAAGGAATTTGGATCAAAAGTTCCGATTTGCGTCGAATCACAGATTTCGGCCGAAAGGCCAGATTTTGCCGAAATTCCAGTTTGGGCTAAATTTCCGATTTGGGTGGAAATTCAGGCTGTTAAGTGATTTCTTCAAATATCAAATTCAGTGCATCTTCAATTGAGTTGAGTTCTTCACCTTACGAACGCCTCACACTTTAACATTGAATAAAAATCATAAACTGTGGACACTGCGGGGATGACGCTGATTTCATATTAATGAAACTTCTTAAATATTTGTCAAAAGAGTAGAAAAGTTAAATCCATTAGTAAAAACTGAGTAGTGATAAGTGTTGCAAAGTAATATATCATAATCGTCGATACTCACGTAAGTAATCACACAAACTGAATATGAATATTGTTCTGTTCATGTCAAATGCAAATCATCTATAGTCTTCTCTCTTTACACAGTTAAGAAAACCGAATGCAAGGTTATTAGTAAAAAGGGCAACACAAAATGCCAAATACAGGTAGGGGATACGAAAATCAAACAGGTACAAAAATTTAAAGACCTTGGAAGTGTTCTAACAGAAGACGGAAAGTATGACACGGATATCCGAAGGCGAATTGGCATGGCGAAAGAAGCATTCCAGAAGTTGAGTAAAGTATTAAGAAATAGGACAATTTCGCTAGAATCAAAGAAGAGAGTACTGGATTGCTATGTGTTGTCAGTTTTTCAATATGGCAGTGAATGCTGAACAATATTATCGAAGAGAAAAGAAAAGCTTGAGGCAACTGAAATGTGGTTCTACAAAAGGATACGGCGAATATCATGAATCGAGCATGTGGGCAATGATGAGGTTTTGGAAAGGATGGAAACGAAAAGCAAATTAATACTGAGCATCAGGAAGCGACAACTAATGTTTCTGAGACATGCAATGAGGAAAGAGGACTTGGAGAACCTGATACTAACAGGCCAGATAGAGGGAAAATGAGACAGGGGAAAGCACCGAATAACATATTTGAAGCACCTGATCAGGTAGATAACGGAAAGAGAGTTACGTGGTGTAACAGGAGAAAGCGTGTTAAGAGCCACCAGGGATAGGAAGATGTGGAAAGCCATGATCGCCTACGTCCTGAAAGGACAAGGCACATAGAAGAAGAAGAATTTCATCTCTCTAAAACCTAGTAGTTTGATGCTAAAATTAGAATATAAAGGAACCAATATTAACACGTAAGTTAATTAAACAATCCTTGATTCAAGTAGATTGAGGTCTTTTCTGATAGATATAAACGTTATTTTTGTCGATACACGTTTTTGTGTAGAAGTTCTATTTTGTTTTTGTTTGTTTTTTCTCTCTGTTGTGAAAAAAACAGTTTGAATTTCGTCTACATATCTACGTATCCCAGAGACTAAATTCTACTACTTGTACAGTATAGTAAAATTAATTTCCAAATTTTAAATTCGACAGAGATCTTTTTTTTTACTCGTATCACCCGGGGCAAGGCGGTAGCGCCAATGATGTGCAAACGACTGCATAAGTGTAAAAAGATTAGGAGGCTATATAAGAGTAAAAAGAGTAGACAGGAGGAGAGTGAAGAGACAGAAGAACCAGTTAGAAAGTAGCAAGAGAAGGATGGGGATACAGGTGTGATGACGGTTGCAAAGATGGAGAGAAAGGGAAGGATATACAGGGTGGTGTGGAAAGAACTAGAGTCAAGAGATGAGTATTGACATTGCATTTAAATTCCTGCAGGTTGTAGCTGTCAGAAAGGCAAGAATATAGAAGCGAGTTCCACAGGCGGGAAGTGCAAGAAAAGAAGTTGAAGGAGTAAAATTGTTGTCTGCATTTGGTTCATTGATCCTTAGCAAAAGGGCTGGAGAGTACCACCTTAATATTGAGCCGAATGGCCAGGCAATCTGATCCATAACAAAAGGACCAGTTCATATGTCAATATTCTGGTAATATTTGATATGGCTAGTTTGGTAATAATTGATTATTAGTTTAATTGTATACATTCCATTAATGTGTATTGTAATACGTGATCAGAGTAATAAGCGATGAAGTCGGATTAAAAGGATTCTTGTGTTGTTACGGTCGAGTAATAGATGGCGGCTTAGACTGAGAAATCGGAGAGCGGAGGTCGTTACATTCACTTACGTGCAAATATCATTGAGAATGTCCAGAAACCACGTCTTCTCTCCCACCCTAAATAAATAAATAGCAGGAAATAATAGGTTCTATAGCCTTAGGCGGCGGATAGTCTAGGAGAATTATAACTCCGAATTAAAAATCTCTAATTATGAGAAAACAGTATTGAACAGGTGAAGAGGTTCGTCCCTTGTTCCCTGTTTAGCATGTGGCTTCCGGCTTTCTCTTTTCCAGTCTTTTCAATCTTTTCTTTTTTTTTTTTTCAATTGGAGTAGATAAACTAAACTATCGTCCGGTTCACACTCCACCCACATGTATTGAACAGGTGAAGTGGCTCATCCCTTGTTCCCTGTTTAGTATGTGGTTTACGACTTTCTCTTTTCCAATCTTTTCACTCTTACGTAGCCCCCTGCGCATCAGTGGCGTCACCGCCTTGCTCGGGGTAAAATGATTAAAAAAAAAGTCAGACCACATTCTTGTGTTAGGTGACAACCAATCTAGAAGAAGGACAACACCGAATTCGAAAATATAGTCTTAGTGAACAAATCATGGGTTTTACAATGACGGCATTGCGGGGGGTCGATAAAAGAATTTATGTTTGTTTCTTATGTATAGGATATTGTGTTAATCTAGAATATATTCCTGTGGTCGTAAACTTTTCACTTTATGAATAAAAAATTTATATTGCATTTAGATTGTTTGCATAATAAAAACACTGACATAACTCCAAAATAAGATCAAGTTTTATTAGAGCTAGGATAATATTAAACTCACACTATTGCTGCAAAACCAATACATTAACAGGAAAACTAGTCAAATAAATAATATTATCAGATCGAGACATTCATATGTCATGAATGGAGCCAAATCTGTTCAGAAAATATCCAATCCTTCCGTTGTATACAACCGCTTTCTAAGATCAATAATTAAAATGGTTTTGAGTGAGGGAAGCGTATGTGTCTGATTGAGAACAACACTTTTTGAACCTTGGGCAATGGCGCTACAGCATCACAGAGAAATTACTATACCGGATAACAGAAACCACATCGCCTCAAGAACTTTCAATAACAACTACAGCTAAAATGTTGTTTTTTGGGGGGTTTTTATGGCATACCAACCTCGGCGGGTTATTTATTGCCAACCATTTATTTATTGCTGGTAATATCTTTTTCTTTCAACAATTCATTGTTGTTTTTTTTTATATAAGTTTTGTGTCTAGTAATAATTGTTTCTTTTTCGAGTATCAAGATTCATTGGGATTTGTTTTTAAGGACAGAATCCCCAAGTCCTAACCCATAACTGGAGAGAAGGGGCGGATTAATACCTTTCCTAAGGGTACCAGTGCTTAAGTGAAAGCAGGGTATTCAAATGGGATTCGAAATCGGCTCACTGATTTCTCTTTCCGAGCCGATATCCACTGCACTACAACGCACATCCAGCATCTTACAGCACCTGGTATTCCCAAGTGGTCACCCATCTAAGTACTGACCAGGGTCAACGTTGCTTAAAATCAGTGATCGATCGAGAACCGGTGTATTCAACGTGATATGGCCGTAAGCCAGATAAAATATATATCACATGCAGGGCTGTAGCTGATGCTAAAAAAAACATCGGGCACAGAGAAAATTGCCCGCATTTATTAGTTAACAATGTGATGACGTCATCAGTGTCATCCGTTTCCAGAAACTATGAGTTTTGCGGATTTTTTCGGCTATTCCAATGGAAATTAGGCACAGAACATGAACGAAAGCAGGAAATCAGGTTCGGACTTTCTGAGTATAACCAGTCTTTTCTCCCAAAATTAATAAATAAACAAACAGATTTTTACTGCGTTCATTCGGATGTTTTATTCGTTTTTCTTTCTTTCTTTCTTTCTTTCTTTCTTTCTTTCTTTCTTTCTTTCTTCGTGAATTGTTTAGTTTGATTTCTGACGAAGACATTTTTCCTTGCCCGGATTTTCACTATGATTCCACGGATCGGTCTGGACCAGTGCCCGGTGTGCCCGATGTCAGATACGGCCATGATCACATGTAACTCGAAGACAAAAAAAGTTACTGTGTGACATAATAAAGATGCCGTTATTCCACGCTACTTCTAATAAAGGCTGGAAAATAATCTATAGGAATCTAAACTAAAAGGTGCGAAAACGCATAACGCACTTGAGAAATTTATTTCCATGAAAAAATTTCAGAGAAGGATTTTATAAATTTCAACCGATATTAGAAATGGCTGCTCAGTCAATGAATGCCGAATGGTTGTTTATAAGAAACAATTTGCCCTAACGAAAAATATTAAGACGAGTCTCCCTCTTTAATCGAATGGGTGAAAGATAGGATTTTTGGTCATGTCCCTTGTCTGGGAACAGGGCAAACAGAGTTGGCCATGACACCAAGTGGAGTGGTAAAGTTTTCCAAAGCTCAATTTTCATCATCACGCGTTCAGCGGCTACAGTAAACACCAGGTCTGTAATTATTTTAAAAATCTTTTGTTAAAAATTATCCGCTCGTTATGCTTTTGATTTTTTCCATAAAATCACATTTTCATATCCTGGGAACATAACAATAAGGAAACAACTAATACATTGCTAAAGGGGTTTAAAATGTTTGTCTCACTAGAACAACTACAAGTGAGTAGTGATATTTAGCCTTATTAGGTTCCCCATGCTTTTGGTCTTATGTATCTATCTCCATTAAATCGCTAAAAAAAAAAAGCAAAGTATGAACAAAAAAGTCCAAAACTTAATAAAAACGAACATTTTTCCATCAAAATGTTTATAATATCACTAAGAAAAAAGGTCAAAGTATTTTTATTTACTTTTTTAAATTTTTTAATCTCTTATACATGTTCGAAATTTTTGCGGAAAATTTTGTTTTGATTTGAGTTAGTGGTTAAACAATACGTTTCGATTGTTTGTCATGGAAAACGTAATGATTACATCACCCACTTTTTTCCTGTGACAAACACATTAATTTGGAAATTCTCACAAAAATCAAATAATTGTCGGATTTTAATGAAACTTTCAGTACTCATTCAAAAATGAATAAAATTATTTTTTAAATTATTCTGTTTTTAAAATCTTGGTAAATTTTTTTAACACTGTTACACCCTTCCTCGTAAATCCATAAAATCTTCATAGATTTTAATTGGCTGCAAACTATAATTTTATTAGTTAAACGCAAGACTGATTGGGGAATATAAATCATCTATTTTTTTATTTTAAATTTTGCAACAGTATCCGAAAATTTGTTCCGAAGAGTAAAATAAAAAATGCAATAAAACTCTGTTATAATTTAATTTAAAGCTTTTAATTGCTGGAATAAAATAAAAAAATCAAGGACATTATAGTCTGAAGAAAAAACAAGATTTCGATTACTAATAAAATGATAAAAGAATTGTTTTTATTTTTTTTATTATAATAATAATTTATAAATTTTTAAAAGTATTCTTAAAATCTTAAAGAACGGTTGCTGTTACATTATTTTAGTTAAGAATTGATAATTATATTGCCTATCGAAAATTGAAAAGTTTAATAAAAATAGTTCTGCTCCCATATTTCTTAAATAATTGAAACCTTTCTTTTTGTGCATTTTTGTTTATGTATGGTAATTTCTATGTGCAAATTTAAAGGTCAGAGTTTCCTCCCTTATCCGAAAATGAATTGGTACAATTTTGTCTCTTACAGACGCCATACATTCTTATCTCTAATCAACAAGTTCGTGATTTACGGTGCGGAAAGATCAAAAAGTACAAATCGATGATTAAGAAATAGTTTTATTCTAGATTTCATGCTATAAGTAAGTAATACTTGTGTAAATCATATTAATTTAACATAAAATTTGCTAATTTTCTAATAATATATTATCACAGATGTATATTTTATTTTTGCAATTTTTTTTAAAACCGAGCATTAACTTTTGTTTACAAATGTGGCGATTGCTCAGAAATGGCGGCAAAATTCATAAGTTGTAAAAAAATTCAAACTTTTACGTTCCAATCAATATAATTTCTCTTTGAAATAAAACAGAGTATTTTCCTTACTGGAAATAGTAAATTTAATCATTTAGCGTCCAATTAAAACTAAAATAAAAGTTTCAAAACTTTTTTATTTTCAAAAATTCAGTTTAAAAGTAACGATGCAGGTTTTTTTCGCGATTTAGTGGAGGTATCTCGATGCCGCCTCAAAGCTACGCCTATATATTGCTCGAGAATATTGTCTCCTGTACTCAGATGCTTTTAATCTTTCCTAAAATAAAATAAAAACTTATAGAGATACTCGCGGCGATATTTACGATATTAAATGTGGTTTTCCAAGCGTAGCTTAGAACGGCGCAACGCCGAATGTATGCAGCATCCAGTGGGTAGCGATTTGCACTGTTTAAGCGTAAGATATTTCAGATTATATGTTTGAGTTGGAGTTTTGTTTAATGGCATTTAATGAGTCTGTGTGTTATTTAATATCAAAATAGTGGAGTTTTAAGGTATTTTGTAATGTTTTGTTATAGCGAGGAGGTTGATTTTTTTTTTTAATCATTTCACCCCGAGCAAGGCAGAAACGCCACTGATGTGCAGAGGGTTACATAAATGTAAAAAGATTAATTAGAAAAAAGTGAGGAGTACAAGCTAGTTAGAAAGGAACAATAGAAAGCTGAGAAAGCAGGTGCGATTACAGATACATAGGCGGAGAGAAAGGAAAGGTTATATAGGGGAGGGGAGAGAGCTAGAGGCCAGTGGTTAGTGATGAGTATTGACTTTGCATTTAAATTTCTGGAGGTTGTAGCCGTCAGGAAAGCAAGAATACGGGAGTGAGTTCCACAGGCGGGAAGTGCGAGAGAGGAAGCTGCAGGAGTAGAATTGTCGTCTGCATTTGGCTAACCTGACTGTGAATGGGTGGGACCCAGTTGCCAGTCTGGTTGCACGGGTAAACACCTGTTGAGGAGGCATCAGTGACTTAAGCTCATCCGAGCAGAAGCCATGAAAGTATTTATAGAAGAGACAGAGGGAGGCCACATTTCGACGATGGGAAAGTGGCTGCAGTCGAGTCGCCAGATCAGTACCTAAGTCGCCAGATCAGTACCTAAAGTCGCCAGATACAGATTTTGATGAAAAATGTTTTAACTTTTTTTATTTTAGAAAACCGAAAATATCTTCTAGTTTTGTATTAAAAATGTATTGCTGGTAATATTTTTTTTCTTCAAACATGCATTATGGCAGTAATTTTTTCCTTCAAAAATGTGTTATGGTAATAATTGTTTTTCCTTAAAAATGTATATTTTTCTATAGAAGTTTTTTTATGTATATATTTCTATAAAAGTCTTTTTTTTTTTGTACTTTCGTTGTGTTTTGACCCAGGTTTGGGGATTAACTATTTGCCCATAGCTGGAAGGCTAACAGGTGCTATCAAATAGCAAATAAGAGGTGGTTCCATGCTCCTCACAATCTCCCAATCAGAGTCCTTGCTGACGAATGCCGTTGACAGTTATATCCATGACCGAGATAATATGTTTCAATTATAATAAATATTACGATACTTTCAATGTGACAGCAGTTTTATGAAATTTAACTGGATTTAAGAAGATTCACATTATAAGCTAAGTAACTGAATGAGGGTTTAGAGAATCTGATACAGCTGGGCGGATAAAAAGAAAGAAAGAAAGGGGAAAACGGTCCGTGACATACTTACTGTGCTAAAGAAAATGGATGGCAGATCCTGTTTGGTGGGGAGAAATAACAAGAAAGTTATTAAAAGCTACAAGAGACAAAACATGTAGAAGTCATGTTCTCTACATCCTGAAGGGACACGGTACATAAAAGAAGAAGTACTGAAACACTAAGATACACCATGCTAGCATTTTTATGTGCCATGTCCTTTCAGGACGAAGGCGTTCATGGCTTTCCACATCTCTCTATCCCTGGTGGCTCTTAACACGCTTTCTCCTGTTGCACCATGCAACCCTCGTTCCGTCATTCACCTGATCAGGTCCTTCGAATATGTTATCCGCTGCTTTCCTCTGCCTTTTTTTCCCTCTATCTGGCCTGTTAGTATCAGGTCCTCCAAGCCCTCGTTCCTCATTGCATGTTCCAGGAACTTCAGCTGCCTCTTTCTGATGTTCAGTGGCATTACCGATTATAATTGCACAACGCGCACAATGTTTACAATGGCAAATTTTTTGAATAAAATGTGAAGATAATGAAATGCAAGAAAGATATAAAGTTAACATGAAATACACTTTCTATGTTCTTAAACTAAAACGGGCGTCAAGTATTTGATAATTTTTTTTTAATCAACTCACCCTAAACAAGGCATTCTACTGCCACTGTTGCACAGGGAGGGGGTGAAGTAGTTAAAAAAAGAACTTGAGAGAATGCATTCGAGTTAGTGTGATAGAAGATGTCTATTGACCTTACATTTAAATTCCTGGAGATTGTAGCTGTCGGGGAAGCAAGTATATGGAAGGGAATTCCACAGGCGGGAAGTGAGTGAAAAGAAGCTGTCAGAGTAGAAAATGCAGTTACATTTTAACGGTTTCACTGTAAAGGGGTGAGACCTAGTTACTAATCTAGTAGCTCGTGTAAATTCATACCTAGAAGGCACCAGTGATCTAAGTTTATGGAAGCACAAGCCGTGAAAGTATTTATAGAAGAGGCACAGGGAAGCCACGTCACACCGGTGAGAGAGCATCTGCAGCCACGTCGGTATCGATCACATTACAGTCGGTAGAATGAATCTTAATTTAAGCTAATCATATTATTCATCAGAGAAAGCAATATTTTCTACAGAATCTAATATTTATTTTCTTATATATAGGAATGAAATGTAAATCTATTCAGTATAACGATTACAGCTTCAATGTGGCTTCGAAAAAGACCACAGATGATGAGATGGCAGTCTTCAGAAAGTCCTTGACGTTGAATGTCTGATCGTGTTAGTCTCTCTCTCTCTCTCTCTCTCTCTCTCTCTCTCTCTCTCTCTCTCTCTAACGACGACAGCCATGTAATAGTCTTTATTGTTTTTAGTCAGGAGATTTAAGGGGCGATCATTGGTTCGTTTAACAAGCGCTTCGATCCAATCACACGGTTCTACCGGGTATTACTGGACAGGAACTGTCCTCTACCTGTAACATAGCATTTCTATCTAATGCCTTCGTGCACCACACGCGTGATTCTTGACTCTGGCAGAATGAACTGTTTGGCAACGACCCTCATTGAATTTCTAGGGTTCTTGTTAAGATTCCACAGGAGTTGCTGGATGAACCCGATATTCCTTTTTCTTTTAGCCTCTGAGGACATCTTGCCAGATGCCTGCTGTGCTTTTCTTCTCTTAAACAGGAAGAACATGGCGATATTTAGGCATTCTGCAATCTTTGAGTCTGTTTGCTTTCCAGCTAAAGCAACACGAACAGCAGAGCTTTTCATCTTCTGATTTAGTTGAAGCCTCGATGTCGGTGGCAGAAAAAAGAGATATGTTTAGTTAAATTTGTTCAATTACGGCTTTCAAAAGACGATTTCTCAAATATTTGACGCACTCTATATATGAAGAAATCTTTCGTTCATTGATTTCTTTTATATAAAACAGCCTTTACAGTGTCTATATAGAATTCTAATGTTCATTTTTGCTAGTCAATTACAATATGTCAATATAAATCTCAAATCGCTCTCTCTCTCTCTCTCTCTCTCTCTCTCTCTCTCTTTCATACACACGCAAACACCCCCTCACACACACACTCAATTTCAGAATGAGCCAGGACCTTTCAGTTCGGTTAAGGTTGAACGAATATACCGACCATTGTCTTTGAAAATAATTTTATTTAGAGATTCACCCACCTCATACACACACATACATGCTACCGTCGCAGATAGACAAACAAACATCCATATTCACACTCATCTACACATAAATACAAGCATGTACCCAGAAAAACGCCCCCGTTCTGCACATTTACACACCCATTCGTGTATTGATGACGCATATTAGCAGAGCTGTTAGTCTCAACAACCAAAAAATAAATAATGCTGTTTTTTCATTTTCCTGAAGAGCCTCAAAGATTTTTTTCTGAATAAAATATAATGTCATTTTAAATTTTACAGAATTATGGGAAAATGCGATGTCATTTACTGTTCTTTAGTATATTCTTCTCATATATATATATATATATATATATATTAGTCATCCACATACAAGTCTGTTTCGCTGTATCACAGCTCATCAGTGTGTCTAGACACATCTACTTGCTTCTGGCCGGGATCGAAACTCGACCGATGTGGTGTCAGTATATGCAAACAAATAATTATATAACTGTTTTTATTATAATAGAGAGTATAATGTCCTGATAGCGAGTTGAGTATTTGTTCCAGACTGTCATGATATTGAAAGTAGAGTTTGTTCCATAGAATCATGATAGTGAGTGGAGAGTTTTTTTTCTATAGATTGATAATAGTGAGTGGAAAGATTGTTCTGTAGAGTCATTATAAAAAAGTATTTCCTATGTTTAGCTCATAATTCGGTTTTTCATAATCAAGTCTAGAGAGAATTCATCTTTAATCCAACTGCTTCAGAATTCTGGTTTAAGCGGCAGATCAAGTAGGAAGTCCGAACTCTTAGAAACTGAACAGAAAATAGATTAAGATTATTTCCAATCTTGTCAAGCTGCAAAATATGGTCGACTCCATTTATTCAGTAACTTGACGATGGTTGACTCCAAAGTTGATCTCGTTTTCTTAAATTAAACCACAAATCTGTGTCCAGCTTTCTCTTGAAATCGAACCTTGGGTGGTTTTCATGAAATGTATTCTAAATTTCAATATAAAACACAATTCAGGTAAATATCGATTTTCACTACACTGCGTCTTTAACTTGAAATTTCCAGAGCGATTCCCTAAGGGTAGCTTAGATGTAGCACATGTTTAATTGAGTTTCGAAATTATTCATCCGTCGTAATTGATATTTTTCTTTCATTTTTGTAATCATTTCAGTCCAAGCGGGGCAGTGCCGTCACTGGTGCGCAGAGAGGGTGCAATGAGAGAAAAGACTAAGTACAAGGGCTGTCGAAGAAAAATTAAAAGGTGGATAGAATTCAACGAGACAGAAGATGAAAACTGACGTACATTTGATTTTTATTAATTGTAGCAATCAGGAAACTAAGTAAATGGAATGGAGTTCAACAGACGGGAAGTGCGAGAAAAGAAACTATTAGAGTAGAAGAGGGGTTACATTTAACTATTTCAACGCTAAAAGAGTATGACCCATATGTCTATCTAGTGGTAAGCTTGAATTTATGTTGTCGGTACACTAGGTTAACTAACTCATCAGAGCAGTTGCCTTGAAAATATTTGTAGAAAACAGAGAGAGGAAAGCCACATCACGTCGATGAGAAAGTGACTGAAGTTGAGATGCCACGTCAGAATCGATTATATTGCAGATACTTCTTTAGATTTATTGAGCTTAGATCCCAACCTTTTGTGGGATCTAATAAAAAACAGATATTTTAAATTGATTTCAAGCATATTTTTATTAGAACTTAAAACGCTTTATAGAGAGTTTGAATGAATAGAACTTCACAGAAAAAAGACTGTATAGCGCCGATACATTTCCAATATAAAAAGAATTCTCGAGCATTAATATTGAAAATCAAGTTTTTTATTTATTTATCGGGATTCGAAATATAACAATATAAAACAAGATTAGTTTATTCTCACTTGTATTCCTGAAAACAATATTGTATTATAAATTTTGTATTCAAAAAACAAGAGATGAATATGATGATTCTGTGAACATTCTTTTCAAGCTGACTTCTGATAAGTGGAAGGCCTAATTATGACTGACAGTAGCAAGATAGGGAAGCTTAGTTTATTTGGGCAGAACAGCCAGAAAAGGACAGAGTGGAGAGATGTTCTTCTCGTGAAAATGAAAAATAGGTATATATATTAAGGCTAAACTGGTAACGCATACATATTTTTATTCGTCTCAGTACAGCTTTGCATTTCGTAAATAAGTCTTCTTATGAAGAACAAACAATAGATAATAATTTTTATACATCGTGATTGCGTTCTTGTTTCAGCGCGGTTACAAAACGTGTAATATCAACAGTTTTTTAAAGTGATTTTTCGTCTATGGAAATTTCTTTCAGCTTTAGCGATACGTGACCCATGAAATTTGTAATAATAAGTTTCGACTATATTTCATAATAAAAATGCGAAAGCAGTATTTGATTCGACAAACAACAGCAATTCAAGTTTTCTAACCTTGCTTGAAGATAGCGCAAACAGTTCAGTTTAAGTTTTTCTTTTCTTGAAACAACCAGCTTTTAGATAAAATTATTTCTGTCTTTAATGGTGCAGGGAAACTGTAGTTATTTCCCTTGGAATGAGCTCATGGATGTTCAGCCCCTTAGAGCGAAGAACGTTTCTGTCCCTTTTTCCCTTCTTTGCTTCCGTTTTTTCGAGGATCGTCCTCTTTACCTTTACGGGTGGAAACTGGTCAGCAAGTGCAAAGAAAAAAGTAATTTCTGTTCACTTATCTACGGACGGTCAAAGGCCCTAAAGTCGGTATGTTATTTCTTTGTCCTCGTTCTATAAACACCCTCCTTCCTTTGGATTGCATGAACTATTATTTGGTTTGGGACATATGTAAATCCTTTTTAAGATGTTTATGTAAATTTGTTTGCCTTAATAAATATTTTGTTTGTTACAGTCGTGTATGTTGTCTTTCTATATTCGCATTCATTGTTAGTGTATCAATGGCCACGCTAATGCTAATATTAGTATCGGCCCTACTGGGAGACTAAAACGTATTATTCTTCCTAACACGAAATAGCCGGTAAATTATGGCTGGCTAATAAATACATACTAATAATGGCAAAGGTAATAGTGAAATTATCCGTTTTCATACAGAAAACATTCAGTTTTCATTGACTGAAAAAGTTAGTATCCCCAGAGTTTAAAAATTATCAAACCTTTTTTTAAACACAGCTTTCTTTATGGAAATTAAGCATAATAAGACACTAGCAAGTATTGTTCTTTCTAGTATTAATTGAGAGTTTAGGACTAAACTGGTAACGCATACATATTTTTATTCGTCTCAGTACAGCTTTGCGTTTCATAAATAAGTCTTCTTATGAAGAACAAACAATAGATAATAATTGTTATACATCGTGATTGCGTTCTTGTTTCAGAGCGGTTACAAAACGTGTAACATTAACAGTTTTTTAAAGTGATTTTTCGTCTATGGCAATTTCTTTCAGCTATAGCGATACGTGAAATTAAACATAATAAGACACTAGCAGGTATTGTTCTTTCTAATATTAACTGAGAGTTTCTTTCGAAACCATTTTTTATACTTTTGGAATTTATCATATCGATTATATCATTATTTTCAATTCAAATTACATGTACTATCAATTGTGTTTATCGATATTGTTTTGAAGTTTTCTAGTTATGAGGTTTTTATTTGGTATAGCAATTTGTGATTTTGTAACGCCAGTCTAAAGTGTTTGATGAGTGACTGTTTTAAGTAAAACGATTATCTATTTGAAAGCATTTTATTAAAGTTCTAAGAAAAGTGGGGAAATATGGTTCTACCTAAGAATAATGCGCATAACATGGACGGAGCATGAGAGCAACGATGAGGTTTTGGAAAGGATGGAAACGAAAAGAAAAGAAATTCTGAGCATCAGGAAAAGACAGCGAAAGATTTTGGGACACGCAAAGAGGAAGGAGATTTTGGAGAACCTGATACTCACTAGTCAAATAGAGGAAAAGAGAGACAGGGGAAAGCAGCGTGTAACATACTTGACTGACCTGTGAAGGTGGATGTCAGAACGGGGTTTCGGTGGGGTAACAGAAGAAAGCCTTCTAAGAGTCACAATGGATAGGGAGATGTGGAGGCTCAAGATCGTCTACATTCTAAAAGTACGTAGAAGAAGATGGAGAAGAAGATATTTAGATATTTCTGAACGAGTTGTACGCTACGTAGGACATCAACGGAAGAGTCGAGATCTGACGATGTTATTTAAATGTCAATGTTTGGGATTTTGTGTCTTTTCCCAGAAATAGTTTCATGGTAATTCTTCTGATGGTACCAAGACATGAACAATACTAGATTAACAGCAATGTCTCATCATTTTTACTACCATTATAGTTTATTCTTGCAGCAAGAAAATCCTGTAATAGTTTCGAAACTGAAGATCAAATTCCTCAACATAAATGGGTCATATCTTTAAGTATGTTAAAGAAAAACTGTTGTAAAATGTATTATAAGTTTCTATATATGCATTTAAACGGAAGATAAAGTTGATATAAGTACAGTCAGATACTGATTTTCATTAAAATATTAGAATATATTCTTGTGTCTTAGTAGCTTTATTCCCTTACTATTAGTAAAATCACAAGAAAAACTTGCAGTGTTGAAAAATAATGCTTTTTGTGCAAACAACTTAATTTTCTTTTAAATTCTCACCAAACAAGGCGAGATCACTAGTGCGCAGGGGGCTAGAGTGAGTGAAAAGACTGTGAACAAGGGGTATTACAGCAAGGATAAAAATGAACGGTATTCAAGGAGATAGAAAATGGCAATTGACGTTGCATTTACCTTTTGGGAAATGGAAGCAAGGAAATGGAAAAGAATTCCACAGGCGGAACGTGCGAGAAAAGAAATTATTCGAGTAGGTTGCGGTTACATTTAACTATTTCAACAGTAAAAGGGTGGGATATATTGCCAATCTAGTCAGTCAGTCAGTTAAATGTCATACGTGATGAACGATTTGGGCGATCATGTCTCGAAAGAGACATGACTGACTGGGCAAAAGATTATTCCGCAGTAGGTTGCCATTGCTTTTTGCGGTAGACTGGTTGCTAGCCAAAGCAACCAATCTGTCCTATTATTTAATTGGACAGAACCCAATCTGTCCTATTATTTAACTCATAACTGGAGTGAAGAAACGAATTAATACCTTTCTCAAGCGTATTTGAGCATAAATAAATGCAACGAACTCAATTGGAATTCGAACACGGCTCCGAGATTTGTCGTTCCGCGCCGATATCGACTGCACTACTATGCACATTCGCTGATCTAGTAGCACGCTTAAATTCATGTGGTCGATGCACAAGGTGAAAAACTCGTCAGAATAGTTGGCTTGAAAATATTTATAGAAAAGACAGAATGACGCCGCGTCACGTCGATGAGAAAGTAACTGAAGTCTGGATGCCAAGTCGGGATCGATTACATTACAGATATTTCTTTAGATTTTGACGAGAACCTCGAGATGAATAGCAGGACCAGATATGGCAACATTATTCAATGCAAGGACGAGTGGTAGATTTATAAATGTCCCAGATTGATTCTACCGAGAAAACTTTCCGGCCCGACACAGCAAACCAGATTTCTTAGCAGTAGATCCAGCTATAGATTCGATGTTGTCACTCCACTTCAACTTGGTTTAAAAATGAGGCAAAAGAGGGGTAGTGCGTCCCTCTCTATAAGACTAGCATCAGCCACGCTGATGACGGGCAGGAATATATCTGTAGAGATCGAGTAAATGAGAGCAGTTTTATTTTGGTGGTATTAACATTTACAAGTCATTTTCTGTCTCAGTTAACAACTGATTGGAGATCTGTTTTAAGAGCAGCAGCCATGTTTACTTTATCAGCTTTGTTAGATCTCCTGTTGAGACGGGATTAAATGGGCGGTGTCATTTGCATAGATGCCTACTTAGGAACCGATTACATTAGAAAGATCATTGCAAGATGAAAAACAACATAAGACCTAAGATAAAGCCTTCAATGACACCTGTGAACAGATCTGGATGCTTTTCCTTCTAAAACGACTTTATTTCACGATTTGATAGTGACGATTGAGATAATTCAAAGTGTCGTCCGGTAAGAACATTGTACGGAAGCTTGCGCAGAAGGTCAGCATACCAAACGCTATCAAACACTTTGGAGATATTTAGAGTTACAGCTCGAGTTTGCCGTTATTTTCAAGCGGCGTGTATCCATATTCAGTGATAGCCTTTATGAAATCAGCGATAAACCTGTCGAAGCAGAACCCACATTAATTGTCAGATAGTACGCCGCTGGAGTGAGATGCATTACCACACTTCAGCATTGATCAGCCTCGGCATAAATTGCTGAAAAGTCGTAAGAAGCTTATAGGACGATAGTTAGTGGGATCAGAGTGTTTTCCAGAAAGTACGGATTAAGTATTCCAACAAGGAAGAAAGAAAAAGTAAAGAAAAAAGCGGAAAGTGCGAGAAAAGAAACCGTTTGAGTGGAAGTGACGGTTACAGTTAACTATTTCAATAGCAGGCTTAAATTCATGTGGTCAAGGCACCAGGTGAAAAAACTTGTCAGTTACAAACTCTAATTGTAGAGTTGGTAGTGGACTGTAGTGTACGGCTATATCGTGTTGAATATACCGGTTCCCGTTCGATTACCGAAGTTAAGCTACATCGAGCCTGGTCAGTACTTAAATGGGTGACCATTTGGGAATACCAGGTGCTGTAAACATACGAACCAAAAATGGTCCACCGGTCCTCCAGTAAAAAACAGTTTGTTATAGTAACAAAAAGTTGCTGTCCTATGCACCAACTGTGTGTGATGGATAAATGATGATGAGTGGACTGTAGCCAGCTCAGGGGCACATCTCTTTAGGACGATGGCTAGGATTCCTTCACCTCCGCTTACCCTATCGGAATCGAAAAGATTTATATTCAAATAAATTGTATCCGAAACCAGAGACGGGGTTACGCATATATCTCAGCTGAACCTCTGTTCTAGGTGAGGAATCGGGTGTGGATACTCTAGACAAGTCAAGTGTTGAGTTGGAAGAGAATTTGTGAGAAAATCATTCAACTTTGTCTGCTGTAGATTTGAGGACTTTGAATTGATTAAATGGAATAAGAACTGAGAGTTTATTGTCGTTCAACACATTCTTTCAAACCCACCAGGAATCCACAAAACCCAACTTGCGAGATACTATACGTTGTTTCAGTCTTATATTTAAAATCTGAAAAATGATTCAATGTTACGAGTTTTGTTTGGAAACTTCAGCAAAATAATATTACCAATTAATTCAAAAACGCGTGCTAAACAATGATCGCAGATTCTAGAAGTAATGGACAAAAAATTATATTTATAGAATCTAAAAAGACGATTGCCTTTGTCGAATACTTGTTGGTTAGGAGAAAACATTTTAATATTCTACTTAATACAAATAAATGTTACGCCTGGTTTGGAATTTTAACTTTCGGGCTGACATTTGCATTGAAAATCTAGAGTCAAGACGAGCTTGCTCGGAAATAATCATCGAATATTCCGTGAACCCTATTGATTAAAGAGACCATTTCTGGTATTTACATGCGAGTAAATGGACACGTCACTTTCAACTAATTTTGCCTCCAGCAACTGTTCGCCTTTCTGAAAGGACATGGGAGAAAAAAATCGGTGCCTTTCATGAAAATGAGAAAATTGTACAAAAGAATTATACTGCTTCCCTGGGGTCTCGGAAAAGTCATGTTGCAGCTATTCTTACGCCTTCAACGTCAAGCCGTGGGCTCTTATTTATAATTCTCGTTTAAAATTTTACCTTGGATTTCGGCCAAACTAATCTCAGACTTTGCTTTCTTTCTTACGTGACGTTTCTCTTCGTAATGCTAAAATTGCATTTCCATTTCCCGTCACAAATACTAATGTCCGGCTAGACAATGTCTCCTTTTTTTATTTTGTTTAAATGAGTAGACCTTTCAATGGAAACTGACAGAGGGAGACGACAGGAATTTGTAATTGGATTTTTCTAATTCAAAAACCGAGTTTGTCATATTTAGTTTGTCCTTAGAAGAAATAATATTTAATTATTATTAAGACGATATTACAGTTGAGACTCGTATTTGAAATAGACGTCCCATTTTTATTTTAGTTTAAACATTGAGTATTGCATGTAATGGTCTGCGTGTTTTGGAAATCATAATATTAATACGTCGATTAATAAGAAAACAATTAATGCGTTTTCGATTACCGCGATAACATTTTTTATACCAAAATTTGATTAATGCATACATAATATCTGACTAGTGCAGTAAAATATTATCAGATGAAGTCTGTGTGTATTAAAACTTTATATTTACATTTCTATATTTTCTTTTTAGTAGTAGTAATAGTACCTGCAAGGTATTATGATTCTGCTGGTTCTATAGTCCCCGTGTTAGTTAATACATGCGATACACCCTAAAATCACAAGAAAAGTTTGAAAATACACATAAAAAAGGCTGCTCCGTTTCAATTAGAAAAATATAGAAATTAGAAGAGTCGATAATGTAATTGGACTATTTTTCTTAGATCACAAGAAAAGACAGAAGACATTTGAAAAAGGCTGCTCCGTTTCAATTAGAAAAATATAGAAATTAGAAGAGTCGATAATGTAATTGGACTATTTTTCTTAGATCACAAAAAAGACAGAAAAGACATTTGAAAAAGGCTGCTCCGTTTCAATTAGAAAAATATAGAAATTAGAAGAGTCGATAATGTAATTGGACTATTTTCTTAGATCACAAAAAAGGCAGAACATACATTTGAAAAGGGCTGCTCCGTTTCAATTAGAAAAATATAGAAATTAGAAGAGTCGATAATATAATTGGACTATTTTCCTTAGATCACAAGAAAAGATAGAAAAGACATTTGAAAAAGGCTGCTCCGTTTCAATTAGAAAAATATAGAAATTAGAAGAGTCGATAATGTAATAGGACTATTTCTTTTAGAATGCAAGAAAATACAAAATTCATATAAAAGCGCTACTTGGTTTCACTTAGAAAAAGGTAGTCGATAACGCTCTTATGTGTTTAACATCTGCTTAACTGAAATGCAAGATATTGTCAATTCCTAAACTTTGAAAACTTGTACCTCTTTCAATTTTAACCTACATATCTTACAATATTGTGTTGAATCTGTTAAGCTCAAATGAGTTAAAGATGCAATAAGAATATTTTCCACATATATTTTTTAATAGAACTTATTCAGTAAATATTGAGACATCAGGAAAAAACAGATAGGAAAACCGTGACTAGCAATTATCATTATATTAAGAATATGTTTAATATTATTCCAATACGTATCTCAGAGCACGATTTAAGAAAAAAGAACACAAGGTTGGTTAATGTTCAACAGTATTTTGACAGTTTGTCTTTTTTAAGGTAGGTTTAAAAAGTGTGACAAGAATACAAATATTTTTTAATCTACAAAATTTTTGAATTTTTGTCCAAACGTCGCTTCTCTTTAGAAAACGCTCGTACTGTAATCAACGCGTCAAATCAAATGAAATGTAGCCAGCGTTAATCGAATATAACTGAAATTTGCGTCATATTATGATAATACTGCTCAACTCGCAATTTTCTTTATTATTATTATTATTATTATTATTATTATTATTTATAATAATAATAATAATAATAATAATAATAATATGTTGTATCGTTTAAAGAGGTTACAAAAAAGACAAGGTGGTACTCGAGTGAAAGAACATCAACATGTGCATAGACGAAAGAAGTGAGATTTATTGTAAGTGTTTACACTAGAGTAAGACAAGGAATCTAGGTGTAGGCAAGTAATTGCCGAAGCCAGGGTATTTTCCGCCAGTCCACTGAGGCAAGTATGACACAAGGTCAGCCAAATATATCCCGTAGACGCAGCTCAAGGCTAAGTGAGGCTCTTGTTTTATGAACCCAAGAGAGACTCTACATTTTGGCGGAGCCTCGCCTGGGACGCAGGGAGGTGAACAAGAGTTCTTGCTCGAGACCGATTACTCAGTCTGCAAGCAACGCTCGTTGACGAAGCAAATCACAAGTATCTTCTGTGTTCACTATATATGGCTACTAATATAGTCAGTCCACATAGGCGATAGTGGGTGCAGCAATGTTGGGCATTACAACACAATAATAATAATAATAATAATAATAATAATAATAATAATTGATATTGATATGGCTTGTCCAGCGGATTGTAATATAGCAATCAAGGAATTTGAAAAACTGTCAAAATATAAAGACCTGGAAATTGAAATAGAAACATTGTGGAAATTGAAAACAAGAGTTGTGCCAGTGATAGTAGGTGCACTTGGAATGATAAAAAATGGAACAAAACAACACACTGAAAGAATCCCTGGAAACCCCATCTTAAGAGATATACAAAAAATTGTCTTATTAAGTACAGCCCACACACTAAGGAAAACTTTTTCTATGTAATGCTAGGGATGATAGGGAAGATAGAAAAACATGAAATGGAGTCATAACAACACGCCACGACCTGCCTTAGGTCTCCCCGCAGACTTGGTTGGTAGTGAGACCAAAGCAGAAATCGAAATATGATGAAAAATGACATAATAATAATAATATCTTTTGTAACTCGAAGAATAATAAACTGTCAAAATATAGTTAAAAGTTGTGCTGTTTTCATTTACGGTTCATAAATCGCGCTCAACTGCAACTGGAATTCTTTATAACCTCGTTTGCGACATCTTTGAAATTTCCATTTTCAGATTCTGGTATCTTACTGTTTTTAACATAAATATTCATTGAAATCTGACGTCAATAACAAAGCACAAGTTTTGTGTTCTTTGATCAATGTATCTGGGTAATTAGCCTTTATTTTTCTGTCTGTATGTATTGCAAAATCCCATAAAATTGTTACAGGTTTTATCTCTGTAACCGGGCCTGGTGATGTTTCATACGAGTTTCTTGCCGTTTTCATCCGGTACAAGCTGCACATTTTTCAGTGCAGATAATGAGTTACTCTATCATGCCGAATTCTATATTTAGTGGATGCTAACACCGTGCAAGTTGGTATAAGATGGTCAATTGTTTCTGGATATTTATCACAGCATCTGCATTTTTGGGTTAACACAATATTTCAGTTGGTGTGCTCTAGATTATCTGGCTTTGTCCATAATTTCGCGAAGAATTGTATTCTTATGTAACAGCAAAAATATGCAAACTGTCTAGCAAAAGAAAAATAGATATTGTTTTGAGAAATATATGATTGTTATCAAAGTTATGAATGCGGGCAAAGAAAATAACACGTCAAGAAAATATTTGATTGTTTTGAAACCAGCCTAGACAACGTCTAATAATGTTGGCCTTGAAATGAATTAAGCAATGAGCTAAAAAATGACGAAATCACATGCGTGTATGCTGACACCTCCGATTCCTACTGTACGTATCTAATCTAAACTTATTTATACATGTATGTGTGTGTCTGTGTGTCCGTTACCTATAGACTCCGAAACGGCTAAACCGATTTATATAAGCGTCTGCAAGTGTTCTTAGCTAGGTTTTGTGTCGAAGTACCCCCGATAAATATCGAAAATCGATAATCGACAAAATCGTGTTATAGAACGAGTGGTCCGATTTTAATCAAATTTGATTCACTCATAGACAAAGATATAAGAAACGATATTCAGAAGTTTCAAGGTTGCAGTTCTTACAGTAGTGCAGAAAATTTGATATCGATACCAGGAAATCAAAATTTGATTTACATCCATTCATTTTTCTTTCAGTCTACGGTTTCGCTTTAATAAGAAACAACTCTTGCTTTTTAGTCTTTCGTGCCAACGCCCAAAGAGTCTGAACTCCAGGACAATGGATTAGTTTTAAAGCTTTCATTACACCCGAGCAACGCCGGGCTATACTGCTAGTAATAAAATAAAGAACAAATAGGAAACGTTTATCAATCTAACATGTTTCACTTTTATTAAAGCTTCATCAGAGAATGAGATAAGAAGAAAAAGAAGAAAGAAATATATAAGATAAAGAACAAATACGAAACGTTTATCAATCTAACGTTGTCTCACTATAATAATTATGACTACAGGACCATGGATTAGTTTCATAGATTTCATTACACCCGAGCAACGCCGGGCTATACTACTAGTCCTGAATAATAAAGAAAATGTTATATATATATTCATCCACATGCTAGCCTGTTTCGCAGCTCATCAGTGTGGCCAGACATATCCACTTGCTTCAGGCAGGAATCGAAACTAGACCGATTTAGTATCAGTCAGAGTCGCTAACCACTAAGCCATGGAAGTGAAATTTTAAAGTGTTGTATATAAGCAGTGTATACATACGCCAGTAACCGAAAGAACTCACACACACACACACACACACACACACACACACACACACACACACACGCGCGCGCGCGCGCTCGCGCGAGCGTTATTTTATTAAGTGAGAATATCGTCATTTTATCACCATGAAAAAGACAAGCTATTTCATAAGAGAGAATATAACATGTTTTTGGATCCTGTCGACGAACTAAAAATCGTCGTTCCAGTAAAGGGTTTGCAGCATATACGTTGTTTTAGTTGGAGTTTAATTTTTGTCATCTTTGTATAGAGTATACAACACATTGGTCGTTTTATCGAAATAAAAGCATTTGACCTGTGCAACAAGAATAAAACATTTGGTTTCTGCATTTTGTAATCACTGGTGGGTACAAGGTTTGCCTATAAGAATACAAACGCGTCAAATCAAATGAAATATTTTTTAAATCTACAAAATTTATAAATCTTTGTCCAAACGTTGCTTCTCTTAACGAGTTAAATCAAATGAAATATTTATTAAATCTCCAAAATTTATAAATCTTTGTCCAAATGTCGCTTCTCTCAACGCGTCAAATCAAATGATAATCAGTCAGCGTTAATGGAATATAATTGACATTTGCGTAACATGATAATAATCCTGCTTATCTTGAAATTTTCTATGTTATAATAATAATAATAATAATAATAATAATAATATGTTGTATCCTTTATAGAGGTTATAACCAGACAAGGTGGTACTCAATAACAGCAACACATTCGAGTAGACTATTGATCTTGAGGAGACTTATATTGCCATTGTTTCTGCATTTGGTACATTGATTTGATTCTTTTTTTCGGTTCTTTTTCGCTGCAGCAGATGCATTAAAGTTTATTTGGACTTCTTCACCCACTAGACTTTCCCTTTGAATTTTCTGACTTCATTTATTATTAAATAAAGTTTTTTTTTATTTCTTTTATGTATATTGTAAAAACTGATTTTTTACAAAGTGACTTTTCATATAGTTCGTGTATAATGCAACCACACGTTCTGAATAATACTAGTATGCCTACCGAAGTCAAATATTGCACTAATCCTGGATAAATCTCATGGGAAGTGGCCAACGTTCATTTTAATACAAAGCGACCCCAAAATGGAGAGAAAAGTTAATTGCTGTAAAATGTCTGATATAAATATTTGGATACTGTACTTTTGTTTGCGTTCATGCCTGACTGCTTTTGCTGTTTTATGCTGGGCCTTTTTAACCCACAGCTGAAAGGAATCCGTCTCTTTCTTCCCGTTATGTGTTAAATAACAGGGCAGAGTGTGTTCTGTAGCCTTGGCTAGCAACCAGCCTACCGCAGAAAGTAATGGCAACCTAATGTGCCAGTCAGTCATGTCTCTTTCGAGACATGATCACCCAGGCGTGTATCACGTATGGAACTTAACTGACTGACTGCTGACTATAAAGGTAAAGTCCTTTTTAACGCAACATGAAGCACAAAACATCATGCAATATGTATGCCACTTAAAATAAACAAATACATATTATAAATGAATAAGTAATTAATCAGTAATTGAAAATCAATGATTTTAACATCTAAAACTTGACATTTGCATAGTGCGAGTCCGTATATTTCACGTAAAAAAGAAAAACTGATAATAAAAAATTGCACTTAAGGATCTTGATATGATGTAATATTTTGCTAGAATCATTACAATTAAGTTGTAGGTTCGATCCTTACTGGGTGCTTAATACTTTCGGCATTGTGGCACATCTAACTTTGCTTAGAAAATCACCATAAAAACACTATATGCGAGTATATAGGGTAGGCACTCATAAACAGTAATAATTTTGTTATACTTTGTTAACATTAATTCAAGGTCCAATTTGCTATGTAAGTTTAATATAAATTGATACCCTTTATATATATATATATATATATATATATGATGCTTGTCATTTGCAGGCAAAGAAGACCATGATTTCTGGTCACTAAGGGTTTGGGTGGGCAGGGAGGTTGCTAATAAGGCCAATCTTCGCACTGAAGAGCCAGTTGCAGCGAGGGTAGAGGATGCAGGTGGCAAACCTAAGCTATTGGGCAGAGCTTTTGTGCTCCTTCTTTTTCTGGCGCTTCTCTTTGAGGGCCCTGATGCGACCCAGATTTTGCAAATCCAGATTTCACTTTGGATCTCCAAAAAGCTTTATCTTTAGCGGTAGATTCCCAGGAAGAGAATGGGATGTCACAGCACTTGAGAGCCTCATTTAAGCTGTCTTTCTATCTAAGCTTTAGCCATATATATTTATTTTAATCATATCACCCCAAGCAAGGCGGTAACGCCACTGATGTGCAGGGGGCTACATAAGAGTGAGAAGATTAGAAAGGAGAAAAACCGGAAACCACATCCTAAACAGACAGATCTGTTTCGCTGTATCACAGCTCATCAGTACGGTTAGACTCCGATTGCTACACAACCCAGGCTCGAAACCCGAACGATATGGTGTCAGTCGGCGACACTACCCCTGGACCACGGGGCGTTCAGTGGAAGAAGGCAGTCTTTTTAGCGCATATCATATTACGCGCCCAATAGCTAGAGTGCTCAAATTTCATTTTTACTGAAATGAGCGATGCGTACACGCTAGAGTGGCTACTGATTTTCAAAGTCTACCATTCATTCATATATATATATATATATATATATATATATATATATATATATGAATGAATGACAAAAACGTAAAAACAGAGAGGATAATCCAAAAGATTTTATCTAATTAATATAAAATATTAAATAGATAAAAATAGTTTGCTCAGTAGATATTATGCAGAGCAATATGAAATATTGAGAGGAAAAGCCAACACATAATTAAACGGTTATAAATCCAGAATTTATTGTAAAATAAAAAATATATTTACTTCTTTCGCAGAAAGATTAATAAATAAATGTTAATTTCACTCATAATATTCTAAAAACGGTATTTAACAGAGGGGAATGAACAATATATCATTTTACCGGAAGTGTCATAGATTCAAGAATAGATACATTAAATCACACAAATGCACAAACATTTTAAGAGAGAATACATACACACACAAATAGAGAACAGGATCAGAGATACATAAAATAAGCACACATATATAAACTTAGAAAATATACATAAGCAGACAATAACATAATATATATATATATTGTAATTTTGTTATTTAAATGATTTATAAAAACATTATATCACTACACAAAAAAAACTCATGTTTGAGAACATTATGGTTCTTCTACTGGCGATATTTTAACTGAGGAAGAACAATAATGTTTTTTGTAGTAATATAAAGCTTCTAAAATCATTTTAATAACGAAATTACAATATTATGCTTTACTCTGTATTGAGAACATTTTGTAGAAGTAAATGCAACGAACAGTAGGTTTTTAATCTCTTCTTTCACTTCCTTATGATTTTATATATATATATATATTCGTAAAAGATGCCAAATGACTTCAAACTTTTAAAGTTTTTTTTTATACTTTTTAACTGCCTGAGTAGCACAAGTCTCCGGAGATGTATGATCATGTGGAAAGAAAATTAAATATTCGCTACTTGACGAAAGACATTGACTTGTGAGTAAGAGTCAAATGGCGTCTCTTTAAATAAGCAACATGTTAATATTGACAAACCAAAATTGCACATATATGCAAGTGTGCGTGTACGTTTGTGCATATGTGTGTTCGCGCACTCAGATCAGTAAGTTGCTAACGTAATAAAAGAAAACTTATATTTTACAAAATTTTTCAATATTATCTCTTATTCAATGGTTAATAATAATAATCATTCCACTGTGTAAATTCAGATCCAATATTCGCTAATAACTTAGTGTTAGGTAGGTATGTATTAATCCTTCAATCTATATATGAATATACACCCTTGTGCAAAGTAACTAAAACAAAACCAATAATGTCTACTTAGGATCTTTCACACTTTCCTTGATCACGTCGTCTCTTGACGTTGTATTCTTTTCCGACTGCATTTTCTTTTACATTTCGAACCAGTTTTTTTATTCGCCTTCATGACACAACTGACACTAAAAGGCTGACACCAACAATATCCGCGATCTCTCTGTAAAGATTGCCAATGTATTCGTGCTGTGTTATATTTTTGTACTCTTCCTTAAGGTAACGTACATCGCAGACTATTGTCGTAGGATAACTAATCAACAGTCTAGATAATAGTGTCTTGGCGTGATAAAAATCTGATGCAATCACAGATAACACTATATTTTACAAGGCCAAACAAATTTCGTCATACACCACGGAAATAGATTTATATTACCACTACAAATGCCCTAATCTGAGAAAAAAAAGAAATCGATTACACTCCAGCGGGTCTAAAACTGATAGTATCGTAATGGAAAGCAAATTAAAGCAGTTGCTCTAATTAATTTGCACAAAGGTATAATTTAAAAATATTTTGGAAGATGAAATGTGTCAGTTTTAGATATAAATTAAGGATAACGTTGGCTAGAACTATTAAAGTATTTTCAAGGATGAAGAGTGGATACAGATAATCATAGATGCTGGGATTCGAATATTTCTCATTTGTAAGAAAGCAAGTATGAGGTTTTGAAAATGGCGGAGAACTGTAATATATTTTTAGGAGAAAATTGGCTGCACTTGAAACTGACGAACGGGTGTTATACAACGTATATTCTTTATGCGTTTTATTATTAAGATGGACTGTCAGTTTCACACTTGAATATTCTGAGCGTTTTAAAAAAAACATACGTGTATATTTTTTGCTAGCATTCATATCGAATGAAATCGTTCGGTAATTGTATTTGCAATGCACAGAAAAGAATCCAATTATAACTTTTCGAGTCCAATTCATAAAAACACAATATTACTAAAATATATTTTACCCACAAATGAAATTATTACTATCATTCTTTCTTTCTCTTGATTTGCAAATATGTAGTTGTTCTAAACATCACGCAAAGGGGGAAAAACTATCATTTTCACAATTTATTTCTTAATTGGTACTGCCTATTAAAATGAGAAAATATTTGCTGTTTAATAATTGGTATTAAACGACAGACAGTATTTGCATATTTATATGAGCTATTCCAAACATTAAGTGCACTATATATATATATATATATATATACAACACCTAATGAGCCAGATGAACCTACCTAGGTTTCACCTAAACGGATCGTCAGTGAAAGCTGCCTAAATAGGAGACGAAAACACCATATAAAAAGAAAATTAAGACAACCCACGTGACCATGAAAAGAGATTCCAAACACAGAAAGGGAGAGTTAACAACTTTATTACGAAAAAAATTGAATTTTTAATTTTTATATAAAGGGGTGAAAAGCAAAAACAAAAACAAAAAGTACTATTCCACTATTTTTTTTTTTTGATAATATCACCCCGAGCAAGGTGGTAACGCCACTGATGTGCAGGGGGCTACATAAGAGTAAAAAGATAAGAGGAAAGTGAAGAGAAGAACGAACCAGTTGGAAAGGAAAGGGGCAAGAGAAGGATAGGAATACAGGTGAGTTGACAGTTGCAAAGGTAGAGAGAAAGGAAAGGATATACAGGGTGGTGTGGAAGGAACTAGAGTCAAGTGTTTAAGAGATGAGTATTAACCTTGCCTGGAGGTTGTAGCCGCCAGGAAAGCAAGAATAAGGAAGCGAGTTCCACAGGAGGGAAGTGCGAGTAAAGAAGATGCAGGAGTAGAATTGTCGTCTGCATTTGGTTGATCTAAATGTGAATGGATGAGACCCAGTTGCCAGTCTGGTTGCACGAATAAACACCTGCTGTGAAGGCACCAGTGACTTAAGTTCGTTGGAGCAGAATCCATAAAAGTATTTATAGAACAGACAAAGGGAAGTCACATTCTGTCGGTGAAAAAGTGGCTGGAGGCGAGCCGCCAAGTCGGTACCTATCATATTACTGATTCTCCTTTGGAGACTGTCAAGAACACTATATAGGGCAGCAGTACTCCATGCACGGACGAATGGTTGATTTGTATATATGCAGGGTGGTTTCAGGCGGGAAAAACATCCTGGCCCGACACAATGACCTAACCATCCTAGCAGTGGATTTATACATATATATATATATATATATATATATATATATATATATATATTTGTGTGTGTGTGTGTGTGTGTGTGTGTGTGTGTGTGTGTGTGTGTGTGTGTGGATGACTAATATATTATGCTCTCATTAAGATTGAGCTCTCTGGAGAAGAAAATTTTAAAAACTATTTCCACTTCTGCTATATGCGTGACTCTTCAGAAATGAATTGAGTTCTTTCGGTGACTGGCGTGTGTATACACTGCTTATATACAACACGTTCAAATTTCCCTTCTCTCATTCCATGCGTCGATGGCTTAGGGAGTAGCGACTCCGACTGACACCAAATCGGTCGAGTTTCGATCCTGGCCAGAAGCAAGTGGATGTGTCTAGCCACACTGATGAGCTGTGATACAGCGAAACAGGCTTGTATGTGGATGACTAATATATAGCTATTATTATTACTATTGTTACAATAATACCATGCTGTATCGTACTGCAATACACTCACTGCCTGCATTAAGCACCAAAACTTTACAGCTATTAAGTTGGCTTATACTATTATTATAATAATAAAAAATATCTATGGTCTACTTTCGCATTGAGCACTTTTTAAACGTAAATATCTAACTGTAGAATGTACTTCCATTAGTATTGACCACTTACATATATATATATATATATATTGTCAGCCGCAGACAGATCTGTTTGGCCGTATCACAGCTCATCAGTACGGTTAGACTCCGATTGCTTTTTTACCCAGGATTGAAACCCGACCGAAATGGCGTCAGTCGGCGAATCTACTCCTGGGCTATGGGCGTTCGATGGAAGTAGCCAGACTTTTTAGCGCATATCATTATACGCTCCCAATATATATATATATATATATATATATATATATATATATATATATATATATACCTAGTGAGCCAACAAATATATATATATATATATATATATATATAGTATACCTAGTGAGCCAACAAACCTACCAAGGTTTCACCTAAGTAGATCGTCAGGGAAAGATGGCTAACGAGGAAAGAAACAAACGACAAGATAAAGGAAACTTTTTTTAGTTGATTACTCGTCTCGGGGTTTTTCTTTGGGGTACGTACTGACTCGGTCCGATATATATATATATATATATATATATATATATATATATATATATAAAACATAAAATGAACGCCTTGGCGCACCAAAAATGTTTGAAAACGAAGAATTAGAGTCATTAGTTCATAAAGACTGATGTCAGCGCAAACTAAACTTGCAGAATCATTAATGCTATATATCAGTCCGAGGTAAAATAAACTGGCACCAGATCTTCTCGGCTTTGCTGATAAAAACGACGACACTGACATGTAAAAATATTTATTATTTTATTGTTATTCTCTTTTCTTCAGTGACAAGTGGTGGTGTCGTGGTTTAGTTGGCGCTAGACACACGCACGAGTTGGCAACTCGACTGCCGACTGCAACTCTCCAACTGACTCTCTGTGGCAGTTGATGTCATTTAAATAATCATTGTCACCTGTTATTTCTGCTAAACTCTGTAACATCCCGAGCGCTGACCTTTTTGACTCTGGCTCGTCAAAACAAAATTTACCAGACCAACATATTTTTTACCCTCAGCAATTGTTCAGTGCAAAATACATTTCTTGGTAAAATTCTATCATTTTCACTGGCAATCAGGAATGATCCACGGCATTATTCCACACCGACCAAAGTATTATAAGTTGATCGCAAAACAGTTTCGAAACGTTTAAAAAGATTATGGATGATTCAACAGCAAGGACAGTGGGTGCTGTATCAGCTGAAAGCAACCGGCGTCTTTTCAAGTGTAAACAGCTGCTTCAATGGCAGAAGAAGAAATGACGCTTGCATCGCATCGTGATTGGCAATAAAATGAAGATGCACTACGATAGCCCATCTGTGGAACAAGTTCGGCGGAAAAGATGTATATCCATGGTTCGAATTTATTATAAGCTACTCAAACCGACCGAAACAATCACAGGATATCGCTATCGACTACTATATGAACTGAGACATGATAAAGCGATTATGCAGCATAACAAATTTGAGCCACATGTTGCAAAACGGATGAAACCTACTTGGAAACGCTTAAATGAGAAGTTCTACCTCACCTGCCAAATTCACCAGACATAGCTCTATTTTAAGACTTGTTCCGATCGATGGCACACGGCCTGTCTGCGCAGCACATTCATTCTTTCATTCTTATGAAGATACAAAATGCTTCTTAATTTTTGTAAATAAAACATTACGTTTCATAAACGATCAGCGAGAACATATTTATGCCATATAGATAGATAGATAGATAGATAGAATAAATATGCTACAATATCACTACAAAAGTAGCCATTTTGTTTCGAGAATCTGTCTTCTCGCCGAATTTATGCCTTGGATGAGAAGTACTTCTAATATTTGTTGTTGGTAAACACGATCTTAACTTCCTGACAGATGCCGATGACACCATGTTGACGAAAGAATGAGGAACACAATTCAGGAACCCTTAATCTATGAAGTAAGAAAAAGCAAGAATAAAGGACCAAATATCATTTTTAGAAGACAATGTATGTTTGTTTAACACGACGAACAACACAAGGTAACTGCTACTCATTGGAGACGACACAATGAAGCCATTTCAAAAATTTAACTAATTGGAAAATGTGTGAACAGACGACGGAAAATGTGACAGAGAAATCAAACGGGCTCATTGGAATAGCGAAAGTCACCTTCGAAATGCTAAGCAATGGATTAAGTAACAGGAAAATTTTGTTACAAAAAATGGGATTAACCGCATTGTAAAATCTATTATCTTATATAACAGATTAAAAAAGATTTAAAGCAACAGGGATTTGACTGAAAGATGTTGAGGATACCAGGGGTGGATCATGTTAGTAACTAAGACGTTTTAAGGAAAATGAAGTTTCAATATCTTAAACTGCACTCTAAACGACATCAGGCGAATGGATTCTAAAACAAGAAAGCTTCTTTCTAAGCATAAGATGCATCATCCAAAGGCTGAAGTAGACCGTCTATACGTACCCCGGAAAGAAGGTTGAAGAGGTCTTATTCCGCTAGAATTGTCATACAAGACAACAACTATTGGCTTACTAAGCAACATGAAGAAAGAAAGAAAAATATTCAATAATAAAAGAAGGCAGTAAATACAAACAAGATTTACATTTAGTAGATTGTGTAGAAAAGCAAAACAGAAGCAAAAAAAAAACAACAAATATTGCGGCAAAGAATATGAAAATGAAAGCCAAAGATAAAGCTCTTGAACAGATGAAACAACGCTGGCAAGACAGACCTCTGCATGGCCAATATCGTTAATACTCATCGATGGTTAAGTGCATCAGGATTAAAGTCTGATACTGAAGGCTTTATTCTTGCAGCGCAAGACCAAGGTCTTTTTACTAAAATCTTTCAGGTAAATGTTATACATAATAATGTGAATCCAAAATGCAAGTTCTGTGATAAACACCAAGAAACAATAGACCATCTAATCTCAGGATGTTCTGTACTTTCCCCAACTGAATATAAAAATCGCCACGATAGAGTAGGTCAATATCTACATTGGGCAATGTGCAAACACTATGGAAAATCTGTAAACAAACACTGGTATGAACATCACCCAGCACCGGTTACAGAAATAGATGTCACCATTTTATTGGATTACACCATCTACACAGACAGAAAAATTGAAGCAAATAGACCGGACATTATTGTCAAAAACCAGAAAGAAAAACTTACTTATTAATTCATATGGCTTATCCAGCGGATTGTAACATAGCAACCAAGGAATTCGAAAAACTGTTAAATTATAAAGACCTGGAAATTGAAATAGAAAAAAATGTGGAAATTGAAAATAATTGTCGTGCCAGTGATAGTTGGTGCACTTGGAATGATGAAAAAGGAACAAAACAACACATTAAAAGAATCCCTGGAAACCCCAGCTTAAGAGATATACAAAAAAATTGTCTTGTTAAGTATAGCCCACACACTAAGGAGAACTTTGTCTATGTAACGCTAGGGTTGATAGGGGAGATAGATAAAACATGAAATGGAGCCATAACGACACACCACGACCTGCCTTTGGTCTTCCCGCAGACTTGGTAGGTAGTGCGACCATAGCAGAAATAAAATATGATGGATAATGGCAACCTAATAATAATAATAATAAGTAGTAGTAGTAGTAGTAGTAGTACTTCAGGAATTTAACTAATTTTGAAATGTGTCGTTGTGACTCGGAACAAGAAATCGGGTAGCCGATTTCGATTTCCAGTTGAATTCTTTGCATTCACTTACGCGCAAATACCCTTGGGAAAGGGATTAATCCGTCTCTTCCTTCCAGTTATGGGTTAAATAACAGGACAGTCTTGTCTGGCAAACAGTCTATCGCAGAAAGCAAAGGCAACCTACTGTGGGATATTCTTCTGCCCAGTCAGTCATGTCACTTTCGAGACATGATTGCCCAAGCGTGTATCCCGTACGTCACTTAACTGTTGAGTCAAGTTAACGGACGACGGAAAATGTGAGAGCGAAAATCAAAACGCCATTTGAAATACCGGAAAATATCTACAAAATAAAAATATGCATTTAACAGTATTTCGACAGTATATATACCTTCTTCAAGGTACGAAAGAAGAAAAGGATAAAGTAAAAGAAGACCACCGACGACAACAACCATAACGCCAAGAACAACAACAACAACAACCTCTGCCAAGGCAATACCGACGTCATCTTAGAGATTATCAAGAGATTATTAAAATGAGAGTAACTGCAATGTGCTTGACCAATCTCAAGACCGAAAATGCAAAAAAGAAATCGACTGTTCTTAAAAGTGATGCAAACAAAAGATACGAAAGATAGTATTAAAACAACAGTAAAAATTACCCAGAAACTTTATACTGTTTCCGGATTAAACCTAAAATCTAATAAGTTCCCTGAAAGTTGCATCTGAATACCTCCAGCGGGTCTTGAGATATGTCCACAGACAAACAAAATAAAACCCTACCAATTCGAATAAAATTTGACATGTATACATATATGCATATATCTTGTCCTTAGCAAGAAAACCAAACAAAGAAACTGACGAACACCACTGAAAACAAAACCTACACTTAAAGTCGAGTTAATAAAAATAAAAATAATAAGCGATCGATTTAACAGCAGAAACGGTAAAAAAGACACACTTAATATTTCGAGAGTATATCGAGAGTAAATCTATAAAAAAGAGTATATAATCATCTATTCTACATAGATAATAGCAAGCACTTCACCAAAGACGACAATGAGTTGAAAGTTATCCTTAATACTGTAAAATGATTCAGTGATTACATCGGTATGAATTTCGGATGATAAATATGCAAAAGTGACATTCAAGAAAAGTAGAGTTTTTTAAAATTGCATACACAAAAGGTTTAGATATTGTTTCAAAGATTAGTCCCACAATATATTAAGTAGATTTATACACGAGTATCTACGGTAATGTGGAAACGAAATTGAAAATAATAATTATTTCGGATCACGCTGCTTATAATATATATTTATTCTTTGGGAATTAACAAACGTCTTTACTATTGCATTAATAGCATCTTGTTATACATTATTATAATTTTTAGATAACCGTTGAAACAATACAGTTGGCGTTGTAAGTGGCCTCACTGAATAAATCAAATATCATCTTGTCGTATGTACAGGTTTAATCGGAGACAGCAATGGTGATCGTACCCAAAAAGGATGTTTTGAGCCTCTTACAGATCCTGTTGAACAACACGTCAATACACCAAAGATGGGCTTGATTTATAGCTGACGGCGTTCGTATTATGATCCCATAGGTTAGAACTCAATGGTATAGGTAAATAAATTGTATAAATGTCGTTGTACAGTACTGTATCTCATGCGCAAACAATCATAACATGTTATGACCAATGGACATTAAAGAACAACATCTATTCCTTAACTCGACCTACTGTAAGCAATTACAGTGTACAACAGTATTCGTAATCTCGTTGCAAAGAAACTTCTAAGACAATATTTGTTCTGTTCTGTACAGTGAATGACATTTTTCTCCTGTTGGTATTGCAATGCTTCATACTTAACAAGAGTCTGTTTTATGGGACAGTGCAGGACATAGTGCTGATAACAGACACGGAAAGGAAAATATAGGACTTCCTACATAATGTAGCAAATGAAAGCGAGAAGAAAGGACGAAACATAAACTCAAAGAAAACTGAATGCATGGTCATCAGCAAAAGGAGAATCCCAAAATGCCAACTGCAACACCCCAGTTGAGGTCCGAACAATTTCTCCGGTGGCTGTTCTCCACGATGTGATGTTGCCGGGGGTTTGTTGAAAAAGTCGGAGTCTCAAGCTGGGGGTACAAGTTAAACTATAAGGAACGCACTTCCACAACTTGGATGAGTTAAATCGATGCTTTATTTCGTTTAGAGTTAGTCTTGCAGTTGGGGCAGGCGATGTGACACTCAGCTCTAACTCTAAATAATGGAGATCAAATGCCCAACCGACCGACTCAGACGAACGGAGTTTCCCTACTTTAAGCACTCGCCCGGCTGAACTAACTCAACTGATCGGCTTGGAAAAATCACTTGTATTTATATTGAAATAATCGGAAGTCCACTAGACGATCGGCTTAAACAAAAGATAAGCATTGGTGACTGTAAGTCCAAAATTTCAAGGTACTTAAATTTTGCTTCCTTTGATGTGTAAACTTCCCGCAGACATCCAGTCTGCACTTAGGCTTAGTATTTTCCAGGATTTTTTCTCTTTTTAATAAAGCTTCGTGTTAAGGTCGCCGGATGTTTTTATAGCCGTGACACTTTATCCGTAACCAGGCGTTTTTTAATTGCCTGGAGAAAGGGAAAATTCTATTATCTTTTCTTTATTTTCTTAATGTGTGGTCAAGATACAATAAAGACAGTTTTTGACCTTGTCACTCAAAAATCTATTTCCTAAACTTTATCTTTTATCACATCAAATTAATTAGTCAAATTTTTATTTGAAGACTGGTAGGGTTTAACAATAATCTGATACCCTTTTCTCTTCCACAAATTTCCTTATAAAAGAAAAAGCGTTTACTTATTTATTTTTTCTTCTTCTTTTTAACTTTTGTTAAACGAAACAGATGTTTTAAAACTATTTTTCTATTCTTAACCATTTTCTATTTTAATCTATTATAATAAAATATATATTTTACAAATCCACCTTAATATACGCCGAGTTATCGTGTCACACAACTATAGCTAGGGAATACTAGAATCAAGCAGTTGCAGGAATTTAAATACCTAAAGAGTGTTCTGACGATGCACGGAAATTGCGACACTGAGATCTGAAGGCTTACTGGCACGGTCAAGGACGAATTTTCAAAAGCTAAGCAGAGCATTGAGAGAGAGGAAAATTTTGTTGGAAACAAAGAAACGAGTACTGGACTGTTATATGGTATATGTTTTATGTGGTAGCGAATGCTAGACAATTACATTAAAGATAGAAGAGGATCAAAGCAACAGAAATGGGGTTCTACAGAAGGATGTTTAGGATACCAGTGATCGAACATGTGAACAAAGGAAGGGATTTATAGGGGATGAAAACGAAAAGAAACCGTCTGGAAAATACAGCCGAAGTTTCTGGTACACATAAAGAGGAATGAGGGCTTGAAGAATAAAATAGTCACGTAACGAATAAAGGGAAAGAGAGACAGGAAAAAACGCCACACATACTTTATGAGACTGAGCATGTGGATGGTGGAGCCGGGTTTGGGAGAGATACCAAGAATAATGTGTTAAGAGTGATAAAGCGTCGTGGTAAGGGAGGTACACATCACTTTGTCCTGAAGTGACACAGCACATAAAGGAAAGAAGGTGGACTTTGGTCCAGGAGCGGAGGAATGTTCATTTACTCACTGTTGTCAATTTCACAGCACCACCGAAGCGTCACATCTAACCTGCGCAGTAATTCTTTAAAACGACTAACCAACTGTGTGAAGGTTCATACTCCTTCTTCGTTCTGTTGGTTCTAAAGGGAACTGATTTGCGTCTCCGTGTCATGACTACTTCTTGCAACGGAATTCCGGAGAAAATCGTAGTATTTAAGACAGACAGTGTATACTTGAATCCGTATGACTGCATCAAAGTTAGCCAAAAACGGTAACTGAATATCTTGATTTTCTAAGTGCCGCTTAGATGTGGCACAAGGCCGAAGCTGTGGGCCACACAGTGAGGATCGAACGCACTTGTAACACCTTCTAGCGAGACAATCTTGTTAACCATTACACCACGTTGAGGTGCCCTAACGTTACCTGAATATCTGTATATCAACAGAATACCCAGTTCCTTCCCAAGTTAGAATCAGCATTCAAAATGTTTCAAATTTAAATTTTGTCAGTGTTTCTATGTATATTGCTTGTGCGCCTTTTAAGGATTTTAAATTTCAGCTGATTTCTTTGCATTTACTTTTGCACAAATACCCTTGGAAAAGGTATTAATTCGTCTCTTCCCTCAAGTTATGGGTTAAATAATAGGACAGATTGGGTTCTATTGCCTTGGCTATAAACCAGTCTACCGCAGAATGTAATGTTAACTACTGCAGAATAATGTTCTGCTCAGTCAATCATGTCACTTTCGAGACATGATCACCCAAGCATGTATCACGTATGACACATAACTGACTGATGTTTTCTTTGTTCATATGTGTATTTGTCTTTTTGGCTATGTCAAGTGGTATATCTGTATGTTTATTTACTTGTGTGCTTTAATTTCTTCAGTGCGTGTGTATGGAGTGTATCATAGCGAACAAGAATGAAACTTGATTGTTTCTGAGGCAGTTACTAATAAGGTTTCTTCCTCACAGAAATTTTTCAAATGCGTCATCAAATCCGAACAGTTAAAATATCTTCCATGCTCAGAGGAATAAAGCAATTCATTGAAACAAACCCAATTTTTGATCCAACATATCTATGTTTTTAATCAGTATTATTTCATTCAAGGGAGTAAAACCACTAAGACACGATGGGTTAGAGCGTGTGACAGAATTATAAACAGAGACATTATTAATGAAAGGGAAGTAAAAAGGCTAATCAGGAGGAAAATAGATAGTGACTGATATTGCATTAACATTTTTGCAGATTAAATTTAGCTAGAAAGAATGGAGCCGAAAGGTAAGAGTGTCAGAAAAGAAACTGCTAGCATAGAATTCACGGCTACATGTAGCCAACACAACTGTACATTGATTAGATCGTGACGCTAGTTATTTTAATCTGTAAATCTAGACCGACCATTTAAGACAAGAAACAAAGAAGCAAATATATGTAAAGAGTTCCATAGGCGCGAAGTGCGAGAGATGAAAATGTTCAAGTAGAAGTGGAGATAACATTCGAGAGAGATACCAAAAGAAAAAGTGTTAAGAGTGACGCAGCATAGTAATAAGAGAGGCACATGAACACATGTCCTGAAGTGACACAGCAAATAACAGAAAGAAGGCGGACATTGGTCCAGGAGATCATCGTAGTATTTAAGACAGACAGTGGATACTTGAATCAGTATGACTGCATCAAAGTTAGCCAAAAACGTTAACTGAATATCTTGATTTTCTAAACATTAAAAATATCAGTTTTAATATGTATTTAAAATTTTTAGATTATTTTTTTAAAATTAAAAATATCACTTGAACATTAAAACGTGACTTTTTCTTCAAGCCAGAGAATCTTAAAAATGGCTTTCATTTAAAACTGTGGCCTTCGGATTCTTGAAAATAATTTTTAATTGAATTTTCTCAATACAAGGCTAGAGAGCCAGCCAAAATATAAAGTTATTGTTTAAAATAGTAAATGAGTGGAATTGGTGATAGAAATAAAAGATGATTTAGTAGAAAGTGAAAATGCTTGATTTTTACGGTTTACCAACCCTTTACGATTTATGAAAAACTGAAACTTATTTCAAATCGTATTTTGTTTACAGTGTTCCGAAGTGTTCCTTCATTTAAATAGTGACGAGGCTTGACACTGCTTAACTTCAATGATCAAAAGAGAATCATCTGTTGTTTTCAGCGTGATTTGACCGTAGGCGGATATCGAGTGATCTTGATTTGAAAAGTTTAAAATTGTCGCGTTCTGGGGAAAAAAAAACACAAAAAAACATGGAGGTGTTTGTTCCAAAAGGTGGCGCAATCAGAGAGGAACCCTCTTATCAACTTTCGAACAGGGGCGAGATTATGGCGATACGACTCTCTGCTGCTAAGTCACTTGTCCCACTCTGCAGTGCTAGACAATTTTTCTCGCCTAAATCAATCTTACATATCTACAAACCGATCATTCGCCCACACTTTGAATATTTCTGCCACTTATGTTCGAGGGTTTCTCCGATATATTTAGAGATCCTTGATAAAATTCAAGAAGAATCAGCAATATTATTGGTCCTGAACTGGCGTCTCATTTTCTGCTATATTCCCACCGCTGTAATATATCTTTCCTGTGCCTTCAATAAATACTTTCATGTTAATTGTTCAGTTGAATTCAAGCTCAGTAAGAAACTGACGGCAAGGTCTTATCAGTAGTATATGATAGATGTAACCGCAAGTTCTATGATAGATTATTTTCTCTTACATCTCGCTTGTGGAACTCTCTTTCAGCTCAGTACTTTCCAGCCAACTTTAAACTTTAAAAACATTCATTGGTATGTCAATCGTTATCTTCTCTTTTCTTGATTACTCTTCTATTGTTCTCTCCCGTTAATAACGTTTATCTTTTTTTCTTATACATTCACACTCTATACCCCCTCGTGTTTTAGTGGCTTTTCTCTCTTCCTAGGGACAAAATGATAAGAAAATTAACACTACTTTTAATCTTCTGAATTAGTACTAAACTCAACCGTCAGCATCCGGCAGCAAGGCCTCTGATTGAGAGGTTGTGAGAAGCAAGGAACCACCTCTTCATTGCTGTTGTTTTCAAGTTCAACCTGAGCCGGAGTGGTAGCACCTGTTAGGGTCCCAGCTATGGGCAAATAGTTAACTCCGAAACTGGTGTCAAAACACAATGAAAGTATAAAAATACGCTTATATTGAAATATATGCATAAAAATAAACTTTTATAGAAAAATACATATTTTGGAAGGAAAAATATTACCAACAATACATTTTTGAAGAAAAAAATATTACCATAACATATTTTGAAAGAAAACATTATTCTCAGCAAAACATTTTGAATACAAAACTATAAGATATTTTCAGTTTTCTAAAAATAAAAAAAGAATAATAACAAAAACATTACATTCAAATCTGCCTAAATCAATCTTCTCACGATATCTGCACAACAAACAAAAAACCTTAAAACCCGATCTATTTTGGCATTAAATAACCCATAGAGATCAACCGTCGGATCTCAATCTTGCTGGCATATGTAAGCTGTCTTTTCCATTTTAAAATGCTGTGAGTTTGATTCTCGTCTACAGTGTTTTCTGTTTTTGTTTCTTTTGCTGCGTAATATTTCACTCACTGCCGTCGACGAATGGTGTGACTAATTGCGATACAAAGTTTTCAATATAACCCGTCCCCACTCCATTTCTTTTAAAATTACAGACGCCAGAGAATCACAAAGAAAACAAACAAACGATAAAACATCAATTAGAAATTAATTATTTTGGATTGGCAAACCTTTATTCGGGATTGTTATTTCAAGAAGTTTACTTGAACCATATTGAAGACAACATTCTCTCATTATTTGCCATCGCGGCAAGGAATGAAGTGCAAAAGTTCTTTGATGTCATTCTTTCAACAACTCTGTGCCAGTCATTATTTCCTCAGACCTTTCGCCACTCGCAAATGAAATCATACAACAAAGGTTACTGAACTATTGCTTGTAATTCCTAACCATTGTATTACGAGGTCAATTGTTTTGGGCTATTGTTGCCAATTTCAAAAGAAACTGATTTTATTCTAGAATTGAAAGTTCTTTCTTTTTCACACAGAATTCCATCCTCTGATCTCACGTAGTACTTGACGCTTTCGCGAAGATTTCTAATGATTATGAGAGTCACCTTTAACTATAAAACTTAATTGAGAAATTCTTCCTTCCCCACTCTATCTCGCTCACTATCTCTTTCTTTCTCTCTCTCTCTCTCTTTCTGTCCCTCTCTCTTATTTACAGTAGACACACATTTTCATGTTTCAGAAACATCGCTGCAGCGACTGATTTAAATTCCCTTTATTGAAACTGAAGAAATATAATTTCAAATCTAACATTCCTGGCTTTAAACTTAAAAAGAAATGTTAGTCTATTGACTTTGTATAAGCTTTTTCCTCTATTTCGAAGCACTTTTGCAAGTATATTTGAAATATCAAGTTTTATATTTATTTATTTGAGATGATTGACTCTTAATCAATGTAGGTTTATTGCACTGCAAAAGTTTCATATAGAGTGTCTGGAGCTTTTTTTTTTCTTTATTAAGAAAAAGTATCTCTTAATAGAAAGTTTGATAAGAATTAGCAACTTCTATAAAAAAAAAATGAGCTCCAATCACTTATTAACTGGACCAAGAAATGAATTTTAATTTAAAACGAAGTCGCTATCTTTTAATCATCAGAGAGATATATTTTTGGCCTTTATCATCATGGCTGAGTTTAACCTCCAGAAGAGCAACTCATTTCCCCAACATTCTGTCACGTTTTCTACTAACACAGGTTGGAGTAATTACAATGAAGGTTGGCTGTTAATGAGGTTTGATTACTGTGTTCAAACTATTTATCTACACAGAATCTATCTTGCACATTTATAAATCTACCATTCGTACGCGCATTGAATATTTCTGCCATATTCTGCTCCTGCTATATATCTTCAAATTCTAGACACAATCCAAGAAGGGTCTGTAATGTAAGGTAATGCCATTGCATCTCTACATCAGTCACTTTCTCACCCCCGTAGTACGGTTGCTCTTTGTATTTTCTATAAATATGTTTATGACAGTTATTCTAATGACTTCTCTTCATTTGTAACTCGAGTGCAATAATTTATGCATAGTACTAGATTGGCAATTAGGTCTCATCGTTTTACTGATGAAATAACTGGATGTTACTGTAAGTTCTATCTTAATATTTACTTTCCTTACATTTTACTATTGTGGAATTATCTTCTGATTCCTTGCTTCCATACTCACTACAGTCTTCCAAATTTAAATGCAATATCAATGTTTCAATATCTGTTTTTCGGTAACCCGTTCTTTGATGGTTCCTTTTTCCTCACCAAATTCTGTTCACTCCCAGTAATCTCTTGCGCCTTAGTGGTATTATCGCCTTATTTTTGGATAAAATAATTGCTTCAAATTATACATTGTTTATATTAAAAGGTAATGGCGAATATCCTGTGCAATAGAGAAAATAAAAAGGAGTAAATTAAGTCTTTTAAAGCCAGTACACGAGCACATTTTTGGTCAGTAAAAAAAAAATAGAAAGCCTATTTCCCTCTGAATTTATGGGACAAGGTGTTATCATTCTTCTTCTTCTATGTGCCTTGTCCCTTCAGGACGTAGACGATCATGGCCTTCCACTTTTCCCTATCCCTGGTGGCTCTGAGCACGCCTTCTCCCGTTATACCATGCAATCCTCGTTCTGTCATCCACCTGATTAGGTCCTTCAAATAGGTTATCCGTTGCTTTCTATTTTACCTTCTATCTGGCCTGTTAGTATCAGATTCTCCAAGCCCTCTTTCCTCATTGCGTGTCCCAGGAACTTCAGTTGTCTCTTTCTGATGCTCAGTATTAATTTCTTTTTTTGTTTCCATCATTTCCAAGACCTCATCATTTCTCACATGCTCGATTCATGATATTCGCAGCATCCTTCTGTAGAACCACATTTCAGTTGCTTCAAGTCTTCATTCATCTTTGATGGTATTGTTCAGCATTCACTGCCATATTGAAGGACGGACAGCACGTAGCAAACCAGTACTCTCTGCCTTGTTTCTAGCGAAATTGTCCTGTTGCTTAATATTTTACTCAACTTCTGGAATGCTTCCTTCGCCATGCCAATTCGCCTTCGGATCTCTGTGTCGCACTTTCCGTCTTCTGTTATAACGCTTACCATGTATTTAAATTTTTGTACCTGCTTGATACTGGATTCCCCGACCTGTATTTGGAATTTTGGGCTGCCCTTTTTACTGATGACCATGCATTCGGTTTTCGTGCAGTTTATTTCTAGTCCTTTCTTGTTACTTTCTTCTGCTACCTTCTGCAGGAGATCTTGTAGCTTCCTTTCTGTGTCTGCTATCAGCACTGTATCATCTGCGTACCTTAGGTTGTTTAAATTGTGGCCTCCGATTACGAATCCCGGCATATCTTCTAGTGTTATCATTACTTACACTATTTACTGCTGACTATTTTCATCGTCATATATGGTTTGACAACGTTTCGGCCTCTGTGACCGCCGATCGTCAACAGATGTCAGTCGAGCCGGGTAAACTACAGAAAATTTCGAAATAAAATAAAGGTTTGGTTCGTGAATTTGGGGACATAGTAACTGTTATTTCCATCCCTGGAACAAGAAATTTGTTAGTTGTATTCAGCGAAAACAGGGCGAGAAATAGCCAAGTATAAGAACGAAACTATATATCCCTAGACATGGCCAATAGAACACGGACAATCTATCCCAGTAGATTAAATAAAGGGTTTGTGTCAAAATTTCATGTAAATTATTCGAATCGGCATACAAGTGATGAAGCCTGGAAGATACAACGACTAATACTGCCTAACAACAGCAAATATGATAACAATAGATCCCATGGAAAAGTATAAATAGATAGAACTTATACTTGGAATTATATTATTTCAATTGCAGTATGAGAAAATAAAAAACTAAAAAGTTGCAATGTGGGAAAATCCCCCCAAAAGTTGTAATGTCTTAAAATCAAAAACAAAAGATTTGCAATATGTGAAATTCAAGCAAAACTAATCTGTTGCAATATACAGAAATCAAAAAACAAAGACGTAATACAAGAAAAAATGCAATATAAGAACTTCAAAAAATAAAACGTTGCAATATGAGAAAATCAAAAGACTCAAAAATTGCAATGTGTGAAAATCAAAAGACTAAAAAATTGCAATATGAGAAAATCAAAAGACTAAAAAATTGCAATGTGTGAAAATCAAAAAACTAAAACGTGAGAAAATCAAGAAAATAAAAATTATTAATTATAAATGTGTGAAAATTAAAAACTTAATAATTTCGTTTAACGATTATACAGTTATTATATATGTATGTATGGATGCATGTAAATCAACCACTACCACCGCCTACGGGCGAGTTTATACGCAAACAATGCAAAACCCTAATAGGCTTCATGAGCCAAGGTAGGTCTCAGAACTGCTTAATTCACGTAGAAAATCAACAACAAAACAGAGAGAAAGCGTTAACAATGGTTATATTTGTCAAACGAGTCGACGCTCATCATATATGTATGTAGACGTGTGTGTATTTATATCTGTATGCATGTCTGCAACATATATAAACCCGTATATATGTATGAGTGTTTCATGTAGACAGATCTTAAACTACGATCATTGTATTGTTTTTATAACTTTAAAGTCAACACAATTTGCTCCGGGAACGAGAAACATTCATTTTGGTAACATTTCCAAATAAATTTATCTTAGGCACTAAAACTATTCACCTCTGTCCCTTATGAGCTGCATTCATATTTCTATTGATAATTACGAATTTTTTATGGGTCAGGAAGATTAAAGGCTATCATTTTTTTCTAGAAGAAAATGACTCTTGTATTGATAAAGCAAGAGCGTCAATGGCTTCATACCCGTCTTTCGATGCTTATAAATACCATGATAATCACATGCAAAGCGCAGTTTATTTTATTTTCCTCAACACTCGCTCTAATATTGAACGGCAACAGATTCTTTTTTTTTTTACTATAAACAACATTTATGGCTGAAGAAATGAGATGAAAAGTAAAAGGATTTTTGTTTCAATAAGCGACAACACAGCTATTGTTAAACAACCGGCAATTTTGTCGATATTCTTCGATCTTTAATGGCGTCTGAGGCTGCAGAGTGTATGATAACGAGACATATTAATTATGTACGTCCATTTCTTATATTCAAGATAAACTGGAAACGAAAAGCGCCGTTCTTACGGTTTCGGGTTCTACCGCATAAACACGTCTGGTCGGCAGAAAATCATTGTTTAACATCAACATGTTTGTCTTGAGATTCCGTTCTGAACAGACAGTGGAAAAGAACCAAAGCTGCGGATGAAGAACGACAATGTACTATTGTTATTATTACAACTGCAAAGTCGTAGCGATAATGAATGGTTTGAATGCGTCTGAAAAGTAATTTTCGTTACTGTATCAGTTGCAGCGATGTATGGAAGTTAATATGATAATATAATAATGTTTTGATATTAAAAATATGCTGTTCGCTAGACGATAGTAAACAAGTTATAGTAACAATTGGAGAGTTCAAACTGTAAGTGGGATGAAGACATAAGTCCGAAAAAGAACAAGTCTACGCGCTATTTCAATGTTCGTTGCGATATAAATTTGTATACTGAAGCAATCAATCCTTAGAATAAAAAAGAAATATATGCAACACTTGATTACACCAATATTATTAAAAAAAAACAGATTTAACAAGCGAAAATCACGAACATTGACTCATTATCAAAGTACTCATGTGCTTCCACCTTCTTCTATATATTTCAGGCAGGCAAACTTGGTTCTCTATAACTTCCTGTTTTTGTCGCTTTAAGTAACTTTTGTGCCTTGTGGTGCAATGGATATTGGCTTGGAATAAGAATTTGGAGAACCGAGTTCGAATTCCAGTTAAATTTGTTAAATTCACTGACACGATAATACTCTCTAGCTATGGATTAAATAACTGGTTAGATCCGACCTTCTTCAGGAGATCGGAATGTAAAACTGAACCACTTGATTTTCGGTCACTCGGATAAATTGTTCTCGTTCTGCGCTACTTCTTACCAACTCAACTATCCAAGTTTTTGTTAAACTAATCAAGTCACTGGATCCAACCAAAGTGTTTTATTCACTCGGCCCTGTGTTTCTTGAGGACATCAATTTATTAATTTTAAGAGTGACGAAGCATAGTAATAAGAGAGGCACATGAACACATGTCCTGAAGTGACACAGCAAATAACAGAAAGAAGGCGGACATTGGTCCAGGAGATCATCGTAGTATTTAAGACAGACAGTGGATACTTGAATCAGTATGACTGCATCAAAGTTAGCCAAAAACGTTAACTGAATATCTTGATTTTCTAAACATTAAAAATATCAGTTTTAAGATGTATTTAAGAATTTTAGATTATTTTTTAAAATTAAAAATATCACTTGAACATTAAAACGTGACTATTTTCTTCAAGCCAGAGAATCTTAAAAATGGCTTTCATTTAAAACTGTGGCCTTCGGATTCTTGAAAATAATTTTTAATTGAATTTTCTCAATACAAGGCTAGAGAGCCAGCCAAAATATAAAGTTATTGTTTAAAATAGTAAATGAGTGGAATTGGTGATAGAAATAAAAGATGATTTAGTAGAAAGTGAAAATGCTTGATTTTTACGGTTTACCAACCCTTTGCGATTTATGAAAAACTGAAACTTATTTCAAATCGTATTTTGTTTACAGTGTTCCGAAGTGGTCCTTCATTTAAATAGTGACGAGGCTCGACACTCTCTTTCTTGAGTTTCTTGAGGTCATCAATTTATTAATTTTTCGAACTTATAAATCTAATGTGTCAGTAACCGGTTTTTTTTTTCTTTTTACTAGAGCTCATATTACAAAATTGATGTTTTTTCCAATTGGTTTTCTCTAGCACTTCGTATTACTAGTTTCCATATTTTAATTATTTTTATGCTTGTTTACTTTAGGAGACTTTTGTGACCCGGCATATGCGTTGATTCTTTAACTTTTCTTATTTTCCAGGGGTGTTATCTATCTATTATTTCAAGTTTATACCACAACGGGCAGTAATGTTCTCCCTCCCTCCCATGTGTGGTCCGCTACTCCTGATTATTCTATTTCCCCGACGTCTTGCGATGTTCTGACGGCCTTATTTTAATGAGGCATCCTGTTTCTCCTTATTTTTCTTTAGTCATGTTCTGATCTGTTGGGGTTTTACTAGGGAGAGGTATCTGCGAAGCGTAGAACCACTTTTGAGAGCATTCTTAGTGTTATATGGACCACTGTTCTATTTTTCCGATAATCCCTTCACCCTATGTAGATAAACCGAGACTATTTTCTGAGTGCAGTTATACTCTTGCTCCTTTCCATCCGTGTTTGTTGGAGCTTTTGTTAAGTACCCTGTGCAGCTGTTACGTTCTTGGTTACTATAAATAAATGCGGTTCTACAGACGTATGCTGAGAATACCAAGGACTAGACATGTAATGAGGAGGTTTTTAGGAGGTTGGAATTTAAAAAGACGTTTATACTGTGAATCATAAATAAGCATGGACCAAGTGATTCTCCCTGAGAGTAATACACTACATATATACAAGTCAACCATCCGTCCGTGCATGGAGTACTGCTGCTATTTATGGTCAGGTGCCCCTGCCGTTCTTCGCAGTGTTCTTGACAAGCTCCAAAGGAGAGTCTGTAATGTGATAGGTACTGATCTGGCGACTCGACTGCAGCCACTTCCCCATCGTCGAAATGTGGCCTCCCTTTGTCTGTTCTATAAATACTTTCATGGCTTCTGCTCGGACGAGCTTAAGACACTGATGCCTCCTCAACAGGTGTTTACTCGTGCAACCAGACTGGCAACTGGGTCCCACCCATTCACAATCAGGTTAGCCAAATGCAGACGACAATTCTACTCCTGCAGCTTCCTCTCTCGCACTTCCCGCCTGTGGAACTCGCTCCCGTATTCTTGCTTTCCTGACGGCTACAACCTCCAGAAATTTAAATGCAAAGTCAATACTCATCTACTAACCACTGGACTCTAGCTCTCTCCCCTCCCCTGTATAACCTTCCCTTTCTCTCCACCTATGTATCTGTCATCGCACCTGCTTTCTAAGCTTTCTATTGTTCCTTTCTAACTAGTTTGTACTCCTCACGCTTTTCTAATTAATCTTTTTACATTTATGTAGCCCCCTGCACATCAGTGGCGTTTCCACCTTGCTCGGGGTGAAATGATTAAAAAAAAATATTTAAAAATTTTTAGAACGCAGAATGAGGTAAGAATGCTTAGAGAATTTAATACACACGGAATATATTGAGGGAAACACTAATTAACCTACCTAACCTAACGAGCTTGTGCAAGTGAATGGAGATTTACTAAAAACTGAAATCTTACTAAAAACCTACAAATGATAGAAAGTTGGGGAGAAAGTGGATCGCCTACATCTTGAAGGAACATGTCACACAGAAAAAGGCAAGATCATTTTAATTTGTGGAAACGACTCCCAGAATCATTTTTCAAGTTCCTTATAATCTTGACTTATTCAAGTCTAGGGATAACTATTATCTTTCCCACATATTCCAATAAACCGTGCCTCTTGCTCCATAACTCTGTATCCCGAGTGGCTCTTGGACCTTGTACAGGGTCAACATTTTCGTAAAAAAATATATATGCGCTAAAACGTACTTGCTACATTTTCTGTCTATGCTATACTCAACACACTTCTATATAACGATATCTCATTTTACGTCTCTTCTTCATCTGTGAGAAGATTGGATCGCATTCAATGCTATATACGAGAATAGATTTTACATAAGAGTTTAATGCGTTTTATGCAGTTTACAAAATATAATGTCTTTTGGCAGGTGTTAATTCATATTTGTCTACACACGTTTTAAAAATGTCTTCATCATCTTTGAAAAAAATGGTGAAACGCTTACAAAAAATGTGTTACAGTCAAATTCTGCTGATGTCGCTATTTCTTTGATAAATGTGTACATGAATAGGAAAAGCGACATACTTTACCAATTTTCTCTCTATTACTGTAAAGACCGTTGTGTATTTATTTCTATATATTTTTCTCGTGCTACGCTCATCGAGAGAGAGAGAGAGAGAAAGACAGACAGACAGAGAGACAGAGAGAGGCAATAGCGAGACAGCGTCTGCTCCGTTCATTCTCTTTACTACCAGTTATTAAACTTTACTACAAGGTATAAAAACTCTTGTCGCGTTTCCTTCTTTAAAAAGGCCTTATTCTTTTATTTTTTGCAATTCTTATGTGGTCAAGTTATATATATATATATATATATATATATATATATATATATATATATACATATCGTCTTTATTATAATAATTACTGTTTTGCATATATATATATATATATATATATATATATATATATATATATATATATAACAGTGAACATTAATAGCTAAGGAAAAACTCAACAAATGTGGCCTGATTATTGCGCTTAGCATGAAACATTCTGTCGCCTCTGAGTGTTGACTTCAATGTTCACTCTTTTATACTTACATACACTCTATCTCTGATATTGAGCAACTTATCCTGTAAATATAGTACACCTTAAAACTATATTTATTCATATATATATATGTGTGTGTGTGTGTGTGTGTGTGTGTGTGTGTGTGTGTGTGTGTGTGTGTGTGTGTTTGTGTGTGTGTGTGTAATTTCTTTGATTGAACAAGATAAGCTAAGGTGATACTCTGATTTTATATTTAAACAATATTTATATATATATATATATATATATATATATATATATATATGTATAAACCTGCCGGATTATTCAAAAATGTTGTTAAGAAAATATGCATCCTCCAGCAGTATTTAATTTTAAGTTAATGCATTAAATTTAATATTAAATTTAAATTTGATATTCCCAAAAAGCAAAATATTTTGCTGTCTTTAAACAACTAATTTGAAACTAATTCAATTTAACTGGAAGATTGTTTGTTTGTTTGTTTGTTTGTCTTTGTTGCTAAAATCATCGTCTTTACTAGTTGTCTTTCATAGTAATGTCATTCTCTTTAATAAAAAAATCTAACAAAAATAGAACATACTTTATTTGAGGAATATCAGCTGATTTAAAGTATAATTAATTTTATTTGAAACAAATATTATTTAAGTTTAAAATATTGTAGAAAAGCATGTTTTACTTCACAGTATCTGTGTTTTTAACTAAACAGTAGCTGTTTTGATACGTTAACAGTCTGATAGCAGGTCTAATGTTGTTCTACGAAGAATTTATCTGTAAAACAATTTAAGAAAATTTCATGAATGCCATCTCTGTATAATTTTTAAATACTCAGTAATCTTAAAAATTATAGTTATCGCACTTATTGTGTGATAATATCGTGTATGTTTGATTGTATTTACCAAAGTCAGCACATTTATACACATACAGATTTAAAACGCTTTTAAACTGTTAGTGATTGATGATTTATTTTAGCATTTATACATATAATTTCCATTTATGAAAACTATAATCTAAAAGACAAAGGTTAACACACCATTTTCAAGGATTTAAAGTTTTATCATTTTTTCTAATTGAAATAAAAAAAAAAATTTAAAACAGCTACCACTTCTGTGATTTACGAGTTACTCTTCGTAAATGAACTGAGTTTTCTCAGTGACTGACGTTTGTATATCCTGCATATATATAATACACTGAAATTTCCATTCCCCCATGGCTTAGGGAGTAGGGACTCCGACTGATACCGAATCGATCAAGTTTCGAACCCGGCTGGAAGCAAGTGGACGTGTCTAGCAGCACTGATCAGCTTTGTTACAGCGAAACAAGCTTGTATGTGGATGACATGTATATTTAAAGATACTTTTCTAGATAAAAAAATTAATTATCAAAATAAAAGTGTGTATCTTAATAGTACTAGACATTCTAAAAACGAAGTAACCACTTTAACTCCAGCTTTTCAGGCCTCATCAGGAGATTCAAACTTAGAATAAACTAAACCATGAAATGAGTGATGGAAAAATGTAGGAAAAAAATATGAATGGAAAACAAAGAACTAGAGACAAATGTTAGCAAGTCCCAACAAACATTCATGCTGCTTACACAGAGAAGGTTAGCGGGACCCGATATAAAGAGCCTCCAGCACTTTCAAATGAAATATTTAGTGTGACTGGGACACAACCATGAATCAGTCAACACTGAATGCTTTCTATTATTTAACAGGTGCTCACATATGGAGGAACCGTAGGTATTTGGGACAAGTTCATTCAAAGCCAATGTGTCATTCCTGATCTTAGTAGGAACGTGTTGTTTAATTCTTATATCTAGGCGCTGAGTAGTTCTCCCTATGTAGTTGGCACTGCAACTACTAATATATTTATAAATAAAAGAGTTTACTTGGTGAGAATCGAGAACATCCTTGCGTCTAGATTATACACGAATATATATTGTATCATTTTGAAACGTAAAAACTGTTTTATTGATTCATTTTCCCTTGTATAGCCTTCAATTCACCATTGAATTACAATATCGCAGGTAAATCTGTCTCCGTCTAACACTTAAAATTAATTATATTCTAAACAAAAATATAGCAAGATTTTATTATTTCTTCGGGGATAATACGTAATCAAAACATATATTATCAGGCATTATTCATGAACCAAGTCTACAATTTTGAGCATCTCATCTCTTGGGCAACTTATGATTACGTAGCTGCTCAAAAATAGGTTATTGTTCTTTTATATTTTGTGTGCTTTTTTCCAGACTGGTCATGGATAATACGATAAACTGCATCGGGTCGCAAAGCTTCCGATTGAGATATGTAGAGTCTCGGAGAAACTTCTCTTAATCTGCGTTGTTCCCAGCGTCACTCTGACCTGGGGTAGTAACATTGTTAGGGTCCCAGTTATGAGCAAATGGGGTCAATAGTCTATGAAAGCAGAAAAGTAGATTTTATAGTAAAATACCAGCAATACATTAAAAAAAATAATTACCGTAATACATTTAAAAATTCCTACTAGCAATTTATTTCGGAAAAAAAATACCGGCAATATTTTTTTTTAAATCACATACTATCAGCAATAGACTTTTGAAAAAATACTACCAGCAATATATTTGGCTTTACCCACTACAAAAATTTGTCAATAAATCCTGATGTGCAAACTGTTTTCTTACATATGTTATATATACAAACATAACCTATAAAACTTGTCATCATTAACCCATTGAGGTTGATATCATCATCATTTATCCATCACACCCCAATGGTGCATAGGGCAACAACTTTTTGTTGCTGTAACAAACTGTCTTTTACGGGGCAGGGCTTTTAGCCCTGCACCGAAGCCCCCAAACCATTATTGGTCCTTACGTTTACAGCACCTGGTATTTCCAAATGGTCACCCATTTAAGTACTGACCAGGCTCGATGATGCTTAACTTCGGTGATCGGACGGGAACCGGTTTATTCAACACGACATAGCCGTATACTATAAGCTATTGAGGTTGATATATCATAAAAAAACAAAATAATCCACCCAGATATGTGCAATCACAACTCTCCAAAACTTCCTTTCCTGTGTACCGCTTAGCTTTACTTGATGTTTTCCTATTCTTACCAATTACTAGTTTCCCATTCATTTCCACACACTCTTTAAATCTATGAAACTTCGAATAAAAGTAATGAAGCTAGGGTTGTTGCTTAAGACATCTCGAAGGTAATCAACAGCGTTTGGTATATTAGTCTTCTACAAAAGTTGCAAAGTTATGGTATTTCTGGACGATGTTTTGCATTGAATTAGTCTTTCTCATCAAATAAAAGTTGTCTGCAGTGGCAAATCTTCTAGATCACTTTTTATTTAATACAGGTGTTCGAGAGAGCTCTATCTACCATTAGACCTACTTTGCTCTTAATCATCATCAATGTCCTTCCTGGTGTCATCATTCCTCACATCGGTATCTATGCTGATGTCACAACTATTTATTCTTGTCTTAATAGTAAAATTGGTCGATTTGATGAGGCCAAATTCGCAACTAATCTCAAAACTGATAAACAGTATGTTATTAAATGGGACAAAAAGAGGCTTATTAATTTTAACACCTCCCAAACGTAACTACTATGTTTTAAAGATAAGAGAGAACACTTTTAATTTCTATGAGCATGGCTGATATGAACCTTAGGGCGAGTGATTCGTTTTGCCTTCTTAGACTAACCATTTTTACTAACATAAAGTAGAAAGAATATATTGAATCATTTATTAAGTCTCGAGCTAAAACATTTGGTTCCATCTGTCGTGCTAGACAATTTCTCTCGCCAGAATCTATCTCACATATTTATAAAATCTACCATTTCTCGTTGCTTTGAATATTACTGTTATATCAGGTCTAATGATCCTGATATTTATCTAGATCTCCTTGATAAAATCCAAAGACTCGGTGATATTATTGGTCCTGAGCTGTCATGTCATCTTAAGATGATTTCACACTTCCGTAATGGAGCTTCCCTTCGCTGTTTCTGTAAATACATTTATGGTAATTCTTCATATGAAATTTCTTCTATGGTACTTAGATTTTATGAATTTAAGCGCAGTACCAGTTTAGCTGGATAATCTTCTGCCCAGTCAGTCATGTCTCTTTCAAGACATGATCACCCAAGCGTGTTTCACGTATGGCACTTAACTGACTGACCAGTTTAGCGACACGGTTTCGTCATTTTACAGTTGAAATAGCTAGATGCAACCGTAAATTCTATGCTAGCAGTTTCTTCTATCGTGTTTTTCACTTGTTGAGCAGTCATCCGGCTTCTTGCTACCTAGTCGAATTTGATCTTCGAAAATTTAAATGCAATACAAATTGTTATCTTCTTTCTTCTTAATTGTTTTTTTTTTTATCGCCCTCTCTCCTTAATAGCATTCTTGTTTAATATTCTCTATCGCTAAAAACCATTTACGTCTTAGTTACTTTATTGCTTTGCTTTGGGTAAAGCGTTTAAAAAAAGTATGTTACTTGCAGTATTTCTTTCTGCAACACTGTCTTCTGTATGCCCTATGAGTGCCAAATTCTCTACTCGAACTTTCCTGATGATGTGACCATTTCAAATATCAAGTATAAGTACCTTTTTTCAGATAATACTTTGTTTCTCTCTTTCTTTTTCCTCCTCGGCTGTTTGACACGATTTATCTTTCTGTCCCTTCGGCCTACGGGTCACAGACTGGCTATTCAATTGACAACCCACCCCCACCTACTAATCACTTTGTTTGGCCAAAAAATTAAAAAGAATTGTATTTTTTACCTTACTATCAAACCATGTGTTGGGATGAATGCAACTTTCTGTAAAATATTTTTAAAAGTAAGTCATTTTTTGCTTAATTTTAAATTTTTCATGCTTTATTGAACGTTTGTTTTCTTTTTAACTTGGCAGAACTTTTTTTGGTTGTTGGATTCTTTGTTTCTCTCTTTCCCTTTCCTCCCCGGCTGTTCGATTCTTTGTTTCTCTCTTTCTTTTTCCTCCCCGGCTGTTAGATTCTTTGTTTCTCTCTTTCTTTTTCCTCCCCGGTTGTTAGATTCTTTGTTTCTCTCTTTCTTTTTCCTTCCCGGCTGTTTGACTCTCTTCACTCTCTTCTATGTAATCTGTTTACATTTATGTAGCCCCCTGCACATATCGCCTTGCTCGGGGTGATACGATTAAAAAAGAAAATGCAAAAATAAATGCAACAATATAATATAGACACTAGAAAGAATAAGGACATTTTCCTATAATCAAACATTTTAGATTAGAAGAGATGTTACATAGGGTGATAGTGTTTGCGAAATTTGATAGGCACACGTCATAATGACGTCAAGAGGAACAGATGATAATACAGAATAGCTACGCAACACGTTTTTGTACATAATGGAAATCTAAAAATTGCATTTTTAAGAACTACAAATAATAAGAAATTATAGAAAACAACAAAAGTCGGTTATAATTTTAAAACTATGAAAGCAACTGTCAATAACTTTATTTTGTTTTTGTTTTTTATTGATTTCATCAATCGGAGAGCCGAGTTCGAATTCCAGGTGAATTCCTTGCATTCACTTACGTGCAAATACCCTTGGGAAAGGTATTAATCCGTCTCTTCTCTCTAGGTATGGGTTAAAAAACAGGACAGATTGGGTTCTAACGCCTTGGCTGGTAACCAGTCTTACGCAGAAAGTAATGGCAACCTACTGCGGGATAAACTTCTGCCCAGTTAGTCATGTCTTTTTCGTGACATTATTGCCCAAGCGTGTATTACGTATAGCATTAAACTAACTGACTGACTAAACAAGCAGTAAAGTCACTAAAACATAAGGGGTTACAGTGTGTGGGAGAATTAGGAAAAGCATCATTACTTATAAGTGGGAAGAAAAAATAGTAATCAGGAGAACAGTAGATAAGCAATTGACATTGCATTCAAATGTTTAGAAATTAAAGTTGACTGAAAAGCATTAAGCTTGAAGGGAGTTCCACAAGCGAGGAGTGCGAGAAAAGAAACTGTTAGGATAAAATTTATGGCTACATCTAGCCAGCTTGACTCTAAATCAAAGAGAACACGTCGCTAGGCTAGGATTGCGCTTAAATTTAATAAAGTCTCGGTACCATGATGATATATATATAATGGCCTCTCCCCTTGGAATTCGATGTATGAAGATCTGATGGCCTAAATGCTTCAGTTATTGCTGTAGAGTAGTTTTTACACTGAAGGTTATAATCGTGCTATATCTGTTGCTAATCGACTTAACGTACCCAAAGTGTTAGGAACTTGGTAATCTTCTACGGAAAGCTGACTCTTTAGTATTCGGCTAGCTGCCAACTAATACCAGCTACCTAGTAGTTCTACTGAACTCAAATAGAAATCTAAAGAACTTCCATAAACTTCCTGTTAACTCTTATTAACATAGGAGGGAGAGTCATATATCTGAGGAATAGGTGTGTTTCCCCATAACAGTTCTGAAACCAAAGTAAACCGCCAGAAGACCCACACAGTGATTTAATTAAAGTAATGAAGGCTTGTGCGGAACCATCCATACTTTTCGGAACTATTGATACAATCGGTCGGTGCATATAAATGTCACAGATGAAGCAGACAGTAGACCTCACGCTTTCAATTATCCCACAAAAGTTTGCCACTACCGGCTGCGCTAGACTGGTTGCCAGTTATAAAACCCAATCTGTCCTGTTATTTAACCAATAACTGAAAGGAAAGGCGGGATTAATACCTTTCCCAAGAGTATTAGCCTGTAAGTGAATACAGATAATTCAACAGGGATTCTAATATATATATATATATATATATATATTGCATCCAAACACAGCGGGACCGCCACGTGTATGCAGGCGCTTACATTGAGGAAAAAAAACAAGGTTCAGATAAGAAATAGATAGAAATTGTTTAATTTTGGAGATTGTAGCGATCAGGGAAGCTAACAAATGAAAGGGAGTTCCACAAACCGGAATTGCGAGAAAAAACCGTTGGAGTAGAAGAGGGGTTACATCTAACTATTCCGATGATACAAGGGTCGGACCTTGATGACAATCTAGTGGCATGAGTAAATACATGAAGTCAGAGAACCAAGGAACGAAGCTCGTCATAGCAGTTGCCATGACAATAATTGTAGAAAAGACAAAAGAAAAGTCACATCACGTTGAGGAAGTGAGTGAAGGAGGATATTAAGTTAGGAGCGATTATACAGTGGACCTTTCCTTGGATCTTGCCGAGAACTTCAAGATGAACAGCAGAAACATCTGACCAGATATGGCAATAGTGTCCAATGGAAGATGAAGAGTAGATTTATAAATTTGCAACATTGATTCGAGAAAAAAACTGTCTGTCCCGGCATAGTGATTCAGTTTTCTAAGCAGTAGATGCAGCTATGGATTCGATTTAAACATTCTGTTTTATATCATTTGAGAGACTAAGAGCAAGAAGCTGATGTGTGTTGTTCTCAAGAAGACAAGCGCCATCCATTCTGGTAGCAGGCGGGAAAGATTCTGTATAGTGGTTAATGAAGAACAGTTTCGTTTTGCAGGCATTACAATTTATGAGTTACTTCCCACCTGATTTAATCACAGATTGTAGATTCTATTGAAGGGCAACAGCCAGATTTACTTTGTCAGCCTTGACACATTTATTTATTAAGTAAATGGTGGTGTCATCTGCATAAAAGCTTACTTGGAAATTGATGATATCAGGAAGATCATTGATGAATATCAGAAAAAACGTAGTACCTAGGATAAAGCCTTGAGGGCCGCCCATGTTCGTATGAAAAGCCCTTGAATTTTGCTCATTCAAAACAACTCTCATTTCACGATTTGATAGAAACGATTGGATTGAATCAATTGTCTAAAAATACCATAGCTCCGAACAATGCACAAAAGGCCGGCATGCCAAACTCAGCCGAATTCTTTCGAGATTTCAAGTTTAACAGCTCGAGCCATTTTATCCAGAGACTGGTATATGCATTCAGTGATTGTCGTTATCATATCTGCGGTAGACCTATAGAGGCGATTGTCATACTATTTTTCAGAGAGAAGGTAGTGAGATGAGAAATACCGATTTCAGCATTGAAAATTTTTTTTTTTAAATTTTTTTTTTATAAGCGTTTCACCCCGAGCAAGACATGTCACTGCCACTACTGTGCAGGGGGCTACGTAGAGTGGAGAAAGGCTGGTTAAATATAGGAAATAACAGAGGGTGGGTGATAGGCGGGTGAGGATACCGAGAATGAGGGTTGGGTAGATGAGAGTGTTGTGAGAATAGTTAGTCTCACATAAGATATCGGGTGAGTTAGTTAGAAGGAAAGACTCTACACTCTTAAAGTTACTGCGAATACCTCGTATATTTGTGAAGGTAACGACTACCTACCAACAAAAAGTAAGAGCGACAATTAGAGAGATCAGAGGGCTTCCAGAGAACAAAAACTACAGAGGAGGATTTCCAGCAAGCAGAAAAGAAGTAAGACATGACACAATAGTTGTAGGGTTTGAAGAGAACACGATCCAGCTTAAGGGCAATTTTTTAAGACGAACTCCATCACTTTCACTTGCCTTATAAGAATCAAACTTAGAATTTAAGTTAGACACCAAAGATGATGTTATATATATATATATATATATATATATATATATATTACAGAAATTAACAGAGATTAACGAAATTGGTCATAAACAACCGACAATTTGAAATTATTTGTTTGAACATTGTTTTTGATCGATACTCTTATTTAAGTAAATATTCTGTTTTATAATAAAACAGTATTATATATTTCTACCGACCTGATTATTTACGATAATTTTTTGTTACGAAAATCCTGCCGAATGACGCACATTTTTATCGTAAATAATGAGGCCGGTAGAAATAAGTATATAATACTGTTTAATTATAAAACAGAATATCTAGTTAAATACGAGTATCGATCAAAAATAATGTTCAAGCTAATAATTTCAAATATATATGAATATATGTGTGTGTGTGTGTACTCATATATATATATACATATATATATATATATATAACGAAAATTAAGGAAGCTTGGTTATAAACAAACGACAATTTTAAATGAATTGCTTGAGCATTTTTTTTATCGATAATCGTATTTAAGTAGATATCCTGTTTTTAATTAAACAGTATTATATATTCATATCTACTGGCCTGATTATTTACGATAAATGTTTATTTCGAAAATGTGTGTCATTCGGCAGGATTCGAACCTGCGACCCCTATCTACATAGGGGAAGCTACCATTTGATCGGGAAACATCTTAGACCGCTCAACTACGAATGACCTCCAGTTATATATATATTACTCAGTTGAGCCTCAGTTCTAGGTGGGAAAATTGGTGAGAGTACTCCAGGCGAGAGTCGAGTGCAGAGTTGTATGCAAATTTACGAGCAAAGCACTCGGTCTTATGTGCTGCTGATATGATGACTTCAAATCGATTGAATAAAGGAGGGATCGAGGTTTTTGTTGTTGTTCGGAACACTCTTATAGAGTCTCCAGTTATCTTTTGTACTAAACTTGAAAGATGCTCTACGCTGCTTCATTCTATCAGCAAACAACAGCTTAGCATCATTCAGTACACGCTCACATTCATCATGAGTAGAAACAAAATAGCGCCTATTGTGATTCCTGTAGGCGATGGTAACCGAGTAAGCAGGAGAAAACCAAGAATATGATCGAGGTTTAAGTCAGATCTTCCTAGCTGGGATGAAAGCATCAATGCCAGCTTTTAACCAGTAGGAGGCTTCAGAGGCGCAGTCTTAAACAGGGAGACTAAAACATTTTTCAAGTGACATCGCAAAGGAAATAACATGTGTGGTATAGTGCAATAATGTGTGGTATAGTGCAAAGTCATGCTGCTAAACATAGGGTCTTCCAGAATTCACCATCTTCACCCAGGGCAGCACTACCTCCTCAAAGTTTTTGATGTAAGTCTCCGTGTTTAGTCTGAATCCCTAACATACAAATTCCTGAGTCCTCTTCTTATCAGAACGATCAGAGTGTGTTTTCGTAACAACCGTACATTTTAATTACCATTAGCTTAGTCAAACTCTTTGCGAATCCTCATATTGACACTGGAACACATAAAAATGATCGTAATTAAGATCGAACACAAATTCCATGCATTGCATCACGCCGTTTCCAAACTTCTGGCGGAGTGCATTGATTCACTGGTGTTTTTGATTTTGTCGACTGCCCAACGTAGTAGGGTCAGTTGGACACCGTCTGTAAGAAAAAGAGCACCATGATGCAATTCACTTCGCCAGGAATATAGAAATGGCATGCAGTTCTACTTGGCATTCACGCCGAAAAGCTATAATATGAAGATTGCAGAGTGGCTGGGTGTTAACCATAGGACCTTACAGAGGATTTAAAATGATTAGAATGATATATCAAGTAAGCATCACGGTGTCTGGAGTGATCCCTAGTTGTGTCGACGTTTTACATTTATTCATCTACCCACAGGGCCTCAGGCTCAACGTGAAAGCCTACATCGAGTGTTTTGAGGAAGTAGTTTTGCCCTGTGTAAAAACAACTAGGAACAATGCCAAAAAATCAGAAAATTGCAGTTATGGCTATCAGACAATTTTTGCAACTACATTAGTTCTTAAATCTGACCATCTAACTCATGAAATTGCAACACCTTTGATTATTATGTGTGGGGCACTGTTGAGCGAGAGGCCTACAAACTCTTTGCAGCATGAACTGAAGGCAAGGTTTCACCAAGCTAATCAAAGAGACCATCCAGAAGAGTTAAAAGGGTTTCCAACGTTGCTGAGATAGATATAGATAGATAGATAGAGATAGATAGATAGATAGATAGATAGATAGATAGATAGATAGATAGATTTTTATCATCTATCTGTCTGAATGTCTATTTATCTATCAAAATAGTTCTATTACCATTTTAATACCATTTTAATACCATTTTAATCTATTTTCGTGCTATTCGTTATGTAAGTTACTTTATTTTCTATCTCTCAAACTATCTCGATCTGTTTATTATCTATTTGTCTATCTATACGTTCATTTCACTCTCACACACACATACTCTCTCTCTCTTTCTCTCTTTCTCTCTCTCTCTCTCTCTCTCTTTCTTGCACCGTGACCTCATGTTTTAGCATCAACAATAATCAATAAAGATATTAGTCACATTTTCATCAGTTTATATCGACTTTACGTAACATAAACATCGACATGGACTATATTGTCTCAGTTTAACTTAAAGGGAAGAAATAGATGATTTCCTATTGTCTGTGGTCACAGTTTGAAATCACCAGACATTTATTACGTTTCAATGCAAGTACTACGGTTGTATTAAAAGTATTTTAGCATGTGGAGATTTATATAAATATCTGCGATTTAATTAGTTTGCACCCCGTGAGATTATGAAATGATTTTAAGATAAAAACGGTGGTACCGAATGGTAATATTCAAAATAGACTCTACTTTCTCATAATTTTAACGCTTTTGAACGTATATAAAATTCCTTCCCCCATTTCGAGAGTGCATATGAAGTAAAAATATTGTTTAGCAAACAGAATCAAATTGGAATTACATTTTAATATTTGTCCCAGTAAAAGAATCAAAGTTACTTTCTCTCATTTAACGGAAAAGTGACTCAACAAATGCGGTGTTTTACAATATTTTCTCAACTGAGTAAAACTTACATTGGTATCTGTTTTTAATCGTAGATTAGCAGCATTTTATATCCCAAAGAGGGAGCTGTCAGATTCACAGACCACTGAAAAGACATGCAGAGAAGACTATCGGGTCTGCATATGTGTGTATATGTGAGCCTAGCAGATTATTCTAAATGTATATATATATATAGTCATCCGCAGACAGATCTGTTTCGCTGTATAACAGCTCATCAGTACGGTTAGACTCCGATTGATTTTAACATGGTAGATTAAGACATATTTTCTACTTCAGTTTATCATATATATATATATATGATAAACTGAAATAGAAAATATGTCTTAATCTAACATGTTTTCTTTTTATTTAAAGCTTCTTCAGAGATCGGTTTAAATGTGATAATTTTTTAAGTACAAAGAGACAATATGATGGAATATTGTTTTGAGCTTTGATTCTTATTGGTCAGATATGTGTCACGTGTAATAAAGCAATATAAGTTTATTTTAAATATAAGTGTATGAATCTATATGAACGCTTGCCTGTTTACATATATGCGTGCATGACAGTACAGATGTTAAATGCACTAAACGATAGACCACATTTATAAAAAGATGTGCGTGAGAAAATTTCGAATAATGAAAAGTGTTAAGGTGTCTGGTTTGGAGCGGTGACTTTACTTTGTGTGTGTAAAGTGAAAGGAAATACATGTACGTTTAAATTTGTAGCAAAATAATATGTACCAGTGTTTATATATATATATATATATATATATATATATATATATATATACACATATATACATATATATATATATATATATATATAGGGATAATTTATTAAAAGTATAATTACTCATGACAATTTTATCTCCTAATTATTTAATTGTTATATGTACTGTTCAAAATGTCTTCTTTCTTTTTCCAAACATATTTTAGTTCTGTGTTCACCTGCATGATGAATTAACATGTTGAAGGGTCTCCTCTGTCATTTTAATGAATTCATATTTAATTCTTTCTCTACGTGAGTCAATATATATTGGGCGCTTCTGATAAACAAACAGGAAAAAAATGTGAAGTCTTGTGACCTGTTGTTTCTGAAAAATAAAATAATATCAATACCTTTTAATCACTTAAAACATTACCCTCATCCTGTATATATATATATATATATATATATATATATATACTTCAGTTTATCATATATATATATATATATATATATATATATATATATATATACTTCAGTTTATCATATATATATATATATATATATATATATACTTCAGTTTATCATATATATATATATATATAAGCAACGTTGAGCCTGGTCAGTACTTAGGTGGGTGACCACTTGGGAATACCAGGTGCTGTTAGCATTCACGGATGTGCGTTGGGGTGCGGTGGATGTCGGCTTGGAGGGGGAAATCGGTGAGCCGAGTTCCAATTTCAGTCGAGCACGCTGCATTCACTTGCGCACTGGTACCCTTGGGAAAGGTATTAATCCGTTCGTTCCCTCCAATTATGGGTTAAATAATTGAGGTCTGCTGTTCGTGCGATTTGTGGCAGTCATCTGCACCAATTGTTTGTTATCAGCAGTTCCAAGAAGTGTGGATGGTACTACACAATGCCTTCACCACTATAAACAAATCTCTGTGTGGTTGTCTTGCTGGAAAAAGGTTGGACCCTCATACGTTGAACGCGACGGGAGAATCCATTATATATATATATATATATATATATATATATATATAGAGAGAGAGAGAGAGAGAGAGAGAGAGAGAAAGAGAGAGAGAGGGGGGGATATACAGATTCGCTTAGGATGGTTGTAATATATATACACCGGTGGAATCTGTAGTTTCGGAAAACAAATATGCCAGAGCAGGTCTCTGCAGTTGAGATCGGCTAGACGTCCTCGCCGACGGCACGGACAACACAAGTAACCGACCATTCTCTCGATTTCTTTTTATTTCCTTTATGTCTATATATCGTCATTTTAACTGAGCAGGCTTATGCTGACTTTCAAGTTTCATGAAGACACCATTATGATATTCTCATTCATCAGGGCTGGTTAATATATATATATATATATATATATATATATATATATATATATATATATATATACAGTAACCGGGATCGACTGCCACCTCTTTCAATTGTGGTCTGATTACGAGTACGATATATATATATATATATATATATATAGTAATCAGCCCTGATGAGTGAGAATGTTTTAACTTTGTACTCACAAATCTTCGAAGTCGGAATGAAACTACTTACTAAAATTGATAAAGGCTTACTTCCACCCCGATATAAAGCACGTTACGATAAAAACCTGCTTGCCAAAATACATTTTATCAGTAAAAGCACTGAAACAACCAATAATTTTTGCGCTAAACATTATCAAAGCTGAAAACTATTTATATATTGTTAAACGATAACTTCGTGTCATATTATTTCTGCCTGATTATTGTTTCGCTGTATCAATACGGTTAGACTCCGATTGCTTTTAACCCAGGATTGAAACCCGACCGAATTGGCGTCAGTCGGCGAGTCTACCTCTGGGCTATGGGCGCTCGGTAGAAGAAGGTAGACTTTTTAGCGTATACATTATCATTATACACGCCCAATAGCCAGAGTGTTTTAACTCATTACGGAATGAGCGATGCGTACATGCCAGAGTAGCTACTGTTTTTCAAAGTCTACCATTCTTCCAGATATATTGGGATTTCAATTTCTTGGAGACGGCAAATTCAAAGAAATCAGTACAATTAAGCGTAATCTCTAGAGTGCTATGGACGTCTCAGTCAAGAAGGAATATTTTATTCTAAAATATTTGGTCATTTGCTTACATTAGGGACGGCATTGGGCCGAGAACATTTTAACATTTCTTAGACAACTACCTTATATCAATCAATCATTTCTGGAAGCTAAAAGTAAAGTATTTAGCTGCATGGTTATAGACGAAACCAACTGAAAATATCTCGTATTTCGTTCTATTTTCGTTTGCAAGCGATTTACGAATGACAGAAAATGATGTATTTTACTCTGCCGGATGTGATCAGCACATCACCGGAAGTTCTTTCTTGTATTTTCGCATCGACACTTTGATCTTCTTTTGTAAATCATTGCTTGGGACAACTAAAAGCATTATCTAACTTTGAATTCGAGATTTTTCATATACATTTTTGTCGCGATTTGAAGCAGTCAAGCATCAAAAGAATTCGTCGACTGCTGACCGTTGATCGTTGGCCCTGAGTGTTTCTTCCCAGCAAGTAAGCTTCATGCAGAGAAGTGTCTGTAGATGCAGCCACCTTGAGAAGCCTCCAGGAAACCTGTCCGATGTTTACAAACGGTCGATTCCATTAAATATTTATTCAATTTTGAGTAGGCGCCTCTAAACTCTACTGCATTAACTCTGTGTGTGCTTAAGAAAAGAAGAGAGGCACTTGGCTTATCTAAATCTGACCACAATTGAAAGAGGCAGCAGTCGATAGCCTGAAATAAAGCTGGTTTTGTGTACGGTGTGTCATAGTGTATTGTGTCTAAAAACATGATTTCCACTAAGAGGAAATGCAAACACACACACACACACACACACACACACACACACACACACATATATATATATATATATATATATATATATATATATATATATATAAAGAGAGAGGCATATGCGCGTGTGTAAATTTATATAAGTATGAATACACTTTTGGTTTTCCGAGTTCTTATTCGCTAATAATATGTGTGTATCAATAATTACGTTGCACTATATATTAATTTTTGTATATATATATATATATATATATATATATATATATATATAAAGAGAGAGAAAAAGAGACAATCGTTAGATAGATAAAAAGTTCAGCAGAATGTGTGTGTGTGTATATATATATATATATGTGTGTGTACATATATATCTACACACGCATATTCTTTCGTGTGTATGTATCAGTTTCCTAGAATATATGTAGGAAGTGTTAAAAGGGATACATTGACACACACACTAACACACACATAAACGCATATATGCCAGTATACATATGTATACATATATATACTGGCATATTGGCATATGTATGCATATAATTGTATACATATGTTCAACGACATATGTATCTGCACAAACTCACACACAAATATACATACGTATATATATATATATATATATATATATATATATATATATATATATTCTTCTTGTGCCGTGTACCTTCAGGACGTAGGCGATCAAGGACTTCCACTTGGCTCTGTCACTTATCGTTCTCAACATTCGTCCTCTTGGTATCTCTCCCAAACCCCGCTCAATCATTCATCTGCTAAGGCCTATCAAGTATGTCTCGGGTCTATCAAGTATTATTTAAATATATTATTATTACTATTATTAATATCGCACTGACGAAGAGGTAACGAATATCGTTGCTTGGTGATAGAAGTCGTAGCTCTTGGAGGCACAGTCCTATGGTTAAAAGAAGCTCAGCAAAGTTCCACCACGCAATATATGAATGAGCGGCGCTATATCGAGTTTAATTCGTAACCTCTTCGTCACCGAGGCCCGTGTTACAGTTGGTATGACATTCGCTTAGTAACGCAATTGTCTAGGTTTCAATTCCTGTTAGTGGATGCGCATTGCTGGTGAGTGCCCTTCTGCATTCTGTTGAGGTTGAATAAAACTTGATGAATTACTTAATATTTCAAATCCTCCTACAATTTCTCATATATATATATAAATCTGATTCTCACCTTATACAAGTATATGTAATTTAAACTTATTTTGTTAAATATAACACACAATGAATGTTTATTATGTTTAATCATGAGCCGTTCCAAACATCGTATTTTGCCTTTAATCCTTGACGAAAATAAACTCAAAAATTTTCCAACATTTGGATATTTTTTATTATGCTGGTACTAAGCTTTCGACTCACATGAGCAATCTTCAGAGATGTTACAGGGACATTAGCATAAAGACAACCGCCATCAAAGATGATATGTTGTGTTGACATAAACACTCACTGAATAGCAGACGCAGTTCGTAGCTTTGTAATGCAATTCTAAGTTAAAGTACATAAATACAAAATCCAACCATCCCAAAAGAATAATTAGGCACATTCACAAAAGAAATAGAACACACATTATCAACCAATTCGTCAAATAAAACAATATTGATGAAAAGAAAAAAAACTATGAAGATGCAGAATGAAAACCTTGCCATGAAAATATTTTACAATATAATTCTCAACCAAATAGACAAACAAAAAACGAGAATAGTAAATGAAACATTATCTGATTCAACCCACCATTTAATTTAGATATAAAGACCAAAATAGGACAAATATTTTTAAACTGATAGACACTTTCCAAAAAGCTACGAACTAAGCAAAATTTTCAATACAAACACAATCAATCAAAGTTATAGTTGTACTAGTAAATTAGATAGTTACCTAAAGAAAGAAAACACCATAAATTTAGATAGCATTGTACAAAACAAGATCACTACTAAAGAATGCAATTGCAAGGACATAAAAAAATCCCAAATTTAAGGACTTTGTACAAGGCAAAAGTACATGATTTAAATGGTCAAAATAAAATATATTTGAGATCAACCAAAGACACCTTTAAGACCAGGTGGTTCAATCACAAGTCTACATTTGAAATCGAAAATTTGCGATTCCCAAACAAAAATAAACTATTGAATGAAAAACAGAAATTATGACTAAGTACAACCATACTAAAAATACCTGTCAGATTCATACAACAATGGATGAAAACGTTATAATTTCTTGTGATTATAACAACTGCGCGTTCAAAATTTCTCCGTCATGTGAGCATTCAAAAAAAAAACGCGTTACGTGAATGTCCCTAAAGAAAACGGTAAACGGTAAAACCAGTTATTGCAAATCGCCTGAAAACACCACATGGTAAAAGCTTAGGTCGCGTAATAACTCGTTTACAAACGTAATATATATATATATATATATATATATATATATATATATATATATATATATATATATATATATATATCCAGGTGAAGAGAACCAACAGTTTTAAATTCCGAGTTCTACGATATTTACTTTCTTTTATAAAAGTGCTGAATAAAATTTTTTAAAAGCGCTCAATATATATATATATATATATATATATATATGTGTGTGTGTGTGTGTGTGTGTGTGTGTGTGTGTGTGTGTGTGTGTTTATATTAGAATTAGTACAAACTAATGCGTTAGCATTCCCATGTAATGATTTATTTTTTCAGTGTGCTCGATACTTAATAAAGCATTATATATAGTACTATTTTCATTATAAGTGTTTATAATAAATACGTAGTTTACTGCAACACAAGAACCGTTGTGTTTTTGTACTACTTTATTTGCACCTCAAACTGCCTGACGTGGTGCTTATAAACTAGCACCAAAACACAACGTCGTATCAGTCGTGTCATTAAGGCGAAGAAAAAATTTCAATCCATCAGTCCATAACGTAAATGAAAATTCCATCCGAAAAAAACAATGCAAAGAAACAATGTACATTTGAACAGGGAAAGCGTGAATAATCCTAAGAAAACGTTATTCGTTTTATTTCAGTTATTTTGCACAAGGGTGTAGTTTCATCTGCCATTGAATCGAATGTCATATTTATTTATAGATACCGTTTTTTTCATGTTGACGTCAAACTCACCCACCGCTTGGTTGGAAAGGTTTGTGTTTCATCCTATGTTCGGCTTGTAAAAATTCCACTGGTTCTACCACTGGCGATGTTGGTATGCTACTTACTTCACTAGCCCATAAAACGCCCATGAATATTAAATAAATTGAACCGAGAATCATCATAGCTAGCTTCCACGACAATCCTCTAACAACCATCTGCTACTGTTGACGAATGTACTCTAACGACAACAAAAATGTGACATATTTCTGTCAATACCTCTCTTCCCTTGTCATACTAATCCAAAACCCTAACTTCCTGATTATTTGTGGGTATATGGAAGAGTGTAACCTAGAAGATATTATTCTTTTCGTTATAATTAGTTTGCACAAGGACGTATATTTCCTACACACACACACACACACACACACACACACACACACTAATAATAAATCGCCCTTTTATTCTTCGGCAGTAGCACAACTCACTCCGAATATCATATATGATGCAACTTTCACAATGCTGATAGAAAACGTACTTTATAATATATATATATATATATATATATATATATATATATATATATATATTTGTTTTTCTTTAATCCGAAGTGCAAGAGTAGGAAGGTAAATTCCAAGAACCTGATCCTAATCAATATTAAAAAATTTTAACATTAAAAAGTGATGCAGGCAGAGAGCTCAATGTATTAAGAATACAGAGCCAATATAAATTAGAGAAAATTTTCAAAATCCAAAGGTGTCGTATGTACATTTCGACATAGGATCTCTAATAGAGACTCTACATCACGTCAGCGACATTGTTTTTCCAAATTAGAGTCACCTCTAATCTTAAAATTGTAAACTATCTAGACATCACCCTTAACTTAAATGATGGATCCTACCAACCATTTCTCAAAGAAAATAGTTCCCCCACTTATATTAATATTTCATCCAACCACCCCAAAAATATTATAAAACAGATACCCAATATAGTGAATAATAGAATCAACCAATTATCATCCAACATTAAAACTTTCATCGCATTTAAAAATATTTACAATAAGGCCCTTCAAAAAAGCGGATATAAGAACAAGTTAACATATAATAAACCTACAATAGACTCCGAATCATCCAAAAACAAAAATAAAGGAAACTGTAGAAAAGAAAGATAATTTGGTTTAACCCCCCTTATTGTAAACTAACTAACATCAATATTGGTAAATATTTTCTCAAGTTAATAGACAAACATTTTAATAACAGTAACACTCTACGGAAGATTTTTAATAGGTACACCCTTAAAATTAGTTATTCTCGCACCCCGAATATGGACAGCCTCATTAGTTCCCATAATAGGAGTATTCTGGTGAACTTGCGCAATGCTGAATCTAGGTCTGGAATTCTAAACGAATGCAACTGTAATTCTGTGGACGCCTGCCCGGTGGAAGGAAAATGCAAATCCCCTCAGCTGATTTATGAAGCCCGCATTTCTCCATTTAACAAAAAGAAAAAAACGACTTCCGGGCCTATATCGTTATGTCCGCCGGTTCTTTCAAACAAAGACTGTATAAACACAGGTACTCCTTTTCGAACCCCGGTCAGAGGTACCAGACAGCCCTTTCGCGGGCATTCTGGAAAATGAAAGAAGAAGGGCTGGATCCTGAAATTAGCTAGAAACTGATAGGTACAGCCCATATTCCGAGGAATTTTCGTGTTAGGTGTTGTCTATGTTTACTGGAAAAAATTTCAATATTAAAATACCCCCACCAACACCGGCTACTGAATCTTAGGAAGGAATTCATCACTAAGTGCCGCCACCAGGCAAATTATTCGAATACTTAAATTTAGAATTTAAATCCCCGTTGACTAGATGTTAGAATATAAATTAAAAGGATTCAATTTAAGTTTTAATCTTAATTTTACCCTAACGTTAACCATAAAAAGTATTTTAACCCCCCTACCTTCCTATCCCAAGCTCCTTTAATTGCTTTTTTTGGAACATATGGATTCTTTTAGTAAACCCCTTTTTCCTTGGTTAACACACACACACACACACAAACATATATATATATATATATATATATATATATATATATATATATATTTTATATATATATCTATATATATATATATATATAAAATATATATATATTTTTTTTTTCTCTAATATTTTTTCTCTAATATTTTTTCCGCTAATAATTTTTAAACTGATAACTTCCTGTAATTGGCATTTAACTCGCTTCTACCTAAAAGGTTTAGTCAAATAAACTTTTTTTTTAAAATCTTATACTGAAACCCTTTTCTTCTCGCCTAAATACACCTCTTCAAACAGCCCAAAATCTTAACTTTAAAAAGTAATTTAACTCATTTAGTTGTCTATCTTTATAAAATATGAACTCCTATTCTTCCCCTTCCTAAATATACCATTTCAAAAACCCTGTAACCCCGCGACTACCAGCTCTGTCCTTTTCCACTTTGTGACTGTTGTTAACCAAAAAACCACTCCACACTCAGAGCCTTCGCCATTTGGAAAAACTATGTCGCTGACGTGATGTAGAGTCTCTATTAGAGATCCTATGTCGAAATGTACATCCGTCACTTTTGAATTGTGAAAATTTTCTCTAATTAATATATATATATATATATATATATATATATATATATATATATATATAAACGCATGAAACATGTTAGGTTGTAATTATTTTAAAGACGCATGAACGCACATTGTTATAAGTAATTTCAAACAAATCCTCCATCTACGTAAGATATGCATTTGATATACTTATCTTATTTTTAGAAAAAAAAACATTGATGAAAAACATAAAATACCAAACGCTAAAAACAACACCCTTCTTATGTTCAGATATGAACTTAACGATAACAACAAAATATGTTTCTTGATGTACTGATAAATACCAATAATAATACACTTTCTACCTCCATATATAAAAAAAAAGTACCAACTAGCATAAACACGTGCTTTTTCTACGATAAAACTGAATGTTCTATTACAATTCATACAAAATTTAATGAGCCGTTCAAAAATTAACTGTTCCTTAAATAGTTTTCTCCATTTAACTAAAAAAAAAATTAAACAAATTCTCATTTATAATGATTTTTCTAATTACATTGTTGATCATCAAATTAGACTAGCGATTAGAAATATTAATAACAATAAAAAGGAACTTAATAATAATTCCTTAAGTAACTCTAAACATATCAATCTACTATGCGTAAACAATTCTAACTGTAAAACCCTGCTGCTCTCCTTGGGCTTCTTGACAAAATACAAAGGAGGATCTGTAACGTGGTTGATACTGATTGGAAGACCGGCTGCAACCACTCTCTCACCGGCGTGATGTGGTTTCCCTGTGCCTCTTCTACAAGTACTTTCATGGCTTCTGCTTCGATGAACTCAGTGCACTGGTGCCGCCTAAACACGAATTTACACAAGATACTAGATTTAGCAACTAGGTCCTACCCTTTTACAGTTAAACAGATAAGATGTAACCGTAAATTCTACTCCAATAGCTTCTTTTCTCGCGCTTCCCGCCTGTGGAACTCCCTTCCACAAGTCTGCTTTCCCGACAGCTACAATCACCAGGTGTTTAAATGTAGGAGCAATAGACACCTCCTATTACACTAACTCCCAACTATTCTCACAACACTCTCATCTACCCAACCCTCATTCTCGGTATCCTTACCCGCCTATCACTCACCCTCTGACATTTCCTATATTTAACCATTCTCGGTATCCCTACCCGCCTATCACCCAACCTCTGACATTTCCTATATTTAATCATCCTTTCTCCACTCTATGTAGCCCCCTGCGCAGTAGTGGCAGTGACATGCCTTGCCCGGGGTGAAACGCTTATAAAAACAAAAAAAAACAACTTGAGAAAAATAATAAACACAAACAAGCTAACACATAAGAACTAATATATTCTCCATAAATAACTTCAACCAATTATATACCATAATAAATTGAATAAAATCAACTTAATCTTTCGTAATAACTCTTTTCAGGAGAGTCTGTAATGTGATAGGTACTGATCTGGCGGCTCGACTGCAGCCACTTCCCCATCGTCGAAATGTGGCCTCCCTCTGTCTCTTCTATAAATACTTTCATGGCTTCTGCTCAGACGAACTTAAGTCACTGAAGCCTCCTAAACAGGTGTTTACTCGTGCAACCAGACTGGCAACTGGGTCCCACCCATTCGCAGTCAGGTTAGCCAAATGCAGACGACAATTCTACTCCTGCAGCTTCTTCTCTCGCACTTCCCGCCTGTGGAACTCACTCACGTATTCTTGCTTTCCTGACGGCTACATCCTCCAGAAATTTAAATGCAAAGTCAATACTCATCTACTAACCACTGGCCTCTAGCTCTCTCCCCTCCCCTGTATAACCTTCCCTTTCTCTCCGCCCATGTATCTGTCATTGCACCTGCTTTCTCAGCTTTCTATTGTTCCTTTCTAACTAGTTTGTACTCCTCACTCTTTTCTAATTAATCTTTTTACATTTATGTAGCCCCCTGAACATCAGTGGCATTTCTGCCTTGCTCGGGGTGAAATGATTAAAAAAAAAATTCCGTCGGTGAGAAATTAACTGAAGTCGAACAGCCAACGCAGGATCGATTACGTTGCAGATCCTTGTTTGGATTTTGTCGAAAACCCCGAAATGAATAGCATGAGAACCTGATCTGATTATGACAGGTATTAAAGTCATTCCAATGAAAATCCAACTGATGTGGGCAGGACATCTTTCTTGTATCAGCGAAAGCAGACTCCTCAAACAGCTCCTCTTTGGTTAGCTTCTAATAACCAGATCATTTGGAAGGCTGCTCTTGCGTTTCAAAGACAAATTCAAAGTCAATCTAAAGCGATGCAGCTTTTCTTTTTCCTCCTGGGGAAAACAAAGTGTCCGAGCAAAATGGCTGGCGCTTGTCTTGCTTCTCAACTAAACAAAGGTTTGATCAAGGCCGACTTGAACATCGAGATTAACTGCGTGCAAATATTAAACAAAGTTGGTATCGTCTTCTAAATGATTATCTTACCTGTCACTGTAGCTTTGTCGCAGACAGTAATACAGTCCTTGCTACATACTGGCGGAAACTTGTGTCAATTGAATTTCAATTACTCGAGTTTGTCCTCATGATCATGTTTTGACATTAATCTATTTTGTATTTTTGAAAAGAAGCGTTCTTTAGAAGCTATCAAGTGACGAAAATAACATTAGAAAAATAACATCTTTGAAAGTGAAGTAGCTGAAAGCGCTTGGAAAATTCATAATTATGAAACATTTTTATATTTCTTATCTCCAGCAAAAAGGAAACATGGAATTATAATACTGCAAAGATTAAATCAAAAATTTTAAAAACCTTCTTTGTTGGTCGTTTTTTACGCAACAGGAAGATTGCTGCCCAAAAGCAAGCACGCACGCACACACACACACACACGCACATATATATATATATATATATATATATATATATATAAACAAAATAGAATAATATCTATTTTGTCTGCTCTGCTTATGTATTGAGCGCTTTTTCGTTATAGATTACTCGTCTCGGTTTTTTTTCTTTGGTCTACGTACTTTGACTGATGTTCACGTGCTTAGCTATTTCTTTTTTTACATCCATTTTATCCTTCCGCGGGGGGTGGTTCGAAACGAGTAGAGTGATAAGTTTATATATGCGCAAAAAAGACTGCCTGCCATTTCGGTCGGGTTTCAATCCTAAGTAAAAAAGCAATCGGAGTCTAACCGTACTGATGAGCTGTGATACGGCGAAACAGATCTGTCTGCGGATGATTATATATACTGTAATTTTGTTATCATTAAAGCATTTTATCACGACACAAAAATGTTCATGTTATGTATATATATATATATATATATATATATATATAGTTATCCGTAGACAGTTCTGTTTCGCTGTATCACAGCTCATCTGTACGGTTAGACATCTGATTGATTCCGGCTAGGATTGAAATTTGTAAGAAAATTCTACCCCTAAGCTATCGGCACACGGTGGGGTTAGGCAGATTTTATTGTGTTATATACACAATGTAAATACACTTCAGTAGCCAAGAATGTTCAGTTCATTACCGAACAATGATAGATAGATAGATAGATAGATAGATAAATAGATAGATAGATAGATAGATAGATAGATAGATAGATAGATAGATAGTGAATAGACTGGGATAGATAGATAGATAGATAGATAGATAGATAGATAGATAGATAGATAGATAGATAGATAGATAGATAGATAGACTGTTGATACCTACTGATGAGTTGACCAAACGATTACAAAAAAGTTTGTCTACGAAAAAATATCTTTTTGCATGAAAAATTTAAAATATCCTGGGATTATTTATTTAAAATATCCTGGGATTATTATTTTCACGGTATCGAATATTTCACAGCAAACTCGGTCCTTGCTAAAAGAAAAAGAATAATGCTAAATAGAAAAAAACGTCAGTATTAGATGGGGCACTTTTTAAATCGACTACACGCGAAAAATAGGGAATATTTTGGAGAAATTATATTTGTAGTTTAACCACCTTAGGTCTCAAATTTTTTAGAATTGAAAAATAATGATTTTATCCATTTATTTAAAGGTGGGAGCATTTTATAATATCGTTATAATAATAATAATATTATAATATTATAATATTATAATAATATTATAATATTATAATATCGTTATAATGTCAAATTGATCACTGCCTTGTACAGATTATTCGTCGTATCTGCAAATCATGATAATGTCATTGATATTTGCATATTTTTTGATAATTATGTGAAATGTTAAACTTTACTAAACTTTTATCTTAGATTTTTTAAATTGTCTTTTATTTACTTTATTGTTTTTTGAGAAGTATATTTCAGGTTAATAATTATTAATCTTTAATGGAGAATAAATGGATACAAAATTTTATTAACATGCGAGCAATTATTCTTTGGTTAAAAATTTAAAAGTCAAATCTAATAAATCTGTAAACGTCAGGAATCAATTTGGCATTATATTGATATTATAAACAGGACTCCATTAATTCAAAATAAGTAAAAATTAATACTTTTCAATTATGATAATTGGAAGGAAGGTCAAATGAATGCTAATCTGTAAAAATTATTTTCAAAAACATTTTCCTTATATTTTTAAACGAATAGACGATTGTAGTTAAGTTACGAAAACGATCTTATAATTTTTATTTTTTATTTTATTTTGGCGGGTGTCATTCAGGTTGATTGAATATTTCAGACGTCTGACTGGAATGGAATTGAAAATATATGGCACGTTGCCAAAACTTAAGTTCAAAATAAAACTGCATTAATATAGACGATTTATATGTAAAAAACAAGCAAGTATAGAATCCCATTTTCTCGTATGTAGTTAAATTATGTATGTATTATGACGTATGTAGTTAAATTATGGTCTCTATACCTAGTCGCTACAATGCTGTAATAAAATAATAGACGTATTATTTCATTATTTTGTATGTTTAAATAGAATGTTTTTAATGGAAAAGAATAACATGAATCGGTAAAAGTTAAAGGTTCATGAGAAACAGTATTCAGAAGTTAAATGTATCAAGAGTTATTTGAAATGTTCGTAGTAATCTTTTCAAGAGTGAGTTTATGTGTACGTAGGCAAGAATGTATGTATGTATGTATGTATGTATGTATGTATGTATGTATGTATGTATGTATGAGCGCTTATTGTTGGATAGGATTGTCTTGGAAGATATCGCTTGATGTTAGTGGTGAAAAGAAAGGAGCTAAGAGGTCAGAAGTGACAGAGAAAGATAGGGAAAATAATAATAATAACAATCGACTGACAATCGATTTTTCAAGGGACGTATTAATTGCGCACGCCATCTTAACTCGCTGACGGCGGTCAAACTTGTCCGTCTTTTATTTAGTTTGGGGATTCACTCCCGGTGCGATTTTGGCCTTTCCATTGGAGGAAGAACATTTCGCATCGAGGTGTGAAATTTAGCGAGTTTTGTGTGTGTCAAGCAAAGTTTGTAAATTCTCGAAAATTTGTTTATTTTGGCAAAATCAATGAGTCAGTGCTTAGCATTTGAATTTTTAAATCTAGAACTTGTTTTGTTCACTATAAGAGTAGGTTTGCATTCTACCGTAAGGTGCATTTTTTTAATAATATTTATTAAATGTTCAGGCTGATGAAATTACAATTTAAAAATAAATTGGGCGTCTTTTCAAATATGTGTGTTAACTGAAAATAATGTTTAAATAATTTGTTGGATTAATATATAAATACCTATTACTTTTTTAGCAAATTTGTTTATGTTTCAGATGCGAACCAGAGCAATTATCAATTTCGACGATCTAGATGAGAAAAATGGAAACAAGAAAAAGTAAGCTTAAACTGTAAAATAGAACCTTGCCCAAACACCACGTTCTCTGTAGCCGAGATGGTTAAAGCGTGACGGATGTAATAGCGTATTTCTTTCTGTTTGTTTTTTCGTGGTGTCTTTTTTTTTTCTTGCTAAGCACAGTTTGGAATCCAGCCAGAAGATTTTTTGAATGATCAAGTCGATAGACGAAACATATCGGAAAAATAAACAGAGCATCTACTCAGATATGAATGTCCACTACTAATAACTTGCGAAGAAATAAAAATATGTCGGATAAATAAATAAAAATCCATTACGACATTAGAAATTGCTTTATTAACTTTAGGATACGAAACTGAATGAACTTTCGAAAATCGGGACAATAAAAGTTAGCTTATAATGGAAAATCGAAATCCTTGCAATCACCGTGTTCTTCGTAGCCGAGATAGTTAAGAATTTAATGACTTTTTTCCTACAAGAGGTGTATATGTTCAAATCCATCCAATGAGCAATTTTTTCTCTAAGATTTCTCGAATGTTCAGGCCGATGGACAAAACATAATACTAAAAAATAAAAGAAGCAGCTACTTAAGTATAACTATCCACTGAACATAACTTTTAAAATAATAAAAATATGTCGGATTAATAAGTGAATCATCTTTACTTCTTCAGAAATTGCTCTGTCTGATCTCTTAAAATCAGTTTTCTCATATTTATTCATTGAATTACCAATATCGGGACGGAGCCATCATATTTATGCATCCTCGTTTATTAAGAGAATGCATTATTATTTTAAGATTATATAACTTATTTTTTATTATTACATATTTCCTTAAGAAATTTAAATGATTCTAAAATTAACTGAATTTTTTCTGACCTTCTGAGTTGACTCATTATGATAATTCACATTTGAGCTCCTGTCGAACTGAACACTTTATCTTGTCTACTGGATTAAATGGTCTCGTCCTGCTCTACGAGTTTAACGTTGTATTATTAGTAGCACTTCTTAGTTATTACTGGTCTTGTTTCTAACTATTCAATGCCTAAACTGCACGACCTAATGATTAAATTCCCAATCACTATACCCTTACATTTACGAAAAAAAGAGTTTTAGATTTTTGTTCCAGGTCTCACAAATGAACACATAACTTCAAATCTATAATCTAATGTTCTTATTGCCCGTCAGTTGCTGCTGTCACGCATGACCACTTTTGCCGCCGATTTTCTTCTCTTACTTCTGCCAAAGCTGTTTGTCTGACTTTATTAATGCCTCGATATCTATGCTTACCGCGATGTTTAGCATAGAATAGAATATGCGGAAATTACTTCACTGGTTTGATTCTCAAATGATTATCTCTGTACGAATGTCAGTCAGCCAGTCAGTCAGTTAAGTGCCATACATGATACACACTTGGCGATCATGTCTCGAAAAAGACATGACTGAGTGGGCAGAGGATTTTCCCGCAGAATGTTGTCATTACTTTTTGTGGTAGACTAGTTGCCAACCAAAGCTATATAACCCAATCTGTCCTGTTATTTGATCCATAGCTGGAAGGAATAGACGGATTAATATGTTTCTCAGGGTTATTTGCATGTAAGTGAATGCAACGAATTCGACTTGAATTCGAACTCCATTCTCTGATTTCTTGTTCCGAGTCGATATCCACTGCACCGCACACAACTATACATGTCCTATTTTGTTCTTCGATAAATAAATTCAGTTCTGGTACTAGTAAAAACGTGGATGACCACGATTTACAAAATATTCATTATTTATATAATTAAATGCATATTAATACTTCGCAAATTTTTTCTTCCTACTAACTTTATCATTTTTCGCTCTTATAGGAATATTTTCTGCACTATCCAGCATAGTTCCGCAATGAAATACACATCTTTTTTATATCTAAACTTATTTATAAATGGAACTTTGTCTGCGTGTTTATGTGTATGTGTTTGAGTGTCTATGTGTGTGTGTGTGTGTGTGTGTGTGTGTGTGTGTGTGTCCGTTACCTATAGACACCGAAACGGCTGAACAGATTTTCTTGAAAATTTACACAGTTGTACTATAAGCGTCTGCGAGTGTTCTTAGCTAGGTTTTGTGTTGAGGTATCCCCGATAAATATCGAAAATCTATAATCGAATAAATCGTGTTATAGAAGGAGTGGTCCGATTTTAATTAAATTTGATACACTCATAGACAAAGATATAAGAAACGATAATCAGCAGTTTCAAGGTTGCAGTTCTTACAATAGTGCAGAAAATCGATAATATATACATATAAAAAGCAAGATGTTTGTTTGTGGGTCTGTTTATCTGCCTGTATGTCTGCATTTTTTCAGCCGTTTTATTTTAGTTTTTGCTTCGGGTTTGGCTCTAAGTAAGTATAATTGTAGTTCTTAGTCTCAGCCATGATATCATTTACTCAGAGGACTTATTTAGCCTTCAAAATCGGAAGCAGAGAGCGCCCTCTACCCGAAGACAGAGAGAGCTAACACTGTCATAGCGTCGTCAGGCGAATGCCTAAGACGTTTTGCATTTACTAGCCTTCCCACGCAAGGCTAGATGTGACACATGGCCATTTTATAGTGGGTATTCCCGGCCATATAGCCGGGCCAAATAATGTCTATTTTTCCCCAGTCGTGTTTCTACCCTTCAGCGGAACCATGACTGGGTTTGTGCTCTCTGCTCGGAAGCAGAGAGCGCCCTCCACCCGAAGACAGAGCGCTGACAGTGTCATAGCGTCGTCAGGCGAGTGCCTAAGACGTTTGTATTTACTAGCCTTCCCACGCAAAGCCAGATGTGACACATGGTCATATAGCCGGGCCAAAAAATCTCTGTCTATTTTTACCGAGTCGTGGTTCTACCCTTCGGCGGAACCACGACTGGGTTTGTGCTCTCTGCTCGGAAGCAGAGAGCGCCCTCTACCCGAAGGCAGAGGCTGACAGTGTCATAGCGTCGTCAGGCGAATGCCTAAGACGTTTGTATTTACTAGCCTTCCCACGCAAAGCCGGATGTGACACATGGTCATTTTATAGTGGGTATTCCCGGCCATATAGCCGGGCCAAAAAATCTCTGTCTATTTTTCCCCAGTCGTGGTTCTACCCTTCGGCGGAACCACGACTGGGTTTGTGCTCTCTACCCGAAGGCAGAGAGCTGACAGTGTCATAGCGTCGTCAGGCGAGTGCCTAAGACGTTTTCGCTCCGTTCCGCTTGTCAGCGTCCTTTATAGTCTAGTGCATTCCATTCTTGGGGATGGCAGGATGTTCCACTATAACAACAAAAATACGTCAAAGAAGGCTGAGCTACAATCTTATTTCAGACAAACTATATATTCCATTCATACAAATCTATTGTGAAACTCTTGTCGTCATTAAATAACCCGCTGAGGTTGATATACATTAAAACACACCAAATTAAACAAAATCCAAGGTAGAATCTGTAATGTAATAGATCCTGACCGGACATCTCGACTTCATTTTTTTCTCATCGACGTGACGTGGCATCTGCTCTGAAGGGCTTTTTTTAGTACCCCGGCTACATTAATTTCAGCGTGCTACTAGATCGGCATTTAGGTCCCATCCTTTTACTTTTGTAACAGTTAAAAGCAATAGGTTGTTTACTCGCACTTCGCAACTGTAGAACTATTTTCCGTTTACTTGCTTTCCTGATAACTAGAAGCTTCAAAAATTTAAATGCAACATCAGTCGCCATCTTCTTCCTTCGTAAGGCCTGTTCATTTTCTGTCTTTTCTTCAATTCTCCCTATTCTCAGTCTTTTCTTATACATTCATTCTCTGTAACTCCTTACATAGTAGTAGCATTCCCGCCTTGATTGGGGTGAAATGATCTCTAGAAAAGTGTGTGTTTTTACGCGTAGCTATTTCTGAGACACTTCTGTGTCCATGTCGTTGGGAGAGTTTTTAAACATGTAAATATGAATCTGCCGTTAAATCCTCAGTAAATGTTCATAGCTGCTCTTGCTTAACATTTAGTGTGTATTTTGTTTCTTAAGATGGCGTTTCGATCCGATATTTTGTCTTTATTTATCGAAGCAGATCGAAATCAATAACGAAGGCCATAAACATTTCTCCGTTGAAATGCGCTCCGAGGCAGTCGTAAATCATCAAAATTTCAATAAGTTCCAAATTCTTCAATAAAAACAATTTTAACTTTTATCAGCAAACAGATTTTATTGCGTTTATTTTCAGAATATATTTTATATTTATATGGAAACATGGAGGATAGTTAAGCGTAAAATATCATAATAATGTAAAAATTGGGCAACGTCATTCAATTATTAATATATATATATATAAACAACAACATTTACAAACTTATTCTTTATGTCACCATGTTCTTTTAGGACATAAACGATCATTGCAAGCCACACTTTCCTTCTGTTTTTTTACTCTGTGAATTTTCATAACAATCTTGTAAGACAGAACAGTTTTTTCATCGGTTTGAAATAAAGTACAATATCACATATTTTACATAAACCTGATTACGGGAGATTGTGTTCCTTAAATCCATTAAAGAAGCGACTTATGTAGAATGTAGCGTTTAATGATTATCGTTCTGTTAAACTTAAATGATCAGTCTTACGTAATATTAATATATATCCAAAATGTCGTACATATTTTCCCTTTCTCATATTGGAAGTTTTTTTTTTATTGGATGTGGTGCTTTAGATGATGAGGATACTATGGACGTGAGCAACAACGAGGTGTTGCAAACGATGCAAACCAGTGTGAAATTTATACTTAGCATCATGAAAAGACAACTTAAGTTTCTGTGGCATGTAGTGAGAAAGGAGGGTTTGAAGAATTTAATACCCACAGGATGGATAGAGTGAAAGTGAGACAGGAGAAAGCAGCGCAAGTATATTTGATGGGCTTGAGCAAATAGATATCAGGGCGAGGTTTGGGAGAGATACCAAGAGAAAACTTATTAAGAGCAACAAGAAGCAAGGGCAAGTGGAAGCCTATGATCGCCTACATCCTGAAGGGACACAGCACTTAACGAAATAGAAGAAGCTGTAATTTCTACTGTAATTTTCATTACAATTTTAACTGAATCTAACAAAATGACCAAAGCCTAAGACATAAATAATTCTAACATTTTTGACGGATACTGTGACAATAGGGATGTCAGCACAGGCTTTTAAAACCTAGTTGGCTATCCTATACTATTTGGAATGTTTTTTTTTAAGAACAAAATTTAGCAAAATCATGGCTACCCCACGTATTTAACATTTCTCAAATTTTCATTTTCTTTATCTAACTTTAAAACTGACACAACCGACATATTATTCAGGACTAAATAAGACAATACCCAGTAACACAAATCAACTCGGCAACGTGCCTTAAATTAAGAATTCAAAGAGAGTTCGTAGTCATAGTTCCGACAGCTCATGTTTGGAATTGCAATTGTCAAGCTCTATGCTTTCCGTTAGAGTAGAACTCAGTCAAGGCTCCGTTAATTCGGCTGGGAAGAAAAAACAAAATTAGGTTTCGTGCCTGAGGAAAAGACATATTTGTATATAGACAAGTTTTGACGCTGTACCCGAGTGTCTGCGTTTGTGTTCTCCACGTAGAAATCCCGTCTCAGTGGAGAACTAATGGTAAATACACTCAGTTCCAACATTCCCTGTTGGGCTCGCAATTTTCAAGCTCTCTTTCTTCGGACAAGGTACGACTCAGACAGGGATATTTCTACAGACTTGAACCCGACTGAAAACACATAGACAATAGAAAGTGCCCGATCTAGCTGTTGTGGGGACTGGGTAAATTCTGACCCTTAATCTCTTTATATAAATACTTCCATAGTAATTATTCGGATTTACCCTTCGCTATGGCACCTAAATTTCTTTTTAACTTAAGCGCAGTACTAGATTAGAGTTTAATATATGTGACCTTAAATTATAGGCTAACAGGTTTCTTCTCGCATTCTCGCTGTAGAACTCTCTTCCAGCTCCATGCTTCCCAGCCAACTTTAATCTGAAAATATTTATTGCTATGTCAATCGCTATCTACTGTCGTATTAAATATTCTTCCTGAATTCTCGCTCTCTAACAACTGTTGCTGCTTTAACACCTCTACACTCTATAACCCCTTGCGTCTCAGTTATTTTGCTGCTTTGCTTGAGGTGATCGTAATTTTGCTGCTTTAACACCTCTACACTCTATAACCCCTTGCGTCTCAGTTATTTTGCTGCTTTGCTTGAGGTGATCGTAATTTTGCTGCTTTAACACCTCTACACTCTATAACCCCTTGCGTCTCAGTTATTTTGCTGCTTTGCTTGAGGTAATCGTAATTTTGCTGCTTTAACACCTCTACACTCTATAACCCCTTGCGTCTCAGTTATTTTGCTGCTTTGCTTGAGGTGATCGTAATTTTGCTGCTTTAACACATCTACACTCTATAACACCTTGCGTCTCAGTTATTTTGCTGCTTTGCTTGAGGTGATCGTAATTTTAAATGAAAGAGTACAAACATTGGAAAAATACTATATAAATGAAACTTACTCTTGGTTAAAAACTTGTTTTGGACGAATTCTTCTTGACGAAATTTATTTATATGGATTCATTTATTCTCCTCTCGCCCGCGGTTTCAGTAGTTAGGCGGATTGAGATCCCTTTGGTTGCCATCCAGTGTAGGAGAAGGAAAGTCTTAATTTAGAGCTTGAGTTGGGATCACATGGGAAATTTGTAGCACACACTGCACACCATTTCTTTGCATACGGTTATTCAGAAATTTTGGTTAAATAAGCACAATCCTTCACCACTTAAATCACATCATATTTGGAGCTAGTCTGGCTGTTCTATTTTAAATGTTTCGCTACTAAGCTTTCATAGGCCGAAACGACAGGAGAGTCCATCAATCCTTAATATATATATATATATATATATATATATATATATACTGTAATGGTTGTTACAATGTTTTTAAATTCATAGTATCACTACACAAAAAAATTCTCATGTTTCGAAGCCAGCTCATTATGTTTTTGGCTTCTTCCTCAGGTGTTTTTTTTTAGAAATGAGAATTATCTAGTTGAAAAAGCCAGTTTATTTGTGTTGGATTTGTTATTTTTGGGTGTTAGAGGGGTTGGTCTATATTTTGAGTTCTGTTGAACAGTAACAGTTAAAAGCTATAGGTTGTTTATTCGCACAAACCCTAAGACCTTTTTTCAGGTCTTAGGGTTAAGTGTTTGTTTTTGGCAGAGTTCAGGATAGGTTAATCTATTAATCTTGAGAGGATTGATGCTGCTGGCGCCTAGCGTGTTGTTATTTCGTTTAGTGGTTGGTAGGTGTTGTTTTGTTTGGGGTTGGTTTCTCCTTAATTTAATGTATGTTATTTTGTATTGGGGTGTGTGCTTTTTTTGATTTTTTGATTTTTTGTTTTTTATAAAATATATTTTTTATAAAACATGTCTTTCACAAAGAAATATTATATAATATTCCATAATATTTAAACTATTTTATAATATTATAAAATACAATATTTTATAATATTTAAGAAATATATTTCTTTTATAAAATCTATCCCTTATACAACATATTTTATAAATATAAAATATATTTTTTATTTATTTATCTACTATTCTGTTGCAACTGCGTTATTTTTTGTTGGTATTGTATAGGGTTTGTTTTCTTTTGGGGGGTTTTCTGTTTGGGGTTTTTTTGTTTACTTAAATTTTAGCTAGAAATATTTGCGATGTTTGCATATTACTGCTATTTCGTCTCTACGCTTTAATAAATCGTTGCTTTTAGGGTACTGAAGAATGTGTAGTTTTTCACTTAGACATAAAGGGCAGATGTCATTAAGTGAGTTGCAAGTTCTAGTGTTTTCTAGGATTTTCCATTTTATATATATATATATATATATATATATATATATATATATATATATTAGGGTAGGTTGATGTTTCACTTTTTTTAAAATATTAAAAATCTCACTTACCGAAAATTGTGTATGTACCTATTAAGTACTGATACAAAATATTAGTTCAAATACTTCAAGGAGTTTTTTAGCGTTTGGCATCAAAAATCGCAGACAAAAATATACTGAAAATTCCTCGTTTTCGCAAGATTTGGCTTGAATATTAGTGAGAAAACCAAATTATTTTAGAATTTAAATCAAGGAATATCATTTTATTTTATAAAAATGATATTAATTAAAGAAATGATGACTAATCTTCAAATTGAAAAACTGCCCCCCCCCCAATTCTCAGTATCTGCTTTAAAAACATTATGAATTAAGCATTGATATTTGAATACCTTAAATGATTTTTTCTGTAATAAGTAAAAATATAACAAACAAACAAATAAGGAAAAACAAACATTATTTTAATAGTGCTTAATATATAGTCAAATTGCTCCATATAAGAGCCCTTGTACAAAAATGCTGGTCTCAATTTCTCACTCAAAATTTTGGCTGTAATATGTTGATGGCTTGCTTCAAAACCATATTCAGTTTGCAAAGGCTTTATTGTTAGCTTGACTGCCCATTCCATGCCTTGGGAATGTGAGGGCAAATTTGGCAAGTCAAGCTTGGCTCCATTTAACAATGATCCTGAAGTTCAGATTCAGAAAAATCTACCGTCATTGGTGGTTCAAAAATGCCACAATGATAAATCTATCAATTGTGTCCAGTGTGTGGCATTAAAATTAATGGTTGGTATTCTTTTTAACTTTTTCTTGGTTGACTCCACACTCCTGAAAGAATATAAAAATTTATTTATTGATTCATTTAAAAACTTCCAGTCTCTACTATAATAATTATTGTGATATTAGATAAAATCTTTAAAATGATTCTATAAATTGCAATGAATAATTGAGTCATTGATATATAAATAAATATTTACTTACCTAATGGCCAAAACTCTTTTTAAAGCTTCTTCTCATACTTCAACTTCATCAGATTTGACCATGTAGTATAGGTTTTCAGACAGTAAACAAAATGTACTTCCTTGTATATTTCTTAAAATGATCTGTTGGATTTCATGAAGCTGCTTCTTGATCTTCTGTATCATATTAAAAATGTGCACTTGCTGATTGTGGAACTTACTATTTCTTTTAATTTCAAACCAACAAGTAGTATACACATTTACAATAAAACTTATTAAACTGTGGAGTTTTGTTGTGAGCTTTTGTGGGTATGTGCCACGACGCAATAAACGCATAAGCCTGATGGCCAAAGTTAACCACCTTGCCTGGTTTAAAGGGCCAATTTTCCAGGAGGCATATCTAGAGTCAACTTTACCTCTAGAAATATCCACTGTGTATTCATACAAGTGTCTTTGGTCACAACTAAGATCATGTATTTCATCAATTTTCAAAATTGAATGCAGAGGAATGCTAATAGTGGAAAATAATATTTGTGGTAAATCATTTGAACATAATTTCCCCAGAGGAACACTGAATGCTGTAGGGCCTTTTGTGCAACCATCTATGTTTTTGAAAAGGACTCTGAAAGGTAGTTCATTATGGTGCAAATAGCAAGCAACTGCATGAAGATTTTTTTGTTTCTAAAATTGCAACCATTCCACCTTCACAACCTGTGTTGGCATTAATGTTGTCAACAAGGATAGGCTTGATAGTGTTCTCACTGTTGAATTCATGCAAAACATCCACTCCTTGCTCTGCATGAACAACACCTGTTGCACCACTATTAGGGAGAACTCTATGTATCAGATATTAACTTTCATGTGGTTCCTCCTTTGTAGAAGTTAAATGGCGTTCTAGTTCCTTGGTTTTTTCATAGTTTTCTGTCCATTTTCCTCCACAAGTTCCTCATACAGCAATGTGTCCTCATTCGTTCTCCCATCAACTGCAATACATATAAGATTTTCCACACTTTCATCATGTTTTTGTTGGGCAGTTGTTTTCACTTTGCCCTATAAACTTTGCATTTAACCATATTATCTTTTATATTAATATTTGGTATAAGAAGGCCTATAGACTTCAAATCCAAGAGCAAGGCATTGACAAGAGTATCTCTAAGATTAGAAGATATGCCCCCCCTAAATAACTTGAAAGCATAACTTGGAAATTATAAGGGACCTTTTGGGTGTCTCATTGGCTGCAAATATTCTTCTTCTGGTTTTTCACTTGGAAAAGATGAGTAGGAGGGGGAAGAAACATTAGCCTGAACATTTGATGTTGAAGCTGTTGGTGATTAAACTAAATTTTTTCTTAATCTCTCTCTTTCCCTTTTACTAATTTATAGCGCTTTTATCAACAGGTCCAAGCTGGAAAGTGCCCTTAGAACCTAATTTGCCCCTCTGATCCTTTTAGTTATTCACGATCCTGAAATACCTAAAAAAAATATATGTACTATCAGAAATGAAATTACACAAATATTTTTAAAATAAATTTGATAAAATTTGAAATAAATACATTAAAATTGAATGCAGAGGAGTGCTAATTGTGGAAAATGATATTTGTGGTACATCATTTGAACATAATTTCCCCAGAGGAGCACTGAACGCTGTAGGGCCTTTTGTGAAACCATCTATGTTTCTGAAAAGAGCTCTGAAAGGTAGTTCATTATGGTGCAAATAACAAGCAATTGCATGAAGAGTTTTTGTTTCTAAAATTGCAACCATTCCACCTTATTTTAAACCATTCCACTCTATTTTGAAGTAAGTAAACATTACTTTTTAAAGTAATGTTTACTTACTTTAAAATAGAGTTACTTCCGAGATTAGCTCGTAAACAGGCTTTTTATTAAATAAATATTAACTTTAAAAATATAAAAAAACAGAATAATGATAAAAGTTGAATTTTTCTTTGAAATAAGACTTAACTATTAAAAAAAAACAAGAGATATTTGTGATAATTAAAAGCGTAAAAGAGTAAACAAAGTAAAAACAATCGTTTAGGGGGAGCTAATTTCAACAGGTGAATATTACAAGAATAACAATAAATTCTTATTATACGTAAATAGTTATTTGTATATTAAAATAAATATCATAGTGCTTTTATTTCTTTTTAATTTTGATGTTTTCATTCAATTTCATGAGAAAAAAAAGAATACTAAACTTAAAATATCTATTATAAAGTGTATTTTATTTTTTCTTATTGTTAAAACTCGGGTTTTATTTAATCGGCACATGTTTCCGGTAACACCTATATCTCGATAAAAATCCCAATTTATTTCATCTTTAAGTTTAAATGCTCAAATAAATACAAAGTTTTGAAGAAAAAAATTTATTGTAGTAACTCTTGACATTATTTTGCAACTTTCTTCTCTAATATATATATATATATATATATATATATCCAAGTGAATAAGGAACGAAGAAAAATTTACAACGTCCAAAACATTAATTTAAATTTATATATAATATAGAGCTGTGAATAGTTATTATAAATTATATTTTAGAACATGTACAATTTTTTTTATCTACTACAAAGTGTACTTTTTGTTTCGACGTTGAAATTAAAATATCTCATCAGGTGGTGTAGAAAGGAATGGAAAGCCTCTTTTCTTATATTTGGTGAGTTGTGTGTGGGATGTTGGCGGGGGTTAGCGACAAGAGAATAAGTTTTGTAAATTATCCGTTAGAATTTTGAAAAGAGGGATGGGTAAGGAATATAGTTGATTAATGAAAGTGTCGTGAATTTTGTAGACAGATTTAACATTAGAAAATGGGATATAGCTTTAGGGCTTCACGGCTGTAATTATTTTTTGGGTTCAGTAGAGGGGGAGAGTAAGGAAGTGTAAGGATGGGCAGGAATAGGATTGGACCTATCTTTAATGTTTATTTTGTACAACTATAGAATATTTTTGTATTTAAACAGTTTTTATAATTAATCTAATTTTGTATATTTAACCTTAATTTTAAATATAGGAAATCACTTTTTTCTGTAAAACTTGAAATTAGTTCATAGTTTGTGGTGTGTAATAAATAAAATTTGATGTAAGAGTGTTATTAATACTATAAAGGTTTATCGTTTCTAAAGGGTCCTAGCTTTGGCCTTTGTAGTATTTTTATCATGATTGTAAGGCTAGTTCTTTAATGTGTTTGCAGTGTACTGTGGTTTCATGCCTCTGGTTTGAAAGTTTAAACATGCCTCTGGTTTAAAATCGAGAACATCTAAATCAATAAAGGGACCATGTTTTCTTTGTCTTCAAGAAAAAATTAAAATCAATGTACTTTCATGGCTTCTGCTCAGACGAACTTAAGTCACTGGTGCCTCCTCAACAGGTGTTTACTCGCGCAACCAGACTGGCAACTGGGTCCCACCTATTCACAGTCAGGTTAGCCAAATGCAGACGATGATTCTACTCCTGCAGCTTCTTCTCTCACACTTCCCGCCTGTGGAACTCGCTCCCATATTCTTGCTTTCCTGACGGCTACAACCTCCAGAAATTTAAATGTAATGTCAATACTCATCTACTAACCACTTGACTCTAGCCCTTCCCCCACCCTGTATATCCTTCCCTTTTTCTCCCCACTTGCAACTGTCATCACACCTGCATTTTCATCTTTTTATTGCTTCTTTCTAATTGGTTTGTAATCCTCTTCTCTCTCCTCTAATTAATTTTCTTTCAGTTATGTAGCCCCCCGCACATCAGGAGCATTTACGCCTTGCCCGGGGTGAAATGATAAAAAATTAAAAAAAATTAAATACATGAATAGCAACAAACCTTTAAACGAAAGGCAGAAAATTTTTCTAGAAAATTTTAAACTTTAAGTTTTTAAATTTTGCCGGATTTTTTACTTATTTTCTTTTTCTTTTCACCACTTTTCTTGACCAAAAATTCTAAACTTCCCAGCATCCCTCATTCTTGCTCATCTGCAGCTGTAGCAACATAACCAATTTTGTCCCATGAATACTTGAAAGACAAAACGCGTCACACGTAGGCGTTTTCAACATAATCATAGATTTTCCCAGTATTGTTCTTCTTACATAAAAACATATACCATTATTTCATATATATATATGTGTGTGTGTGTGTGTGTGCGTGTGTTTAGTTATGTGTGTGTAGCTGTGTGTGTAGTTGTGTGTGTGTGTGTGTGTGTGTGTGTGTGTGTGTGTGTGTGTGTGTGTGTGTACAGGCTCAAAAGAAAGGATGGGAAATTTTCAGAAATCAAACCAAAAGAAAAGAAGGCTCTAAAACGAGGCAAAGCATGATGGCTGATGGTCCAGATAGAAAAGAAGCCGAAGTTAAATGATAAATCGATGCAACTCGTAAGAACTGTCTCCAACAAAGGAACAGCAAATCCTCCTGAAGGTTGGGATGAAAGAAATCTAGTAAGAAATCTATGTTATTTGTATAGAGAATGAAAAAAAAAAGACGAATAAATCACGATTTTCCAAGCGAAAGAAAATAGAGAAGGAAAAAACCGAAAGTGGCGACGCGTGACGTAATGCCAGCGCCTTAGAGAAATGAAAGAACAAATCGAATGGCAAACTTATTATAAAGTGAGCGAATATGATGTCTTCTTTCTCGGAAGAACACATTCTCTTCTTTGCTGTTTCGATACATACAATGAACACTGGCTTCAGAAGCCCCTTTTATTAAAGACTTCTGAGACATTCAGTAATTCATATTTCCCGCTGAACTAAAAAACAGATTTACCATGAAAAACCGATATGCATTGCTCAATAGGTGCATATAAACAGACATCTGAGGAAAAGTTACCTCTCTCTCTCTCTCTCTCTCTCTCTCTCTATATATATATATATATATATATATATATATATATATACTCAAAATAATAACTAAATAGACTCTGCAAGTATTTAGGTTGTAAATTTATACTAAGATAAACCTTTAGAAAAACCACTAACAAACAGAACCTAATTCCTTTACAATACGGTGCACTAAGGCGTCGGACGAGCCGTAGTGTGAAACTGCGGTAGGTTTTGGCTAGCTTGAGATTCTTTGTGTATATGTATATAAGGGGGTGAGATGGATACAGTGCCGTCTAAAATACGCAAAAATGAAAAATAACACTAATATTTCATTTTAACAAATATATTTATTAAGACCGCACAAAAATATAATAAAAATAAATGTATTCAATAAAATACCAGTTGGCTTCAACTACGACTTCCAGTTGACTTCGGAATCTCCTGAAAACATTCAGGACGGTCTCCTTGTTTAAGTTGGTGAATTCTGCCGTAATCTTTGCATTCAGTTTATCTTTGGTGTTAAAACGAGTTTTATTGGTGTCTCATTCAACTGCACCCCATGCATAATAATCAACCGGGTTGCAGTCTGGGGATGTAGATGTCCAGGGGTGATGTGGTTGCAGAAATTGTCTGGCAGCCATGAAGAGGTTCTCCTGTTTCTGTGACATGGTGCAGATTTAGGTTGTCAGACATAAATTCTTCCAGCAGCCACCTTCTAGACTCAGGGAAGTACTATCTTTTTTTTTATATACGCTTTGAGTTAAATCTGAGGCACTACGTGAAGGTAAATGAAGGCATAACGTTGCCATTACTAATGACCCCTTCAAACACTGTCGTATTCATTAAGCTCATCAAACTCTTTCCGAAGTTTACCACAGTCCTGTAATTGACACACAAACACTCTGAAATTTTCGTATTGAAACTTTCGATGAAAATGCCAAGCACTTTGCCATTTTCAAATTTCTGGCCAGTGAATTGCGTCATGGTGATCATTTATTTACAAACGGTGCCCAACTGAACCTACTCTACAGTATCGTCAACAAAATAAAAAAAACAGACAAGGCGCATAAATGAAATTAAAACTGAAATGGCGTCAATTTACACAATGCAACTTCTGTGTATGTGTATGTGTGTGTACATGTATAATGGTTAATATGTATTTGTGAGCCCTGTTTAGAGTGCAAGTATACATTATTGCTTTCATATTTACATCAGTAAACACACATACATATGTACGTTAACGTATATATATATATATATCCTACGGTCCATAAAAATATATGCATTTTCTTTATTTTTAATTTCTACGATTTTATTTTTATTCCATTTTTGTGTTTCGGTATAAACCTAATTGAATTATATATTTGATAAATGACAAAATGGCAGCCGAATTTTATAATTTACAACAACATAAATAACGGTAGTAACAAAAATACAAATTCAATTGTAAAAATTTCAATACATAATATGCATCTGATGAGCGGGTAATGCATGAAATTCCGGGTCGTGCGTTAAATATGAACATTTATGAATATATAGTTTATAGCTATGCTATATTTCATTGAACACTAATCTATTAACACCAGATAAAAATTCATATATCAGTGTGAAAGTGCGTGTATACACATATGTATACTTATTAACGTCCATACATATATGTAGATATATATACGCATGTATATATATATATATATATTTATATATATATATATATATATATGTGTGTGTGTGTGTGTGTGTGTGTGTGTGTGTGTGTGTGTGTGTGTGTTTATTTGAGTGTCGGTGCGTTACTTTAAATAAATATATGTGCACATGTTTTGATCTATACTTATGTAATCCAAATTGAATATGCAGACATATATATATATATATATATATATATATATATAGTGACATTAGCATATACAATTATATGAAATCATTCTACATCTTTTACTTTTGGTCTGTCTACCAATATATATATATATATATCAGTATATACACATGTATGCATATATATATATATATATATATATATATATATATACGCATCACTCATTCAATAATGAATTAGAGCAGCATGGCTATTTTGCGTGTATAATGATAATATACGCGCTAAAATTTTGCCTTCTTCTACCGAGCGCCCATGCCTCAGCGGTTAGAATCGCCGACTGACGCCAATTCGTAGTCTAAACGTATTGATGACCTGTGATACAGCGAAACAGATCTGTTTGCGAATGACTATATATATATATACATTGTAAATAAACATAGTAAATAACGCGTCTACATATCTTTTAAAATAAATACCTATAAATATAATATATATAAAGCATATATATATATATACACACGTATATATATATATATATATATATATATATACGTGTGAGTGTGTGTTTGTGAGAACTTCAGAATACTGCTGACAGGAAAGAGGCACAAACATTATATGACAGTCTCAATCATATATATGGTCCTAAAAAGTGTGGAGCATTTCCTATTGTCCTCTCATAGAAACCCCCTAGACACAGATAAAGTTAAAATATTACGTACTTAGAAAGACCATTTTGAGCATGGTGTTGGCATTAATTTAGTAGTTGATACCGATGACACAAATTCCATCCAACATAAACCAGAAATACCTTAGTTTTCTTATTTGCCATGTCTTAAAGAGGTTCAGGACGCAATGTAAAATATGTCAATTGGTACGGCGCCTGGGAATGGTAAAATACCTTCAGAAATCTATAGATACAGCGGATAAAAACTGGCGACGAAGCTTCCGAGGTACTTGTAGTTATTTGGAAATCAAAAATTGTCTATCAAGGCTTAAATATGCTTCCACCCGATAAAGTGAAAGAATCTATTTGTGACAACTGGCCTGACCTTTCCTAACTGTGCATAGCAAGCAAGATCCTTGCTCGCATATAGTCAACAAAATAATCACATTCCGTGTTGATTATATATTTCTAGAGTTTCAGTGTGGATTTTGAGCTGGTCATGGAACTATTGACATGATTTTCTCTCTCAGACAAGTTCCTCAGAAGGTCTTTAAAAAGAATCAAGAGCTGTACGTGGTGTTTGCTGATCTCAGCAAGGCTTGTGATACTGTCAACAGAAATACTTTTTGGAAGGTCCTAACGAATGCCAAACAACATGCTGAACAACATCATTTCGTTTCATCAACGAATAAAAGCTTCCGTCCTTTCTAACGGTCAATCGTTGGCTACGTATGATGCAACAAATGATACAAAACAGAGCTGTATGATGGCACTAGTTCTGTTTGCCTTATACTTTTTCTTATGCTGAAACACGCATATGGGGTCCTCGAAAAGGGGGTTCAGTTGGACAAAACAAAAATCCAGAGTAGCTCTGATGTTAGATCTGTTGTTTGCTGATGATGATGCATTTGTACTAAGCACAAGACTTCATTGATCGCTTCTCTGTTGCTAGGAAGGTGTTCGGATTGATTAAAAGTATTAAAAATGCTGAAATTGTCCACCAGCCAAAACTGACTCGTAAAACAGACCAATGGGTAAGAACTGCAACATCGCGTATCGGAATTTCTAACTGTTCCCACAAATATAGAAGGTAAAAATCTCAAGTATGTTAAGCCTTTCTATATTTGGGAAGTAAGCGTCGCTTGATGACGAAAATATCAACAGAATCTCCAAGGCGCAGGATGTTTTTAGCAAACTTCCTCATCGTCTATGGAATAAAAGGGACATATCATTTAAGACAAAGCTAAGTCATAATAAAGCAGTACCTCTCACAACGTTTCCCAGGATTATAAATGTTGTGGGTTTCGAGTGAGGAAACGCATAAATAATGAACAACAAAAACATATTGAGATAGAAAAGTAGATTATATTGAACGTAATATACAAACTTAAATGTAGGTTAGCAAATCCAGGTATACTATTAGTAAGAAAAAAATATATACAAATCTTGAAGTGAAGTCGTTGGAAATAGTATATCCGTGTATATTATTCTAGCTGAGAAGAGCTCAGAGCTATTCTGACTTCTGATGCTGTAATCTCTGGGTAACTTCCTTATCTCTTGGTAACTTACGTATCAGCTCCGGTACTCTCCGATAACACTAATGGATCTCTACGATAACTCTATGGTAGCTCTCGTATCTCACTATGTCAGAAGTATATGTATACTCCAGTCGAGTCTATTATCATATACAAAGGGGTGATCCCACAACAATAAAACGCCTCTATCAAACACCTCTATAAAAACAAGTGTTCCAGGTGTGTCTGTGATAATCATCGGGGGATATCACTACTTTCAATTGCAGGCAAAATCCTAGCTAAACTGATTTTAAACAGAATCACTACACACCTTTTTGACGGCATCTGTCCTGAAACGCAATGTGGTTTTCAGTCGGGTCGTGGCACTCTTGACATGATATTCTTTTTTTGTCAAGTTACAGAGAAGGTTCGCGAGAAAAAAGGAGTTGTACATGGTGTTTGTGAACTTGACAATATCTTTTGACACTGTAAATCATGAGACTCTTTGGCTGGTTTTGAGGAAACTCGGCATCCCTGAAATCATGCTAAAAGTAATCATCTCTTTTCATGAAGTAATGAAAGCTAATATCATCTCAGACGGTATGATGTCGGAATTCTTTGATGTCACAAATGGCACCAAGTAGAGGTGTGTCATGGCCCCTGTTTTTTAACTTGTTTCTTCTCGGTGATACTGAAATACGCATTCAGGGATACAGAGAGTGGCATCAAGTTTCAGTTTCGAACAACTGGCGGTCTCTTCAATAATCAGTGCTTCAAAGCCAAGACACAACTTCGTACGCAAACTATTCGTGATTTGTTGTTTGATGATGTTGGTCTTTTGGGACAACGTTTTAGGAGGCCCAACATCTAATAAATCGTTTCTCTGCTGCAAGTAACGCCTTTGATCTTTAACTTAGTATAAAGAAAACTGAAGTAGTGCACCTACCCTGTCCTACTCCGAAGCAATTCTGTGGTGAGAAACAAAAGCCACCAGGCTGCAAATTTCCAGAGAGATCATTGAAACCCCTGAACTATGTAAAAACTTTCACCTATCTTGGTAGCAATGTAACTCCAGTGGAACCTAAGATAATGAAATCATGCATCGGCTTGCTAAGGCTATCAGCGCTTTCGCCAAACTTCGCTATCGCTTGTGCAATAAGCGGGGTATGCCACTGGATAAGAAAATCCGGGTTTACAGAGCTTTTGTCCTTGCCATTTTTTCAGTGCCGCGGACTCAATATAGGTACTATATACGCCAGCTGGGTGTTTTCTATAAAAATTCTCTGCGTGTAATCTGTGAAGTTAACCTTAAAGACAGAACATCTAACGTAGACCTGTTTAAGAGGCGTAATATTAGAAGAAGCGAGCCTTTTCTCATACAGTCTCAGTTACGATGGACTGGTCATGTTTTGAGAAGGTCTGATGACAGCAAACCCAAGATCCTAATGTACAGCCAGTTAGACCAGAGCTACAGGAATGTAGGACGCCTATGGCTAAGATGCAAAGACAAGCTGATGAGCAGCTAAAAGTTGTTCTGCAGCTGTCAACATACCACATAACACCCTCGTGCGCTTAGCCTTGAAGCGGGCAGAATAGAGATCAACGTGTTTTAGTGGACTCAGCAGTTTTCAATTTTTTTCTCTTAATCGTCTTCTTGAAGCGATAGCCAATTTAACGGTGATCCCATCCCACAACGCTTACTCTTGCTCCATATATGGCCTCCTTTGAAAGTGTAAAATTGTCGAACATAATTTTATAACTGAAACTACTAAGCTGTCAGATCCCCATACGTCGAAACCGACGGGAAAGTTCATTAATATATATATATATATATATATATATATATATATATATAGTGTATTGAGGCAGCAAATAACTTTCTAAAATTATGCTGTTAAATATAAGAGACAATGAATGTCTATTATGTTTAATCATGAGCCGTTCCAAACGTCGTATTTTGGCTTTAATTTCAGTTGAAAATAAAGACAAAAATTCTCCAACATTTGGATAATTTTTTTATTAATTTAGTTCTTAGCTTTCGGCTCACATGAGCCATGTTCAGAGAGGTTATTAAGACGGTAACACAATAACATCCACCATCAGCGACGATTATTATTATTATACTCCAAAAGTCTGCCTCCTCCTACCGAGCGCCCAGATCTCAGAGGTAGAATCGCCGACTGACGCCAATGAGGTCAAGTTTCAATCCTGGGTTAAAAGCAATCGGATATCTAACCGTACTGATGAACTGTGATACAGCGAAACATATCTGTCTGCAGATGACTATATATATATATATATATATATATATATATATATATATATATATAGTGCGTAAGTGTATAAGAAAGAGTGAGTGAAAGAGAGAAAGAGATAATGACTATGTGACAAACGGAATAAAATTTTCTGTATATATAATGACAAACACGTCTTCTTACTTTATTCCCGAAACACATTCTTACACCAGGCATTTACACACTTATTTGTTCTTTTGTCTCTTTTGTTATTTAAAAACGTTACCATGTCTTGTTGCTTTCCTTGATGCCCTTTTACAAAAAGACTCTTTTTTAGTCCATCCCCCGTTATTTCAATTATTTTCTTTGGTTATTTTTCTTTATTTTCCTTCGTTTACATATTTCATCTGTTCTTTTGTAAGGTGGCTTTTTCAAATGTAGATAGCCGAAGCTCCAAGAGAGACAGAGTCGAGACATAAAACATTGAAACGAGGAAACCTTGTTTCTCTGAATTCTTTATGCCTAAAGGAGGAAAATAATTTGCAAAGTAGATTTTATTTATTTTGTTTCAGTCAAGAATTGTGGTCATTGCGAAAGAAACCAGAAGTTTTTGAAAGTATAAATACTAAACATGCGCATGCGCGTTGTTGGCCATGCAGTAAGACGCGTTCTCCCAATGTCATCTGTCGATACGAAAGGTTATGCACTAATGTTAAGAAAAAAGTCATATACGTATACGAAAGATCCTGACTAAAAAATTAAAAAGTTTCAAGATTGAAACCTTTCATCGCTATAAAGTGTGTACATTTACGATTAAATGGCTGGTCATTTCCCCTGCCACCCACCAAAAATGAAAAAAAAAATTTCTATTGCCGGGCTCAAAATATATGGCATTGATAAAAATGGAATTCGTCAAATTATGGCAGTTTTAACTTGCTGTCGAATTAAGAATATTATTTCAGTCTGAAAATTTTTCAAGGCGCATGATGGAATTAAATATTTTAAAGGCACTCGAAGGAATTAAATCTTTTGAACATGAGTGAAAAAGTACAGAATAAATACGTAGTATAGCATCATTTTTGTTGCAACTTTAAATTCCATATATATATATATATATATATATATATATATATATATATATATATATCTTCAATATGGTTAAACCAGCGATAGTATCAAGATGCCTCGTGTACCTGCGCCTTCCTTGGCTCGGTTCTGTTAGTGATAGATTTGCCAGGCGGGTTTCGGTTGCAGTTCGACAATAATACTTTGCTGCCAATACTTGTGTGTTTTTTTCCTCATAAATCTGTCTTTAATTCTCTACAGAAGAATGTTCGCTCCTAAACCATAATCGTTCAGTGATTTATATATCTAAATGTAGTTGTGGATTTAACTACATAGGGAGAACTACATAAAGACTAGATTCCAGAATTAAACAGCACACCCCCACAAAAATCCGTATTTTGACCTATTCCCCGTCTGATAAGCTGACCAATACATACGGGACTTGTATTGCTGAACACCTTATTAATGACCATAATTGTGCCACTAGCTTTAGTGTGGACACATTTTCTATATTATCTACGTCACACTCAAATTACCACCTCAAAGTTTTGGAGGCCATCTATATTCAAATCTTTAAAGCCTCCACTGTGTAAACAGAGAGATTATATATTTGGCTTCCAAATCATATTCATTTTGTTATTTTCTCTCTACATCTACATTTTTTTAGACATTAATGTTTTTACTCACCTCGATTTGGTTCTATTGAGTGAGGTGCAAAATCGGTTTACCAACATGTCTTTCAGTTTTATTTTTGTAAATATACCATCATTATGGGTGGTAACAAAAATATTTTTGTCTGTTTATAGCGGTAATTATGTTTTTTACCACTAAACATATATATATATATATATATATATATATATATATATATATATATTTATATATATATAATGATTTGTACCCACAGAAAACGCTAATAACCTTAAATGAAGTAGACGTCATAATTATGCCGAACCCGAGGAACCTTTCGGCCAACACTTATCGAGGACTTCGTTGGCTTAATTATAAAGGGTCTCTCATTTTCGCGTTTTGGAGGCTATTTGCCTAACGATCCAGCAGCCGATTCTGTGCAGGCAGAAAGAGCATTTCCTTCGCCTATTACAATTACTGGAGAGTTTGTGGGTGTAACATTTTTTCCTTTTTATTTCACTCTTGTGGAATTATATGTATACACCCACCTTACATTTTAATATTTTGTTTTCTTCATTAAAGTTTACTTTTAAACG
>JBBBDQ010001823.1:820000-845000 GCA_037127315.1 Ascarosepion bandense | reverse complement strand
CGCTAATAAATATTGATAATTTAAAGCTAAACGAAATGTATTAAAAAGAAGTTATATTTAATTTTTCCTATTTCCTATAAAACAACTTATTTTTGAAACTGCTCTATTGAACATCTATGGCATATTTTGCATAAAAAAAATGATAAATCTAATGTTACTTCGAAAGACACACTTTGTGAACAAATACTAGTTGCTTGGCAAGAGATACCATTAGATACATTGAAGAAGCTTGTGATGTCAATGCCTGACAGAATGAAGGCTGTGATCAAAGCAAAAGGTTATTGTACTAAATATTAAATATATTTTGTAAAAGCATTTGTTGAGTAAACCAAATGAAACTACTTTAATTAAATTGTTTATTTTTTGTCAGTATGCCACATCAAAGATAAAATGGTTCTCGTTTTAATACTTTTCTACAGTACTTTATATATATATATATATATATATATATATATATATATATGTGTGTGTGTGTGTGTGTGTGTGTGTGTGTGTGTGTGTGTGTGTTTATCATTTCAAGCAATGCGGGACCGCCACTAGTGCGGAGGGGGTTACAGTGAAAATAATGTACATGAGGTGTCAAAAAAGGGCAAGAGATAGATGCGGTTCAAGGAGATAGAAAGTGACAATTGACGTTGCATTTAAACTTTTGGAGATTGTAGCTATCAGGTAAGCAAGTAAACGGAAAGGTTTCCACAGGCTGAAAGTGCGAGAAAAGAAATTGTTGGAGTAGAAGAGAGTAATTCGTTTTTTTAATAGAAAGATGTTGGAAAACTAAAACTGAAAAATAATTAAGTCATTTTATTAGACATTCTTCCCGGGTAAATCATTTTTTTTTTTCACTTTCCTAATATAGCGCCCATCCTATGTTTAATTTTAACGTTTGTCAGCAAGATAAATTGCTAACAGTTTTTCGTGTTAGAGTCATGTTTTTTTTTTCATCTTCTCAACTCTTTCAAGTGTTAAAATATTTTGAAGATGATAATGATTTCCTTATGTAAGTCTTTTTATATGACCTAAAGTTGGAGGGCAGGAAAAGCTGAATGCATACGTATTCAAAAGATACTTGCCAATAAGTGAATATAGATAACCCGGCTAGAATTGGAAATCAGCTCTCCGTTATCTATTACACCACCGGAACATCTGAGCTTAAATCACCCGATATTTCCAAATGGTCACTCATCGAATTAATGACCAGACTCTTTTTCTTACTCTTTGCTTACCATTTTAACGTAACTGATACGTCAATTCTCTTGCTATTTTCTATGTATTGTTGGGATTTCAACATTTTCCTTATACCTCGTACCGTCTTTACACCTTCAAAATATCAGTAGCCTCTATTTAAATCTATTTCCTGTTTGCAAAATATTCTCATAAGTAGATTTTCATCTTAATATTATAAAACGTGTACTACGTGCCTTACCCCAGATAATGCTAAAATAGACTTTGCACTCAGTGTCACACTAGATAATCATAAGAAACACTGGGATCAGATTTGACCTTATATACCAAGCAGCCGGTGCGTTCAGACCTACGTGAACGACCTAGCTGTATCTGAGTTGCAAGCGGAAGATATAATCAAAATACAGTCAGCCCTAAGATTTGAGAAGCTGTAAAAAAATCAAATCAGTAACGAAAAAGAAAACATACTATTGAGCAATTTATCTTAGTGACAGCTATGAAAATAGATACTTTATTAGCAAAGCGGGAAAAAAAAGAATTGCCCGTCCAAAACTTTCCACAAGAATGTAAGGTCCACGTTCAGAGGAGCACCAGGTGCCGTACTCACATATTGGCTGAATAACAACTGAAGTTCGGATTTTAATAAAATATGTTACGTCGGAGATTTCCATTTTGGGGGTTCAAGAAAAAGAAAGCATGCGACTGCAAATCAAGTCCAACAATTTTGGTGAAATAGGATAGAAAATGCAACACAAGAATCTGAACACGCATTGGAATCGATAAAAAACAACAAAAATCTCATTAAAAACAAATGTAAAATCGTTTCTAATATCACTCTTCTGATATGTCGAAGAATTTTGGAAAATACATATTCCTTATAGAAGATTATGCTTGATGCAGCAGAAAGGTAGTTCCGTAGAAGAACGCAGAGAATACTATGGACTGAACAGTCACACACTTAAGTGCCATACGTGATACATGCTTGGGCGATCATGTCTCGAAAGAGACATGACTGACTGGGCAGAAGATTATCCCGCAGTAGGTTGCCATTGCTTTCTGCGGTAGACTGGTTGCCGACCAAGGCTATAGAACCCAATCTGTTCTGCTATTTAACCCATAAATGGAAGGAAGAGACGGATTAATACCTTTCCCAAGGGTATTTGCGCGTAAGTGAATACAGTGGATTTAACTGGAATTCGAACTCGGCTTCCCGGTTTCTCGTTCCGACCCGATATCCACTGGACCACAATAAGACGTTTTACATAAAACAAAACAAAAAACACGCTTATATTGAGAATTAAAAACAAATTGTTGTAATTTATATAACATATAACGAGGAAAGAGGGCGTAGAGAATTTGACACTAACAGGACAAAATGGATGAATAAAAGACTGCAGGAAACAGCTAGTAACCTACCAAACTTGTGCGAAATGATAGCAGAACGAAAAGAAGAATAGATAAAGAACAGACAAACCTTATTGAAAAAAAGGATAAGAAGTTGTGGAGAGCCATGATTATCAGCAGCTTGAAGAGATGTGTCCGAAAAAGAAAAATGATTTATTTTTAATGTATAAACATAACATGAAATACACCTCTCTATCATCAATATTTTATTAATATATTTTCTTTATTTGATGTTTTAAAATTGTATAGAGACTCTCACTGAAGCACTGTTTAAAAGCGATGCTCACCCGTTTTGAGAAAGATAACAAAGTATTATTTGCTGGAAGAAAATACTGGCGGCGACTTTTGTTCGTTTACGCCGCCCTTCAGATTTGAATCGAATATTTAGAACTTAACAACTAACCTAATAAGTAATATAATAAAATAAATTACATAACAAATCATGGCGTATTGTACGTTAAAAAGACTGAAACTGAATTTCACATTGCATTAATCGCTACTTTGTTCATAACACAAATACAAATACCGATATTTTCCAGCATCCTTTGAGATTTCACTCGCCCGATCGACTCAGTCGATTAAAAACTTAATTGGGCGATTAAAGTTTATTGTTTTACTCGCCTGCGGTCGATTAAAAATCTTGCAAAAAAAAATAAGGAAATCTGATTCCTTTAACAACCCAAAAGTATGCCATTGAACTCTTGGCTTATATCGTCCCGATCAATGCAAACATTCGTTTAATTAACGCTTGCAGAGTGGAGCAAAAATGTCTCTGTTGCCCAGATTAAAGACGCTCACAGTTTTTCAGAAACTCATTTGGAAAAATATTATCCTATATTTTCTCTCCGCTTACGAAAAATAAAAACGAACATTTGAAAGAAAAACAAAAAAACACATGCTTCTTTCAACCACGCACCGAAAAACGAATTATCCAAGTTAGTATTTCTTTATAGAAAATCGTTAAGAAAATCAGATTTGTTATTTTTTATCATCCATAAGATGGAGGTTGTAGTCAAACAGAAGAAAGAATCTACGAATTTATTTACTTTCATTCAAATGCTAAAAAAACAGCATATCATGATGTTAAAAACGCTCAAACTTAATAAAAACAAAGTTTTATCATCCAAATATTTAGGCTATTATTAAGAGGAAAGATCAAATTTTGTTGTTATTAATTTTTAAATAATGTTAAATCATTTCTAACACGTTCGAAATTCTAATTAAAATTTCATTTTTTTGTTTTCCGTAAGCCGACTTAAAATAGAGTCGGTCAAGTAAAACGATTTTAGGATGAGTAAATTGGCCCCACGCTCTCGACCGCCAGTCAAGTGATTTCTTTTTCAAATCTCAATGGCTGTTTCCAGTGTCCTTAAAACCTTCGTTTGTTTCGTGCTATTCGTTTCATTCGATCTCTTGCCGTTTCATGCAAGCCCTCCGTTTCATTTGATCTCTCATTTTTTTATTTGTGCTCTTCGTTTCATTTTATCTCTCTCCATCTCATTGTCACCACTTCATTCGGTTTCTTCCTTTCATTTGTGCCATCACCTTCATTCGATCTCTTTCCAGCTCATCCGTCTTGAAATGTAAAGATCGAATGTTTTCATGTTCTCAATCACTTTAATACATTTTTGTCATTTCCGAACAATTCAAGAATGACTTTTTTTTACTTTCGTAATAATGTCGAGTATTTTCAACAGCCTCTCTGCTCATTTTGCTATTCCTTTTTTTTTTCACCCTTTTTTTCTACAGAACGTTCTTTTTCCAACCACCCGACTCGTTTTTGGATCCCAACCTTTTTACCCTGAAAATAGTAACCGTCTCTTCTACTCTAACAGTTTCTTTTCTCGTAGTTCCCGTTTGTGGAATTCTCTTCTGCTTACTTGATTTCCTGATAGCTACAATCGAAAAAGGTTAAAACAACGTGAATTGCCATCTTTTCTTTTTTTTTATAAGCGTTTCACCCCGAGCAAGGCATGTCACTGCCACTACTGCGCAGGGGGCTACGTAGAGTGGAGAAAGGATGATTAAATATAGGAAATGTCAGAGGGTGGGTGATAGGTGGATAAGGATATCGAGAATGAGGGTTGGGTAGATGAGAGTGTTCTGAGAATAATTGGGAGTTAGTGTGATAGGAGGTGTTTATTGACCCTGCATTTAAACACCTGGAGATTGTAACTGTCGGGAAAGCAGAGTTGTGGAATGGAGTTCCACAGGCGGGAAGCGCGAGAAAAGAAGCTGTTGGAGTAGAATTTACGGTTACATCTTATTTGTTTAACTGTAAAAGGGCGGGACCTAGTTGCTAATCTAGTATCTCGTATAAATTCGTGCTTAGGCGGCACCAGTGTTCTAAGCTCATCGGAGCAGTAGTCATCTCAATAATTCCAATGCTTTTCTTATTCTTTCTTCTTCATCCACCGTACTCTTTTGTTTTCTCACTGTAACCCCCTGTGCACCAGTGGCAGACATGTTTTACTTGGGATGGTATAATTATAAGAAATTAAAAAATGCTTCCCATTTCATTCGATCTCTCTCTCTTTCATTCGAGCTTTCTCCTCTTCATTCGATTTCTCACTGCTTCATCCGATCTCTATACGTTTATTTCGAACTCGCAGTTACATTCGATTTCCGTCCGTTTCATTATAGCTTTCAATTTTATTTCATCTCTTTTCGTTTCATTCCAACTCTCCGATAAATTTGCTTTTTTTTTTCGTTTCATTCGATCCTTACTCATTTCATTCAAACTACCCATTTCTTTTTTATCTCTCTCCGATTCAGACGTGCCCCCCGTTTCACTCAATCTTATTCAATTTAACTGTGCTCGAAAGTTTAATTCGATCTCTCTTCTCTTCATACCAGTTCTTCCTTTCGTTAGATCTCTCTATTTCGTTCGTGCTCTCCGTTTCATTTGTAATTGCCGTTTCATACTATCTCTATTGGATGTGCGACGCGGTGCTGTAGATATCAGCTCGGAACGACAAATTGGGGAGCCGAGTTCGAATATTCGCTGCTTACACACAAATACCCTTGGGAAAGGTATTAATCCGCATCTTCCCTCCAGTTATGGGTTAAATAACAGGACAGTTTGGGTTTTTATAGCCTTGGCTGGCAACCAGTTTACTGCAAAAAGTAATGGCAGCCTACTGCGGGATAATCTGCCCAGTGAGTCTTGTCTCTTTCAAGATATGCGCAAGCATGTATAATGTACGGCACTTAACTGACTATCTCTATCCGCTTCGTTCGAACTCTCTATTTCAATCAATCACTTTCCATTCCATTTGTGCTCTTTGTTTGATTCCATCTCTCGCTGTTTTATCCAATTTCTTTCTGTTTCATCCGTGGTCTCCGTTTCATCCGTGCTCTCCGTTTCATTCGTGCTCTCCGTTTCGCCGATTCTCTCCTCGTTTCATTCGAGCTCTCCATTTCCCTCAATGTCTACAAGTGAGCTAAGTTGTTTAAAGTTGGACGGAGCAGTGTTGAGGATGAAGACTAAAAAATATAGTAAAACACATTCTCCAGGTAAAAAGAAATAAATTTATTGATCTCGACGCAATTTATTCAGACTATCAACTGTCACTTTGGTTTGATTTACCTATATTTATATCGTGTTCAGAGTAAGGTAGCGGACCGGATAAGATTCACTCGTGGGCTGGATGTGGCCTGCGGGCTGGACAAGATTAACTCGAGGTCCGCATGTGGCCCGCGGGCTGGGGGTTGCCGACTGCTGACGTACATTATTGCAGAGAGTATTTTTAATTTTATTAACAGCTCTTAGCGTTGAAATTACCGTATCTTCTAAAGATTCACATAAATTAGGCGTGAATCTCGATAAAACATCTGCGTGATTTAGCGTTTTTGATAAAAGGAATTCTATTTTAAAATTTTAATTCAACAAAATTGTCACCATTGCTGTAGGTGTAGGGGTAACTCTTTATCGACCCGAGGATAGATAACAATAGACGGTGGTCTGTCAGTAGGCTGAACCTTCTACCGTAGATAAATTTGTGAAATTTCTTCACAACAGTAATTATTCCCAACATCTCGATTTCTTCGAGATCTTCATTTCATTCAAGATATCTATATCATTCGATCTCCCTCCGTTTCGTCACATTCGAAATTCATCTTAGTCGGTCTCTGTGTCATTTTTAATCTTAATTTTTTTTCTTATGCCTTTTGCGCCTCCTTTTTTTTTCCTGCAGTTTTTTTCCCTCCCTATTTCTATTGATTTCTTTCCATCTTCAGGGATATATATATATATATTATTTTCAATGCTTTTCACTTTAAACATTTCAACTGAGGAAAATTCCTGACACTTACACTCAGCCTTTGCTCCAAAACGAATATCAATTCGTTTAATCCATTTTATTCAATCACATTTTTTTACTTTTCTTTTTTAAGTTTTCATTTTTATTTTATCTCGAAATATTCTTCATCAATGGACACGTACAATTTCGACACGTTTTTCTTTTCTATTTTTTCCTTTTTTTTTTCATTTAATATATTTCTCGAGTGGAATCAATTCACCTAAAAATACCGTCGTCTTAATATCCATGACAATAGCGACAATAAAAAAGTCTTGACGGTCTTTATTGAAAAGTAAGTTGCCGAAGCATTCAGTTTCTTTGGTCATAGACTACCTACGCCCATCCTCCACAGACTAGAGTTTTATTCATTCATGATTTCTGGTTTAAGAATTCTACTTTCAAACAGAAAAATACGTGTCAGACGACGTGTGCTTGAGGATATGGAAAAATCGACCCGGACAAACGAGCGTTTTTACCGCCAGCAGCGAAATGATGGAATGTATATTCAATGGTCGACTTAAATTGCTCACGCTAAAATGGGAAAGAATTAGAGTGATTATTAATTTGTCTTTTAGAAAGAAGGAAATTGTCAAGAAGTCACCTTCATAAAAATTTGAACCCAGATCTCATGGACAGAAAGCAAACGTTTCAATTACTAGGCCACAATTGAACTTTAAAAAAAAATTACACACACACAAATATATTTATATATGTTTTTTTAAAAAAAAATATAACAGACAATGAATGTCTATTATGTTTAATTATGAGCCGTTCTAAACAATGTATTTTGGCCTTAATTTCAATTGAAAATAAAGACAAAAAGTGTCCAACATTTGGATATCATTTTTATTTAGCTAGTTCTAAGCTTTCGGCTCACATGAGCCATCTTCAGAGAGGTTACCGGGACGTTAACATAAATGCATCCATTGTCAAAAATGAGTTTATCTTGTGTTGACATAAAACTTTGCTATGCAATGATAAGAGTCACCGAATAGCAGACGCAGTTCGTCAATTTGAAATGCGGTTCTATGACGTCGCACCGTGTGATATACTGAAATGTTAACAGAAACATATGTCTAAATGCAATATAATGTGTTTTGACCAGATTGAAATGTGATTGTATTAAGTGTGGGTTACACACACGCACACACACACACACATACACAGACATATATATATATATATATATATATATATATATATACATATATATATATATATATATTATGTGTATAATGCCTTTGTATATATATATATATATATATATACAGGGTGTCTATAAAGTTCGTTTGCTCTTTTGCTCTTTAAAAAAAATATAACTTTATTTGTATATGCGGTAGAAATTATTAGTAAAAAGAATGAGTAAATCTATATTTTTAAGGTTTTATTGAAATTTTACTTAAGTTTCCACGTGTCCGCTATCATTTATTTCCTGGCTACAACGTGTGCTCTTGCCTTCGCAAATATGGCGGACGAGTTTTGGGTGCAAGATTTTACAATAATGAATTTGATTTGATTTGGCAGATCGAGCCGTTTTTGACGACATCTTGTAGGATAATTTTAGCGGGCGATTAGAATGTCGTCCATGACCCAGACATAGATTGTATAGAGACAAGATCGCATAATAAAAACCAGATGTGAAGCCATTTTGGGATTCTATTGACAAGTACAATCTTGTTAATAAATATCGTAAGGAGCAGCCTCGGGGGATAATGTGAACTTTAATTAATAGGGGCAGCTCGATTTCGATGGGACGTTGTAGCTACCGCGACAGAGTTTTTGTTAAGATAGTCGATCTTGAACTCCTAGGTTTTCTAAATTTACATTCTGTAGCTTACTCGGAACGTAAGCACGTCAAGGTTTGTTTAAACTCAAATAAACAAAAGGTTAAGGCTAGTTACTAGAAATTGAAAGCAATACTGTTGAGCGTAATTTTCTGGGCCAGCTGCTACTAAGGTTACATCAAGAACTGATGATGACTCTAGTTAGGTTTACGTGGATGTGATATATTAAAATCTTGTTTGGTCATTTGATGTTGATTATAGTCGCCATCTTAGTCTAGCTAGATTAGCAGCACAAATGGTATGCGAAGCAAAAGTTGATCATTCGATTAAACCACGTGATAGCTGGGCCATAGCGTTAGCTAAGATGGATCTGATCTATTTGCTTATCAAAAAGGATAACGCTCTTGTAGCTAGGGCTAGGTTAAAAAGAATGTCTCAAGATGCAACGAATAGCGCCGCTGAACTGCGAGCTGAAGAAGTTACAAATGCATCAAGTTGGCATATCACGTGCGTCACATACCAAATGAGCGGACCGTTACTACAAACACAGGCATTCGAGAGGTTTTTCGTTACTATTTTCAGAATCTGTTTACAAGAGGGTCCGGTGTGAGCCTTGCTTATATCGATGCTTATTTGTCTGATATTCTTCATCTCAAGGCGGCAGAAGCCGGTAGGTGTGAGGATTGGGATTTCGGATGTACTGAAGCTGGTTTGCCGGAACAAAACTCCGGGATTTTATGGTGTTCCTTATGAACAATACTTCATGCATTTGCCCGTTCTTATGTTTCTTGATGAAACTGATTTATAATAACTGAATGAGGCAAAGGTCTACACCTCAACGATTACCCAGAGGTGTGTTCAAGTTACAACGCAAAAACATAAAAGGTGGCGACCTTTGGTGATGTTAATCACAAAGTTGAAGATATTACCCAAACTCTTATCCAACCAATTGTATGCTTCCCTGTCAGGTCTGACTGGCTCTGAATAGGCTTGTGCTGTGATGGGTGGAACTATTTAGGACAATTTTTATTTGAGATGGGTCCTGGGTATAACCATAAACAGCATCCGGCAGCAAGGCCTCTAATTTGGGAAGTTGTGTGGAGCATGGAACCACCACTTAATTGCTGTTATTCCCAGGTCTATCCTGACCCAGAGTGGTACCACCTGTTAGGATCCCAGCTATGGGTAAATAGTTAACCTCCAAAACCGAGATCAAAATGCTATGAAAGTATTTCCCAACAGAACGTTATTGAAGGAAAGATGTTACCAATAAAAATACGTTTTTGAAGGAAAAATGTCACCAACGAAAATATGCGAAGGAAAAAAAATACCAGCAATGCATCTGACTCTCAACGAAATCCACTTTACAAAGAAATTATATTCTGTTCATACAAATCTTCTGTAAAAATCTCGTCGGCATTAAATGACGCATTGAGATTGATATGCCATAAAACAAACCAAACCGAACCAAAATCATTTGAGACGCTTGATCATCGAGCGAATCGAAAGTGAAGACGTGCTGATCAGTTTAGATTATTCCAACATTTGATCATCGTTTTCTAGAAACTGTCCTTTCGGCCGTCGTTTTCAAGCCATATTTTCGCACTTGAGTCCGATTTGTATACGCGTCATCCGATGGGCTGGGGTAATTCGGCCTTGATTTTGCATTTTGCTTTGCGTTAGAACATTTCCAAGTTAAAGGCGAATTCGGTCCTACGCTGAACCTCCTAACCTGGTGCAGTTACTCTGCTTATGCTGTTGACGTTTTGTTTCTTTGTCCAATCAGAGCCGAGTTTGACCAAATTTCCAAAATCATCAGTGGGTACGAAACTTTGATTTTGGCCAAGTTAAACCGCGACAAGTCAGTTGGTTTGCGGTAGTACACGTGAAAAAAGTTTTTTATTCGCCTGGTTCAGTACAGATACCATGCTTAAAATGAATTGGTCGCTGGTGTTAGGAAAGGCCGAGGACCCACTTTGCCTGTGGTTCCGGAGTAATCTTACCTTATGGGAAGATTACCTTATGTTAAATGGGAAGTCGGAAGTATGTGTTTCGCTTATCTACTTAATTCTTCTTTACCGACTTTCCGTACTTCACCTTCCTTATACCGTACTTATGCACTAGGGTCCGTATTTCTTCTTGTGGGGAGGCAAGGCTCCTAAATCGGGAAATTTGTTACCTTCACTCTCCTGAAGTTGGTCTGGGTATACTTTGAGATTAGTTCATATACGCATCACTTTCCTACTCCGAATACATTTGCAAACAGACGAGAATGACGAATTTCAGAAGGAAGACGCAATTATGAACTTCCCGTTTCTGTGAAGTGGACATTCGTGCGAGGAGGAGGCCACCGTTTACCGTGAGGCGAGAGTTCTTTCTATTGTGTATTTTCATTAAAAATCGGGTTACGCTTACGAGCGATAAATGGTCTTCTGTCGTCCGGGCGTTGTTCCGTAATACATTATATCAGGATTTAGTGAGTGTTCCATTCAAGATTGTCTGATTAGCCATCTCGGTTTAACCAAGCAGGTGGTTCGGTCGATATGTCATTGGACGCCTGGGTCGAAATGCCTTACTAAAGAGGAGACATCATTTACCTGGCTGGTTATGCGAAACACACTCTGGATCGGCAAAAAACTTTCCTCAGCGCCTTGGAAAATTCTTCCAAAAGCGTCTGCTGCGGTGAGTCGGTGGAAACCCTGGATCACTCTTTCTTCCATTAGAAAATCTTACGCTACTTGTACAAATTTATTAAAGATATCATGTTTTGCATACCGCGCCGTACATTCTTTATCCTCGAGGCCATGTCTCTTTGTAGAAAGATGAAAACGTCATTGACTAAGTTATTGACTGTGTGTTACAGATGCAATGCGAATAGAGATCTGGACCACTAACAAAAGGAAATCTATGGAGAGAAGTTTACCTTTTGTTCTTTAAGCATCAGCTTAATGTTAAGATCAGGACAGAAATACCACTCCCTTCATCAGAATTTGGTAAAAGGTGAATGGATTTTGCGCGTATCTAATCTAAACTTATTTATAAATGGAACTTTGTCTCTGTGTGTGCGTCTGTGTGTGGATCCGTTACCTATAGACTCCGAAACGGCTGAACCGATTTTCTTGAAAATTTACACAGTTGTACTATAAGCGTCTGCGAGTGTTCTTAGCTAGGTTTCGTGTCGAGGTACTACAGATAAATATCGAACATCGATAATCGAAAAAGTCGGGTTATAGAAGAAGTGGTCCGATTTTAATCAAATTTGATACACTCATAGATAAAGACATAAAAAACCATATTCAGAAGTTTCAAGATTGCAGTTCTTACAATAGTGCAGAAAATTGATAATATATATATATATAAAAGGCAATACGTTTGTGTGTGTGTTTCTATTTATCTACCTGTATGTTTGTATTTTTTTCAGCCCTTTTATTTTAGTTTTTGCTTCAGGTTTGGTTCTAAGTAGGTATAATTGTAGTTCTTAGTCTTGGCCATGATACCATTTACTCAGAGGATTTATTTAGTCTTCAAAATTCAGTTTACGACGAAAAAACTTATTTTATATCGATACCAGGAAATCAAAATTTGACTAACATCCATTCATCTTTCTTTCACTCTACGGTTTCGCTTTAACTGGAAACAACTTTTTTGTCTTTCGTGCCAACGTCAAAAGAGTCTGAGCTCCAGGACCATGGATTAGTTTTAAAACATTCATTACACCCGAGCTACGCCGGGCTATACTGCTTGTCTGTTGAATAAAAGGAGTTGACTTATAGCTGCATTTTGATGACGGTTTACCAGCATGAAATTGGAAGCCCTGTATTGGTAACCCTGCTCAAAATAGGGTAGCTTACACTTTAGTGATTTTTTACGCCAAGTTTACTTAGCTAGTGTATGTATGTATGTTCCTGTCACAATTATGGATGGTGATGATGGTGTTGGTGGCGGTGGTGGAGTGTTATTAAAAACATCATTTTTCTAGTTTCTTGCCTCTCACAGAAGGTAGCTGAAGTGAATGACAAGAAAGTACTACAAATAAACCTCAAGAAAACCGGATGTATGGTCAGCGGCAACAAAAATGCCAAATACAGGTGGGGGATAATAAAATCAATCAGGTACAATGTTTAAATACCTGGGAAGTGTTCTAACAGAAGGCGGAAAGTGCGACAGAGAGATACGAAGGCAAATTTGCATTTCGAAGGACGCGTTCCAGAAGCTGAGTAAAGTATCAAGAGGCAGGAAGCTGTCACTAGATACAAAGAAGAGAATACTAGATTGCTATGTGATGTCAGCTTTTCAATCTGGCAGCTAATGCTGGACAATATCATCAAAGATGAAAGAAAAACTTGAAGCAACTGATGATGTGATGGAAAGAATGGAAACGAAAAGGAAATTAATGCTGAGCATCAGGAAGAGACAACTGAAGTTCCTGGGACACGCAATGAGGAAGGAGGGCTTGGAGAACCTGATACTAACAGGCCGGATAGAGGGAAAAAGAGACAGCGGAAAGCAGTGGATAACATATTTAAAGGGCCTGAGCAGAGGGTGACAGAACGGGGTTTGAGAGATGTTACAGGAGAAAGTGTGCTAAGAGCTACCAGGGATAGGTAGACGTGGAAGGCAATGATCGCCCACGTCCTGAAAGGACAATGCACAGAGAAGAAAGAAGATATATATATATATTCTTATGCATATTGTAAATATTTACTGGGGTTTTCATTTTTCAATGTTGTTATTCGATTCCGACCACAGACAAATTGTACACAGTGAAGTTAATTAAGATTTCATAGATACTCTGAGGTATTACGGCGGTTTTAGAAAGAACGGTAAATAAGAATGTAGCATTTTGGTGCAAGAAATACCGTATAGCATGTTTAGGTCAGTGATTTTGTCCAGCTAAGTTTTAGATAAGACAGATGTTGATTTGCGTTCCCAATTACCACATTTGGCCTTGTATCACTTTATATTTTTAACAAAAGTAAATGTTACTTAGTCTATATGATTATGTAAATTGTCTGCTTAAATGTTACCAAAGACGGCTTTTTTTTTGCTATTGTGTATATGTGTGCTTCTGTGAATATGCGTGTGTTCATACAAGAATGACTGAGTGAACATTGTTCTTGCAAGTAAAGACAAAACCACAGAAGGAAATTAACGCTGCAAAAGGAAATTAAGAATATAAATTAATTTTAGTATATATATATATATATATATATAAGTGTATGTGAGGGAGAGTATATATATATTTGTGTGAATATGTGTGTGGGTGGGGGTATATATATATTTATATATATATATATATATATATATATATATATGTGTGTGTGTATATATATACGTTTGTATACAAATATGTGTGTGTAGATATAGCTGTGTATACATGTGTGTGTCAGTTTATAACTGAATATTCATTTTATGAAAAAATGCATATCAAGTTACACACACACACTTATATATATATATATATATATATATATAATTCGGAATATATATATATATATACATTCCGAATTCTACATTCATTGAATAGCTGATTTGCAATAAAATTATCGCTTCTTCAAGAAGCGAAGATTTTCTCGCTGAAACAGCTAGTCAACGAATAGAGAATGCGGATTTTTTTTATAATATACGCATTTGGTTCTATTTACTCCACCGGGATGATTTTTAGTAATAACAAAATTATTATTAATAGGATCTGGATTCTGAGATTTTACCTTTATGTTCTTCTTTTTTGGGGATTTAATATATATATATATATATATATATATATATATATATATATATATATATATATATTAAAAGCAAACACCCACCACTTACTTGCTGAAGAACATGAAAAGATTGGTTTAATTCGAAACCTAGATAGCAAGTAAGTGGTGTGTGTTCGGTTCTTTGATATATATATATCATTTTAGCCATATATATATATATATATATATATATATATATATTGTGTATTTGGGCAGCAATTTCTCTTTTATGCAGATTTCATTGGTAATGTTTTTAATTGTTTATTTGATCTTAATTTATTTTTCTTCAGAACATAAATTATAAAAATTTGTCCAAATAGTTTATTTTTCGAACGCTTTCGACTATACTTTAGGCCATTATCAAGAGTGAATTTTATTTTATTTGTTACTCAATATGCATAGTGTTTATGTTTGTAGAGTTATATGTATTAATTATAATCCGAACACGGTAAACACATTGTTGCTGCGTTCACAGTTGATAATATTAAGCCTTGGATTTTCCTTTTTTATTAATTATGTTTCCATTACTTTCAGCCTTATTTTTCATGTTGATGATGGTATTATATTTGTATCATCAGTGAGTATGTTATGTGGACTGATTGGTAGGTTTCCATGTGGGTTTAAACTGAACTATGATCAGAGAGATGCAACGCAAATCTTTTTGTCAATCGGATTAAAGTGTACTCAATGTAATTATTTACGAACCTGGATTGATCAAGAATACACACACACACATATATATATGCTGGCCGAATCCTTAAGGCTAAGGAACAAATGCAAAATTTAAAATTAAACACTATTTTAGCATTTAATAGAGGAAATTTCAATACTGGGAATTTCACTAGAAACAAAGAAAAGAGTGCTGGATTGCTATGTGATGTCAGTTCTTCAATACGGCAGTGAATGCTGGACAATATCATCGAAAATGAGGACAAAACTTGAAGCAACAGAAATGTGGTTCTATAGAAGGATGCTGCGGATATCGTGGACTGAGCATGCAAGCAACGATGAGGGGTTGGAAAGAATGGCAACAAAAAGAAAATTAATACTGAGTATCAGGAAGAGACAACTGAAGTTCCTGGGACATGCAGTAACGAAGGAGATCTTGGAGAACCAGATACTAACAGGCCAGATAGAAGGAAAAAGAGGCAGAGGAAGGCAGCGGATAACATATTTGCAGGGCCTGATCAGGTGGATGAAGGAACGGGGGTTAGCGAGGTGTAACAGGAGCAAACATACTAAGAGCCACATGGGATAGGGAGACGTGGAGAACCATGATCGCCTACGTCCTGAAGGGACAGGGCACATAAAAGAAGAAGTAGCTGGTTATTTACATTGGCCGTACAATTTTGGCCACCAGTGTATAACCAAGCCAAATGGCTGTAGAATTCTCAAATTCCAAAATCAATTTTCCTTATCTTTTTTTCAAAACTGATTCAACTTTAGGCTAAAATTAGTTCTGTAGTTGATCGAAATTTATGTTTTCTTTGTGTTTTTTCTTCGTGGATAAAACAGTAATATATTGGGAGCTTTTGGTGAGAATCGGAGAATAGAAATTTTCTTTAATACTAAGTAATTTAGCGAAAGCCTATCTCCCCAATAACTTATCATTTTCTTCAGAAGTCTTTTGATTACGCAGTGTTCTTTCCTCGGACTTCGTTTTGCAAAAGTCTTCAACAATATTCCGAACATTATTTACTACAGCTTAGCTTTATTGGCGGGATGTGCATTGTGGTGCAGTGGATATCAGTTCAAAACGAGAAATCAGAGTGCCAAGGTCGAATTCCAACTAGATTCGTTGTATTCACTTACACAAAAATACCATTAGAAAAGGCAATAATCCATCATTTCTCCATTCAGTTATGGGTTAAATAACAAAAGATATATAGGCAATCAGTTATGGGTTAAATAACAAAAGATATTCGCTGTATAGTCTTATTAGGCAATCAGTTATGGGTTAAATAACAAAAGATATTCGCTGTATAGTCTTATTAGGCAATCAATCTACCGCAGAAAGTTATGGAAATCTACCCCTGAAAAATCAGGTTATACTTATAAAATTAAATATGAATATCTAGTACTAATTATACGTTTATACAACGTCTGGTATTGATTATTATTAATAGGTTTATAAAAACCTTGTATTAAGCCATCCTTTTGAATTCTAAAATAGTTAAATTTATTTAACATGAATGATGAGAAATTATTACACCACCTACGATAAAGTTAAGCAGTGTCGATTTTAGATCTTTGATGAATGATTGTTGCGAATGGTGTATTAAATAATAGCTCAGATTTGTTGATCAGAGAACAGAGTTCGAATTCCAGTTGAGCTCGTTATATTCATTTAAGGGTAAATTTCTAGAAGGCATGTTAAGCTTCCGTTTCTTATCCATCTATATATGGGTTAAATAGTAGAACTTTTATCATTAAATTCATTATTATATAAAAAATAAATAAAATAAAATAACTGACAAAATATTCATTTAACCTCGAATAATTTCTATCTGATTGTTCTTGAAAGTAAATTTTTTATTACCAAAAATTGGTAAGAAACATGTCACTGAAAATATTGTCTACCACTAGCCCCTAATTTTCCCCATCTTTCTGGCAGCATCTAAATTCGACGTTGGAAAAACCACAAGTTTTTTTAGGCTAACCACAGGTTGACCATTTTTTTGGCATCGTCAGAATAAAGTGTTGCTCAGTCAGGCCAAGTGCCATCGATCGGAACAAGTTATAATCGGATAGGAAAAAATCTGGTGAATAAGACGGGTTAAGTAGAACTTCCCATTTAAGCAATTTCAGGTAGGTTTTCACCTGTTTAGCAGCATGTGACCTAGCGTTGTCATTTAGCATAACCATTTTATCGTGTCTCTGCTCGTATAACGGTTTTTTTTCTTCAATGTTTGCCTCAAATGCATCGAAAGTAGTCAATAGTGATATCCCGTGACAGTTTCGGTCGGTTTGAGCAGCTCATAATAAATTACACGCAGCTAATCTCACTAATTTGCAAAGCAGAAGCTTCGAACCATGGATGTTCAGCTTTGCCGCCGATGTTGATTCATGACCTGGCTTGCCCCATGATCTTTTACGCTTAAGGTTATCGTACTGTCTCCACTTTCCATCTACGGTCACAATACGATGCGAACACTTTTCCTTTTCTGCCATTGAAGCAGCTGGTTACATGTCACAAGACGCCGTTCGACGTCTTTCGGCTTCAACTCGTATAGCACACAATGTCCTTGCTTTTGAATAATACATAATGAACGTTTCCAAACTGTTGTGTGATCAACTCCTAATGGTTCTACAAGCTCAGCTTGTTCCTGTCATGAGTTTCATGAAGTAATACCTCCAATTCTTCAAAGTCTTCAAAAGTATTTCGGTGCATCAGAGAGTTCTTTATCTCTAATATTAAGCAAATATCTGTATGTTGTTTCCGACACAGCATGGTCTTAACAAACACTCCGTGTGCTTCAGCTGCAGATTCCTTTGAATAAAGTAGTGCAGTAGAATTCTCCACATTACACTTTGTTTGGCACGAAATCTGACATGTTTAGCGCTATTAAAAACAAAGGTTTTTACATTTCGGCAAAATACACTGAATTTCAAGCTTGCTTATAGTACTTCCTTATAGATACGTTACCATCTGAAACTAAAGGTACACAGTGCTGGGAAAATCTGTTGGAAAACAGGGAAAAGTTATTCAAAGTCGTAATAGATTTCAACATTGTATATTCCACTGAAGTTAATATCCTGAAAAACAAAAACAACCACCAGACTTCGCTGAATGATTTCTCATTGGTTGTCCCGATATTTTTAGCTTTTTGCCACATCTGAGCTATGAAAGAAATAATGACAGAAAGAAATGTTGATGGAATCCGCAATTAATCACGAGAGTGATAGTTAAGGAACAAAGTGTTTAGATGGAGAACGGATGGAAAATTTTGGAGAAACAAGATCTCTTACATTCTTAAGAGACACGGCACATAAAAGAAGTGTTAGTAGTAAATTAGATTTTATTGTTGTAAGGATTTCAATATTAACATAAATGAGAATCCAAGCAATGTATCAGTTGTAAAATATTTAATTATAAATGCATTAAGATTTTTTATGTGTTTCTATAAACTTTTTATTGTGAAAATAACATTTGACGAATACAATCTTAATATAGATACTATCAAAAATCTTAATAAACTGTATAATTTACTTGTGCCCTACATACTTTTTCTTTTTTTTTTTTAATCATCTCACCCCAAGCAAGGCATTCCACTGCCACTATTCCGCATGGGGCTACATAGGGGAAGGTAAAGAGAAGGAGTGGTTAGACATAGGGAATGTCAGGAGGAAGATGACAGATCAGTAAGGATAGCGAGGATGAGGTTTAGGCAGATGGGAAGAGTGCTTGATAGAATGGGAGCGGTTAGTGTGTTAGGATGTGTCTATTGACCTTACATTTAAACTCCTGGAGATTGTAGCCGTCGGGGAAGCAATCGTTTGGAAGAGAATTCCACAGTCGGGAAGTGCGAGGAAAGAAACTGTTGGAGTAGAAGTTACGGCTGCATTTTATCGGTATAAAATAGTACCGTTTTTAGTCCCTCTTGTTTCCTTTCTGTGTCTGCTATAAGCACTGTGCCCTCTGCATATCTGATGCTGTTAAGAATATTGCCTGAAATGATTGTCTCTGGTACAACTTCTTATTCTTTCTAGATTGTTCCAAATTAAAATTTGAATAAGTTCGGTGAGAAGACACATCCGTGTCTTAAAGTTTATTTTCTGACCAAGGATTCACTGTACAAAATGTATTCTTCAAAAGAACATATTCATGTTGAAATTATATTAATTTATTTTATGGATTCCTGTTTTCGGGGCTTACAGCTACCTCACATTGAAACACGTAAGATCACCGAAGTTAAAGAACGTCAAGCCAGCTCGGATGGGTTACCTCAGGTGCTACAAGTATAGATGTGTGGCTTGTGTATGAATAATGACTTTGAATTGCTAATCAGTGAGCCGAGCTCCAGTTCTTGGGTTTGTTTTATTCACTTACGCGCAAATACCATTGGGAAAGTTAGGAATTTACTTCTCCTTCCCCAGCTATGGGTTAATTAGTAAGATTTCTAGCGGTAAACAATTTTTATCTCCCCAAAAAGTTTAAAATTCTTACAATCTAAAATTATATCTAAAAATATTTCCTGGCTGCAGGTTTCCGACAAAAGGTTGATAAGCCGTAAAAAATGAATCAATCTATCTTCGTGACAATTTCCAGGTCACTTGTCTTGCCGAATTTTTGTTTCTGATATTAGGAGGGTTTTAAGGTTCTTTAACCCTTGAAGAAAATCATGACTAACAAGATTATCCGTGAAAATAACCATTACACAACAGTGTGTGATTGCTGTTGGCGGGATTATTTTTTTCTTTGACCTTTTTTTTTCATTTTTAACATTTTTCAAAAATAAGTTGAAGACTTAGGTAGGCGGCTGTGCTAATCACGTATTTCGTATCTACTCCAGTGGTCAATAATCGAGCTAAAGTAAACTCAATGACAGATTGCTGATTTTCAAGTCAAATTGATGGTGGTGAGAAAACCTCACAAAAACGTGAAATCACCGTGTTGATCTTTAAATATATACCCACAGTATTTATCACATTCGTTCTTCATCTTTCTTTATCTATCTAATCTGTCTGCCTGTCTGTTTGTCTGTCTCTCTCTCTCACTATATATATATATATATATATATATATATATATATATATTATTTTTCCCCTAAATATGTTTTCCTATAAATCCTTTTGGTAATACTTTAGCCCGTTTATAAATGCTAGTTTTGTTTGACACGTATCGAGCGTCTCTAAAATATGGAATTTTTTCTTTTTTTCTTTTCTTCTTCCTTCCCTCTCTTTCTGTTTTGTTTAACCCACTTCGCAACTTAACCCCACTTCCCTCTGTAAAGCTAGACAAAGCCAAATTTTCAAATTTTTTCACTTACAACTCTATCTAAAAGTAAAATTGTCTAAAATCTAAAAATAAAATTCTTAACCTTCAATTTTTTATTTCATTTTGAAACGTGATAGTTGCTGATGAAATGTGAAATCTCTCTTAGGGATTTCATGTTGAAATGATCATTCAACAGTTTTGAACATCGAAATTTATTTTATTTTATTTTATTTTATATATATATATATATATATATATATATAGTAGACTTGAAAAACAGCAGCTATTCTAGCATCTACGCATCGTTCATTCACCAATGAATTAGAACACGCTCAACTATTGAGTGTGTATAATGATAAAATACACGCTAAAATGTGTGCCTTTTTCTACCGAGCGCCCATAGCTCAGCGGTAGAATCGCCGACTGACACCACTTCGGTCGGGTTTCAATCCTGCGTAAAAAAACAATCGGATTCAAACCGTACTGATGAGCTGTGTTACACTGAAACAAATCTGTCTGCGAATGAGTAAATATATTGTAACTTTTTATTGCAATGGCTTATAAATTCATTATATTCATTCCTAACACACTAACCTGCTCCCATTCTATCAAACACCCTTCCCATCTGCCCGGCCCTCATCCTCGGTATCCTTACTCATCTGTCACCTTCCTCCTGACATTCCCTATGTCTAACCACTCCTTCTCTTTACCTTCCCCTATGTAGCCCCATGAGCAATAGTGGCAGTGGAATGCCTTGCTTGGGGTGAAATGATTTTTTAAAAAAACGCAAAAATGTTCATGTTTCAGAACAATGCATCTTCAGGTGATAGTTTAAAATATATTGTGAAAATGATTTATTTAAAACAAATTTGAGATGAATTCATGGTTATTTATGTCATTAGATCGTTATATGTACGATTTAATTTAAATTTGAACAGTAAACAGTTTTACTAGACATTGCTCATTACATGTTTGAAGGTAGATGAATATTTAACAAATCGCCTGACGAAGACGAAAAGGTCGAAGCCATGGTATCGTTACCGGCTAATCTTCCTACCTAAATATATGTGTGTGTGTGTGTGTGTGTGTGTGTGTGTGTGTGTGTGTGTGTGTGTGTGTGTGTGAATGATTGCGTACTAGATATTCAATCTCAAAACGTAAATTCATTTTTATCTGTCGCTTTGAATATGTATGTGTATGTGTGTGTGTGTGTGTGTGTGTGTGCGCGCGCGCGTCTATGTGGTAATATTCTTATTATTGGAATTTATACCAAAAACACTTTTTCGCAACACAAGAGCTGTCGTGTTTTTGTGCCGTGTTTCGATTGTAAGTGTTTGGAAATTATATATATATAGAAATTTGAACCTATTGTTCTCTTATTCTAGTCGGTTTGGCTAGATATATCAATGGAAAGTTAAGTTAACGGTGGTTAATGGCATGGATTTTAGTATATATCCGTATTTGAGTATTTACTTAGTTTATTTATTAACAAGTATATTTATTTTCTTTTACCGGCCTAAATATCTGATAAAATCTTTTAAAGAAAAGCATGCTCTCTCTAAAAGAAATCGAACCTGCGTTAGTGCATTAAACTGTCTCGGCCAATAAATGTGTCGATGATTAAACTATTTATTAAATAAACGAAGCGTCTACTGAAATAGGCGTCTCCACCTAAAATAAAAATTTTCAGTAATGATAATAATATTAAAATAATAATATTTTTTTTTGAGTGCATGCAAGGCATTTTATCTTCAAATCTGTACACTTAATTTATATCTGTGAACTTCAATATATATATATATATATATATATATATATATATATATATATATATATTACGAAAATTAACGGTTTTAAACAACCGACGATTTCAAATGATTAGTTTGAACATTATTTTTGATTGATACTTATATTTAAGTAGATATTCTTTTTTATAATCCTTCAGTATATATATTTATTTCAACCGGCCTGATTATTTACGATATTTTTTTTTTACGAAAATATGTGTCATTCGGCAGGATTTGAATCTGCGATAGCTATCCACGTAGGGGAAGCCACCAATTAGACTTCTCGACCACGAATGCTATATAAGCTTGATTAACCTTCGTTTAGACTGTTGGTCATTCGTGGTCAAGAAATCTAAGACGCGCCAGATCAATTGGTGGCTTCCCCTAAGTTGGTAGTGGTTTCACGTTCGAATCCTGTCGAATTATATATATTTTCATAACGTAAAACAGAATATCTACTTAAATACGAGTATCGATCAAAAATAATGTTCAAACAAATCATTCCATATATATATAGGTTTATTTTTTTTCAACACGGCCGTCTGTTAATTTTTAAGTTACAATTCTGTTTTCTTTTTTTGTGAACCCAGACGATGACAATTTTTTCTTTTCTTGTTTATTTGTTTTTATTTTGTTTTATCTTTTTCTTTCTTTTTCTTTTTTATTTTCTTTTTTAATTTCTTTGCAAATCTATTTAAAAAGGAAAATTAAACTGATTTTTCTCCAGTTTCTGAAAGGATTTTTCGATTGCTGAGGTGATGTGTTATCCCCCGTGGGGATTTTCACATCGAAATTGTCATTTAACATCATTGAATTAATCCTTTTTTAATTTATATATATATATATATATATATATATATATATATAGGTAATGATGCCGAACCCATTAACGGAGAAGGTAATTCAAAAAGATCTATTTAATATAAAATATTAAAGAGATATATCTATATAAAGATCTCAATGGGTATTAACCAGTGTAATATGATATATATAAAGGAAAACTCAACGTAACATCTAAAGCTCTTTTTAACTATAATTCATTTCGATGGGCAAGTTTTTAGCACCAATCTCTTCAGTCCGCTGTTTTTTTTCTGTTTTTTGTTTATTTTGTTTTTTATTTTTATTTTTTTTTACTTTTGCGATCAGAATAGATGAATGCTCGTCGAATTAAATTATAGTTTACAACGACTTTAGATTATGGGAGGAGTTTTCCTTGATAGATAGATAGATAGATAGATAGATAGATTTAGACTTCAATACAACTTGATGACTGGTATTTTGTCGCTTAAAGCAAACATTCAACCATAGATAATGTATATGCTTCGATGCAACTTTTTCTGATACTGGCAAAAGTAAGACGAAATCGTTCAGAGTTTGGACAATGCTTATACGACATCAATTCTCATGACAAACAACTTGAGAGAAAAAGAAGCAAAAAGGTAAACAGAAAAAAAGTCCTCAACAAAACCTTTCGCTGGTCTTTAATAAAAGCTGTCTTCTGTATTCAACCATTTTCTCTGATCAATTGTTAAAAACGACTTCGAGCGAATGAAACAGTTAGGACTAATGCCTGCATCGAGGACCGCCCTCCATCGAAATTTGTAGCCTGGCACCACAAAATCACAAGTAACAACCCGTACGATATAACAAAAAACAGTTCACTTTAGGATTTCAATATTGGCAACAGCTAAAAGGGATAGCGCGTGTCACTCGACAAAAGAATAATGAAATAATCAAGATCGTTTATACTTTTGACAAAAAAATACTTAGAAATACTCATCGATATTAAAACAGTTACTGAACTTGAGAAACTTGATCGCAAAAGAAAAGAAAAAAACCTGTGGACTGAAGAGATTGGTGCTAAAAACTTGCCCATCGAAATAAATTATAGTTTAAAACAGCTTTAAATGTTGTGTTGAGTTTTCCTTTATATATATCATATTACACTGGTTAATAACCATTGAGATCTCTATATATATCTATCTCTTTAATATTTTATATTAAATAGATCTTTTTAGATTACCTTCTCCGTTAATGGGTTCGGCATCATTACCTATATATATATATATATATATATATATATATATATATATATATACATACTCACACACACATACTTACACATATATAAAAATACACACAATATATATATATCATTACCATGTATATATGTAAAATGGTAATATTAGATGGTTCCTTATAAGGAGACCTTTGGTATTCATTGAAATTTATAAAATTTTTCACTTTTAAAAACACTTTCAGGAATGTGATAGGGGCCTCTTTTCTAATGTTTTGTTTGAAATAATGTTTAACGTCAACATCTTGTTTTCTCTTAAACGTATATGTTATATCCATTTTAGTGGTTGGTGTTATTGAAAGTCTTTAAGTATTGTTGTTTTTATTATCCGTACCAGTTGTTTGTTCGTGATTCTGTAGCGGTTGGACTTCAACAATATATATATATATATATACATATATATATATATATATATATATATATATTGGTTTGTTTTAAGGCATTGAGTGATTTAATGCCAAATCTTTTTCTAAATAAAATCATATATTTAAAGTGTCAAAAAGTATTGTTCAATAGTAAGTATCAAGCAAAACAAGGCAGTAAAGCCACTAAGACGCAAGGGGGTTACAGGGTGTAGAAGAATTAGAAACTGAAACATGAATTCTAAGCAGAAAATAGTTATTTAGAAGATAGTAGATTTACTAAGCGCCACAAGTAAAGTATAGAGTACCCAGTGGGGATCGAACTCACCACTCAGTTGTAACAGGTTTTAGCCAAACGGATTTGCTATTTATTACACCACGCCCGGGTGTCCAAGAAGGGGATTAGGTAGTGTTAAAA
>JBBBDQ010001823.1:650000-817500 GCA_037127315.1 Ascarosepion bandense | reverse complement strand
CCGCCAGAACTGTCTCGACTGCCACCACTAGGAAGTCTCGCAGGTTAGTATTTATGAAGGAGGAATTCGTTACACTGTAGATAGGTCACCATAACATTTCGTATTATACGTGATGCACGCTTGGGCGATTATGTCGCAAAAGAGAATGATGACTGGGCAGAGAATTTCCCATAATAAGTTGTCTTAACTTTCTGCTGTTTACTGGTTACCAAACAAGGCTATATAACCAAATATGTCCTTAAGAAATATTAATTAATTACTTAATTAAACCTGAAAAATATTAATTTACAATTCTGAAGAGAGGACGCAATAGGTCGACTGGCGATTTTATTTTAAAATTTGGCATGGCTAATTGTCATAAACCTTTTTTGACTTTACATTGTTTATATATATACTAGCAGTATATACTGGCGATGCCCGGGTGTAATTAAAGCTTTAAAACTAATCCATGGTCCTGGAGCTCAGACTCTTTGGACGTTGGCATGAAAGACTAAAAAGAAATAGTTGTTTCCAGTTAAAGCGAAACCGTAGACTGAGAGAAACATGAATGGATGTAAGTCAAATTTTGATTTCCTGGTATCGATATCAAATAAGTTTTTTTCGTTATAAACTGAATTTTGTAGGCTAAATTAGTCATCTGAGTAAATGGTATCATGGCTGGGACTAAAAACTAAAATTATACCTATTTAGAGCCAAACCCGAAACAAAAACTAAAATAAAAAGGCCGAAAAAAATACAGACATATAGGCAGATAAACAGACACACACACACACACATTCTTGCCTTTTATATATATATATATATATATATATATTATCGATTTTCTGCACTATTGTTTGAACTGCAACTTTGAAACCTCTGAATAACGTTTCTTATGTCTTTGTCTCTAAGTGTATCAAATTGGATTAAAATCGGACCACTCCTTCTATAACCCGATTTTTCGATTATCGATTTTCGATATTTATCGGGGGTACCTCGACACAAACCGTAGCTAAGAACACTCGCAGATGCTTATAGTAATACTGTGTAAATTTTCAAGAAAACCGGTTCAGCCATATCGGAGTCTATAGGTAACGGATACACAGACACACACACACACACACACACACACACACAGACAAAGTTCCATTTTTTTTAATCATTTCACCCCGAGCAAGGCGGAAACGCCACTGATGTGCAGGGGGCTACATAAATGTAAAAAGATTAATTAGAAAAGAGTGAGGAGTACAAACTAGTTAGAAAGGAACAATAGAAAGCTGAGAAAGCAGGTGCGATGACAGATACATAGGTGGAGAGAAAGGGAAGGTTATACAGGGGTGGGGAGAGAGCTAGAGTCCAGTGGTTAGTAGATGAGTATTGACTTAGCATTTAAATTTCTGGAGGTTGTAGCCGTCAGGAAAGCAAGAATACGGGAGCGAATTCCATAGGCGGGAAGTGCGAGAGAAGAAGCTGCAGGAGTAGAATTGTCGTCTGCATTTGGCTAATGGTGAATGGGTGGGACCCAGTTTCCAGTCTGTTTGCACGAGTAAACACCTGTTGAGGAGGCATCAGTGACTTAAGTTCGTCTGAGCAGAAGCCATGAAAGTATTTATAGAACAGACAATATAGTGGTTCCATTTGAGGTCTGAGGACAGGGTAAGTCCGAGGAGGCGTAGTGTATTACTCTCCGGGAGAATCTCTTGGTCCATGGTTATGGGAGGCAGGATAGGTTGCCTGTAATGGTTGACAGACAACAGCTTGGTCTTAGAGGAATTGAAGTTGACAAGCCACTTCTTTCTCCAGTTCACCACAGAGTGTAGATCCCGCTCAAGGTCAGCAGCGAGATTATGTCTGTCCGCCACGACAGGTTTCTTACTGGTGCGGCAGTATATTGTAGTGTCATCTGCGTAGATGCCTACTTGGGACTTGATCTCATCTGGGAGGTCGTTGATGAAAATAAGGAAGAGCGTCGGGCCCAGGATAGAGCCCTGTGGGACACCAGCATTCGTGCTGTAGGACGAAGAGGCACGCCCATTCACAACGACCTTCATTTTGCAGTTATTTAAGAAAGATTGGATTAGGTCAAGCAGGCGACCGGTAATACCATAACCGCGTAGTTTGCATAGGAGGCCAGAGTGCCAAACCCTGTCGAAAGCCTTGGAGATGTCCAGAGCAACCACGCGAGCCTCGTCAGGCTCATCAAGGGCCTGTAGCATGTACTCCGTTACGGTTGTTAGCAGGTCGGCCGTGGACCTAGAAAACCGGAATCCATATTGCCTGTCGGAGAACAGTTTGTGGGTGGTGAGATGATGAACTATTTCAGCATTGATTATAGCCTCGAATACTTTTTCGAATATCGGTAGAAGACTGATAGGGCGATAGTTGGATGGGTCCGAGGGTTCACTACAATTCTTAAATACAGGAACGACTCAAGAGAACTTCCAGCATGCAGGAAAGCAGGAAGCAGAAAGGCAGTAGTTAAATAGTTTAGAGAGGACAGGGGAAAGTTCAGGAACACACCTCTTAATGACTATTACCGGGATTCCATCGTCTCCACACGCCTTATGGGGGTCGAGTTTTGAAATTACTCTGGATACTACTGTCGGGGTAATATATACGTCGTGCAGTTTGGCCTCAGTTCTAATAGGGAAGTCGGGTGGGTGTACTCCGGACGAGTCAAATGTGGAGTTGGATGAGAATCTGCGGGCAAAGCACTCAGCTTTGTCCACAGATGACGTGAGAACCTCAAATCCATGGATTAAAGTAGGTATTGAGGATTTCCTATTGTTGAGCACTCGTTTACAAATCCTCCAATAGTCCTTGGAGCCGAACTTGCAGTCAGCTATGTGCTGTCGCATTCTCTCAGCAAACAATTGTTTGGCGTCATTTAGGGTTCTCTTGCATTCATTGCGAGCAGATGTGAACAGGCGCCTATTGTGATCAGTTGACTGTCTCCGGAATAGAGGTAATGGTTCATGTGGGCAATGGCGGCTGAGCAGGCCGGAGAGAACCACGGAGAGGAATGAGGTTTTAAGCAATACTTCCTGGTGGGTATGAAGGCATCAATGCCAGCTTTCACCCATGACGAGACCTCAGAGGCACAGTCATCAACTGATAAGTCGAAGACTTTTCCCCAAGGGACGTCGCAGAGGAAATCGCGAAAGGCATCCCAGTCAGCTTTTTGGTAGAGGTAGGAGGTCCTATAGGTAGGGGGCTCCTGGGGGGAGTGAAATAAATATTTTATATATATATATATATATATATATATAGTATATCGAGGCAGCAAGTAATTTTCTAAACATATGCTATTAAATATAAGAGACAATGAATGTCTATTATGTTTAATCATGTGCCGTTCTAAACGTCGTATTTTTGCTTTAATTTCAGTTGAAAATAAAGACAAAAATTCTCTAACATTTGGATAATTATTTATTGGTTTTCTTCTGAGCTTTCGGCTCACATGAGCCATCTTCAGAGAGGTAGTTTAAACTGAAATATTATAAAATCCACAATCATTGACGATTTTATTTTGTGTTGACATAAGCATCATCAAAAACCTAGTACATATATTGGTTTTACTACAACCACGCTCTCCCGTAGACTTACATGTCATCTTTCTGATCAGAGTACTATTAAACAACATTTCTCTGAAAAACATAAACATGTAGGTAATATAAGACAGATTTTGGTCAACAATACGGTGATCCTTACTCATACACACAGTAAGAGGAACCTGCAGATATTGGAGGCCATGTACATCAAATCAAAACAACCAACACTCAATAAAATCAACTTTAAAAGAGGAAATAACATATTGCATTGCATTTGACTACATGGTTTTGTTGTCATTTCGCGCTATCCCGTGGTGTGACGTCATAAAACCGCATCGCAAACTTAAGAACTGCGTTTATTATTTTTGGTAACTAAAAATAATATCAACCGGAGTTTTATGTCAACACAAAATAAAATCGTCGGTGATGGTGGATTTTATAATATTTCAGTTTAAACTACCTCTCTGAAGATGGCCCAAGTGAGCCGAACGCTTAGAAGAAAACCAATAAATAATTATCCAAATGTTGGAGAATTTTTGTCTTTATTTTCAACTGAAATTAAATAAAAAATACTACGTTTAGAACGGCTCATGATTAAACATAATAGACATTTATTGTCTCTTATATTTAATAGCATATGTTTGGAATATATATATATATATATATATATATATATATATATATATATATATATATACCACAACTGCACCACAACGCACATCCATTGTGACTTACCCTCGTATAATCACTTGCATTTATGTGAAGAGACAAGTGAATGAATATCACTTGTATCTAATTCCTTAGAGTACAAAAAAATGAAAACATGGATTGAAACTTGTTAATAACAATATATAATGCTAAGTAGTCTGTTAACTGAAGCAAATGTGCCTCTTCAGGGAGTTTATTGTCATGACTTACTCCAGATTCTAAACAATATATTCTTATCTTATTCATCGACTATCGGTGAATCCTTATCAAGCATCAATAGCATCTGGTAACATTGTACATGTCATGGTGATAACCACCTTTGTCGGGGCTTATCAGTTACACAATTTAAGCTACACGACTGCTAATTTAAAAGAAAATAAGAACCCATTTCACAGCCAAAAAAGTCAATTTCAATATCCTTCTAATCGGTGTACACGTATTGAAGTGATAATCGGTAAGCATCATCAATGCAGCTTGTTTTACTGAAGCCGTGTAAAGTAACTTTAAAGATTTTTCTTCAGAGGAATTCTCACACAAAAAGAGCGACTTGTTTCCAGATCGGTTTAATCAGTGACTCACTAGAAGTGAAAATCTTAGGTATGCTTAGATAGATTCTTTTGCTTTTTGTTTTTGTTTTTGTTTTTGTGTTTTTGAACACATATGACAACTAATTGATAATTGATTGATACGATATTTCGTTTTTTACGGCTTATCAACCCGTTGCACGTTCTTAAAAGCCAGAAAACGTTATAACGCTACAAATGTAATAAAAAACATTGTTTTATGGTTGATTGATTGGTTTTTCGATAAAATGAATCAATCTATCAAAAACATTAAAAATGATATCTCTATAACGAGACCAATTTATTATTACAATTCAAATAAAGGGTTCTGTTTGGAATTCTCTGCTGATTACAAGGAACAGCAGACACTTCAATAAGGACGAAGGTCACAACAGCTAAAACGATGTAATAAACTTCAAATATAAATAATGATAAACACCCATTTCATAAACTCCAAGAAAAAACATTGTATTTCACTTATATTTTTATCATTCACATATAGCGTGCGACGGATAAATTGCCGTCTAAATTACACAAAATAAAATTAACATTGTTTAGTTGGTAAACGCTGCCATAATTCTGGCCTTCAGTTCATCTTTGGTGTTACAGGGACTTTAGTCTCTCGTTCAACTGCATTCCACATACAATAATCAATGATTTGCTATCTGGGGAGTTAAGTCGCTAAATATAAGTGGTTAAATGATCGTAGAAATTGCCTGACAGCGATGAATGGTTTCTCCTACTTATGGGACATGGTACAGAGTCCTCATGTCGTAGCCATCTTTTGATCCATGGCAACACTAAGTCCTTGATGGAGGCCCCTGTACTGATTCTGAGTTTTTTTTTCTTATCACAACGGTCTAAGTGAGTTTTCCGACCTGCGTACCTTGTAGGCCCCTGTACTGAGTGTGAGAGCCTCATTAACATATTCGCAAGTTTTTTTCTTATCACAACGGTCTAAGTGAGTTTTCCGACTTGCGTACCTTGTAGGCCCCTGTACTGAGTGTGAGAGCCTCATTAACATATTCGCAAGTTTTTTTCTTATCACAACGGTCTAAGTGAGTTTTCCGACCTGCGTACCTTGTAGGCCCCTGTACTGAGCGTGAGAGCCTCATTAACAAATTCGCAAGTGTTTTTCTTATCACAACGGTCTAAGTGAGTTTTCCGACCTGCGTAACTTGCAGGCCCCTGTACTGAGTGTGAGAGCCTCATTAACATATTCGCAAGTTTTTTTCTTATCAGAACAGTCTAAGTAAGTTTTCCGACCTGCGTACCTTCGTAATCACCATTAAACTCATCCAACCCTATCTGCATTTTCTGGACTGTCCTCAGATTGAAACGCAAACACACCAAATTGTTGTATTGGTGCTTGCTGCGCGAATGCCAAGCAGTACTGCATGCTGCTTTCAAATATCTGGCGGAAGGAACTGCACTAGGGTGCTCTTTTTCTTGCTGGCGTTACCTTAATAAACATAGTGTATTATGTAATCAACAAAATCGAAAACAAGCAAGGCGCATTTACGAAATTAATAATATAAAATGGCGTTAATTTATCCATCGCTCCCTATAAACTAAAATATAATTCTATAACTGTCAACTTCCGGTTTTACGAAACTTCGAATTCACACCCTCATTACTTGATATTCACATATATCTATAGGCCAAAAATTAAGTCAATTTTAAGAAGGAAGCTAGTATCAGACCTTTTTATTAGCATGAAGTTCATAAGCATGACAACTTTATTGAGCATGAAATTAGGCTAAGATTTTTTATTAACATAAAGCTTATAAGCATGCCATTTATATTAAGCATGTAATAAGGCTATGATTTTTTTATTTACATGAAGCTTTTAAGCAAGATAACTATATTAAGCATTAAATTGGGCTAATGATTTTTTTAGCATAAAGCTTATAAGCATGACATCTATATCAAGCATGAAATAAGGCTCTGATTCTTTTATTAACATGAAACGTATAAGCATAAAAAGACTCAAATTAGACTAAAAATTAAGCCCATTTAAAGCATGAATTAATGCTCTGATTTTATTAGGCAAATTCATTTTCATTTATAATTTTTTGTTGCATCAGACTTTGAAACAAATTCTAGTTCTGCAACAAATACTTCCTTCATTATTTTTACCGTTCATAAAAACTAAGGGGATAATTTTTTACGGTGAACGATGTCTAAACTCAAAGCTAGAATCTGAAATTTCAAAATTTGATGAAGCACATGAAAAATATTTCTAATATACTTAACCAAAGAAAGAAAATATAATTATGATCACCAACAGACTTAATGTAAACCTTACTCAACCTGGGGAAATTAAATGAAATTTCTCTCATTAAGGTTACATTTTAAGCTTGATCTAGTTTTATTAACGGCGTCTATAACCCCATAACCATCAAGTGATTCCAAACACTTGAAATTTGACTCATAATGCTTGGATCAACCTGTGCTATGCTTTTACTCAATAGCGGTAAACATTGAGATTAATTCTGCAGGTTGATATTATCAAGGAAGCATGTGCTTGGTAAATGAATTCTGGGACTGGATCTCGTGGTCAGAAGGCTAAAGCTTTAACCATGCGACGAATAATGAAACATGAAAACGTCTGACTTAACAGTCGAACCTCAGTTAAAATTCTTATTCTTCATCATCATCTTTTACCTGCGGATTTCATTTATGACGGAAGTGATCATGGCGCGCCACAATCACCTGTACTTTGCAGCTCTTAGCAAATTGGGTCTTGCTTATCTCTATTAAACCATAATCCAGCTTCTATTTACTCAAACTTGCTAATTAGGTTATGATCAGTTTCTACTGCACAATCTTACCTTCACATTGTCCTGAGAATATAAACTTTTCTAAACCTACTTTCTTCATTATATGCATTAGAAATTTCAACTTTCTATTCTTAGTTTTAAATATAAACTAGCAGTATAGTCCGCCGTTGCTCGGGTGTAATGAAAGCTTTAAAACTAATCCATGGTCCTGGAGCTCAGACTTTTTGGACGTTGGCACGAAAGACTAAAACGCAATAGTTGTTTTCATTTAAAGCGAAACCGTAGACTGAAAGAAAAAGGAATGGATGTAAGTCAAATCTTGATTTCCTGGTATCGATAACAAATGTTTTTTTCGTCGTAAACTGAATTCTGAAGGCAAAATAAGTCCTCTGAGTAAATGGTATCATGGCTGAGGCTAAGAACTACAATTATACCTACTTAGAGTCAAACTCGATGCTAAAACTAAAATAAAAGGGCTGAAAAAAATACAGACATGCAGGCAGATAAACAGACACACACACACACACACACAAACATCTTGCCTTTTATATATATATATATATATATATATATATATATATATATATATTATCGATTTTTTGCACTACTGTAAGAACTGAAACCTTGAAACTTCTGAATATCGTTTCTTATGTCTTTTTCTATGAGTGTATCAAATTTGATTAAAATCGGACCACTCCTTCTATAACCCGATTTTTTCGATTATCGATTTTCGATATTTATCGGGGCTACCTTGAGATAAAACCTAGCTAAGAACACTCGCAGACGCTTATAGTACAACTGTGTAAATTTTCAAGAAAATCGATTCAGCCATTTCGGAGTCTATAGGTAACGGACACACACACACATACACAGACAGAGACAAAGTTCCATTTATAAATAAGTTTAGATTTTTTTTGTTTCCAGTTTCTCTAAACCTTCACCGTTATTTTCAGTTCAGGATATTGTCAGTATGTTCTGTAGATACATATTTATATTGCTTCACGTCTATACTTTATCTGTGATAAGATTGTTCCTCAGTCACTGCTGTATGAAAGAACGGATATTACATAATAGTCCATATCCTTTTCTTTGTAAAGAAATCTTTCTGTTTATTTACATGATGCTATGTTGTTTAAAAAATGCATTTCTTAGCCAATATACAGGGTCAGTCAGTTAATTGCCATACGTGATACACGGTTGGGCGATCATGTCTCGAAAGAGACATGACTGACTGGGCATATGATTATCCTGCAGTACGTTGCCATTGCTTTCTGTGGTAGACTGGTTGCCGACCAAGGCTATAGAACCCAATCTGTCCTGCTATTTAACCCATAACTGGAAGAAATAGACCAATTAATACCTTTCCCAAGGGTATTTGCGCGTACCTGAATGCAAGGAATTCAACTGGAATTCGAACTCGGCTTAATTTCACGCATGCGTGTCGTTCTTCTTATTTTGTCAACTGCACAGTAGACTAGAACCAGTTGGACAGCGTCAGTGAGAAAAGGAGCATCATGACGAAATTTATTCCGGAAAAAATAAAATGTATATGTTCTATAAAACCTATTTGGAAAAAACATGCTGCATTGCTTGACATTCGCATCGGAAGATCCAATACCAACGTTTCAAAGGTTTTGGGTGTCAATCTAAACACAGTGCAAAAGATAAGAAAGAGCTGGATGGATTTAGTGTTGATTACGAATATAGTTTGAGCGATCACTATTTATGGCGGCGTTGTATCTCGATACATCTATCCACTAGGACACATACTCTACACGGATGCCCACATCAAATGCTTTATATTATATTGCTGCCTTGGTTCAAGCGGGCGGCTGCTGGAAGTCACTATGTATGGCAAAAGGACTCTGTATCATGTCACACAAACATGGCTGTAAGAAAATTTCACCGACCACACCAACCTTTACTCTTTTACTACTTATATTGCAACCCCTATGATTATTATGTATGGGCCCGGTTGAATGAGACCATCAAATTTTTAACTTAACGATTATGACAGCAGTTACCAACTTAAACAATAAGAGCGCCCAGTAAAGATGCAAGAATATTCCGATGTTTTCTGGTGGGAATAGTTAAAACCAATAGTCATTTTATTTTTAAAAAATTACGGTATAGCATTTCAAAATATTAGGTGTAATTTTGGTAAATATCCATCCGTCGCATCCTGTAGTCTGCGGAAGTTCACATTATAATTTGTTTGATCTGTTTGAAGTCGGTTTTGCGCGAAATTTGAACTCGTATCACAACTTTCGTTATCTTTCATGTCATGAATCAAAGGTTACATTTTAAAAACACCAAAACACAAAAGATCTTGTGGGGTCCTCATCTATGTTTGTCAAATTGACCTTGTGCCAAACACAACAGCAGTCCCCACAATTTAAAATATCAGAAGGTTGAAAAATTGATAGAGTGCTGCTACTTCTGGTCGGGTACCCCTGCTATTCTTTTCGAGGATTTTGACAAAATACAACGGAGAACCTGTGATGTGATCGATACCGACTTGGCAGCCCGGCTGCAGCCACTCTCTCACCGGCGTGATGTGGCTCCCCTTTGCCTCTTCTATAAATACTTTCATGGCTTCTGCTCCGATGAACTTAAATCACTGGTGCCCCCTAGGTACGAATTTGCACGAGATATTAGATTAGCAACTAGGTCCCACTATTTTACAGTGAAACAGATAAAATATAACCGCAATTTCTACTCTAACAACTTCTTTTCTCGCAGTTCCCGCCTGTGGAATTCCCTTCCATATACTTGCTTCCCCAACAGCTACAATATCTAGGAATTTAAATATTAACGTCAATAGACAACTCTTATCACTCTAACTCGCATCCATTCTCTCAAACACTCTTCCCATCTACTCAACCGTCATCTTCGGTCTCCTCATCCGTCTATCCCCCTCCTTCCGACATTTCCTATAGCTAACCACTCTTTCTCATCACTTTTCTCTATGTAACCCACTGCGCAATAGTGGCAGTGGAATGCATTGCTAGGGGTGAAATGATTAAAAAAGTGTTTGTTTGCAAAAACGTGAAAATGTATTTACTGAATACCGTAACAAATTTGTAAGAAAATATTCAAAACAAAAAACTTACTTAGTTAAATATTCCACAGAATTTATAGTAAGAAATTAAATGAATCCAGCTTATTATTGATAGGAGCAGAATGTGTGTATGTAGAAATATTAACAGGTTACACATAAAGTCTGTGTTCATTTTCTTTTTATGGCCAGCGAAAAATTGAAAAGGAAGATAGAGCAATAAAGGAATTTGTACTTTTTTTTTTAATCATCTCACCCCAAGCAAGGCGAAAACGCCACTGATGCGCAGGGGGCTACGTAAGAGTGAAAAGATTGGAAAAGAGAAAAACCGGAAACCACATCCTAAACAGGAAACAAGGGATGAGCCTCTTCACCTGTTCAATAGATGTGGGTGGAGTGTGAACCGGGCGATAGTTTAGTCTATCTACTCCAATTGAAAAAAAATAAAAAAAGAGTGAAAATATTGGAAAGGAGAAAAAGAGAAAACCGGAAACCACATCCTAAACAGGGAACGAGGGATGAGCCTCTTCACCTGTTCAATAGACGTCGGTGGAGTGAGAACCGGGCGATAGTTTAGTCAATCTACTCCAATTGAAAAAAAATAAAAATAAAAAATAAAATAAAAAAGAGTGAAAAGATTGGTAAAGAGAAAAAGAGAAAAACAGGAAACCACATCCTAAACAGGAAACAAGGGATGAGCCTCTTCACCTGTTCAATAGACGTGACTAGAGTGTGAAACGGGCGATAGTTTGGTCTATCTACTCCAATTAAAAAAAAGTTACGGGTGTTGAGTTACCTAAGTTTTAACTTGTTAAAGTCCAATAAAAAAAAATGTCTTAGAAAAAAACAATAACAAAACACTCTTAAAATTAAGCATAAATAAATACAAAATCTTGACTTACTAAAATTTCCAAAAATCTAGCCAACATGATCGCACGTGCTTCAGTGGCGGTTGACAAGAGACGAAAGGAAAGGTTATTTTATCTACTAGCCAGAGGAATGGGTTTGTGGGTAGATTAGAAATTTAACTAGCTAAAAAAAATACATAGGAACAAGGAATTTAACAGGACTTAAGTCCAATCAAAAAACATGTCTTAGAAAAAAAAAACAACAAAACACTCTTAAAATTAAGCATAAATAAATACAAAATCTTGACTTACTAAAATTTCCAAAAATCTAACCAACATGATCGCACGTGCTTCAGTGGCCGTTAGCAGATTTTGTTTCTAGGAGTCATTTGAAATATTATGTTGTTGTTGTTTCTTTGACGGCGTGTAAGTGAAAACGAAGAAAGAAAAATTAGAAGAAGAGGAGGAATGAATGTGTGAAGCGACCTTCGTATGTCCGTGTCTTGCTTAAAGTTTACTTGTTATATTTCAGCGTGTCTTCTCTAATTCCTGCTCCCATTTGATTGACTGAGTTTTGCCGATCAAGGGACGTGAGTAAATCCCCTGTTCTTATTAATATGCGCTACAATAAGGCAAAATTCAGCATTATTTTCTGACTAAATGTTAACTGGTTTAGCAAGTATATATGTTGTACAATATGGTTTTACGAAATCATCTGAATCTCCGTTGTTTGGCTTACCAAGTTTCATCTTGATATTTAATCTACTCATATTCTATATCTTAATGGGTCTCGTGGTCAGCTCGAAACCGCATACCTATTTTCAAGGTGTTAAGAAAAATTAACCGGGATATCCCAAATACAGGTCGAGGATACTAGAATCAAGCAGGTGCAAAAATTTGAATACATAGAAACGTTATAACAGAAGACGAAAAGTGCGACACAGAGATCCGAAGGCGAATTGGCATGGCGAAAGAAGCATTCCAGAAGTTGAGTAAGATATTAAGAAACAGGACAATTTCTCTAGAAGCAAGGAAGGGAGTACTTGATTGTTACATGCTGTCCGTCCTTCAATATGGCAGTGAATGCTGGACAATACCATCAAAGATGAAGGTAAAACTTGAAGCAACTGAAATGTGGTTCTACAGAAGGATGCTGCAAATACCATGGATTGAGCATGTGAGCAATTATGGGGTCTTGGAAATGATGGAAACAAAAAGGAAACTAATACTGAATATCAGGAAGAGACAACTGAAGTTCCTGGGACAAGCAATGAGGAAGGAGGACTTGGAGAATCTGATACTAACAGGCCTGATAGAGAGAAAAGAGACAGGGGAAAGCAACGGATAACATATTTGAAGGACCTAATCAGGTGGATGACGGAACAAGGATTGCATGACGTAACAGGAGAAGGCGTGCTCAGAGCCAACGGGAATAGGGAAACGTGGAAAGCCATGATCGCCTACGTCCTGAAAGGATAGGGTACATAGAAGAAGATAGATCAATTTGCTATTTCCTATCCAATCAGAAACCAGAATCTTATTTTTAACACCGACTTGTTAAATTTACCTTGGTCTGGGTTTTTCCAAAATGTTTTCAGTCGTTCTGATCATTTTTTTCGGGTGTGCAACTTTACGTTTTGGGTTTTAGTTTATTGTTGGATTATATAGACTTTGTATCTTATAATCTCCTAATCACCTTAGCAAATAAGTCACTTCTTAAATTTACTCTACGCCACATTTTTAGATACATTGGTTTATGACTAATGTTTATCAACTTTTCTAATATGTACTATTTGTGTCCATCATAAATCTTACTTGGTTTTAATCACAACCTTCGTAAGGACATCGATCTCCGCCAGTGAGTAGACGGCGCTGATTACAAATTATATATCATTTATAATATGAAATATTTTATGCAAATAATTTAGGGCTAACATCATTATCAATTTTCTTTCTTTCTTTTAAAAACTCGATATATTCTTTTTTAGCATAAAATATGAAATATTTTATGCAAATAATTTAGGGCTAACATCATTATCAATTTTCTTTCTTTCTTTTAAAAACTCGATATATTCTTTTTTAGCATAAAATATGAAATATTTTATGCAAATAATTTAGGGCTAACATCATTATCAATTTTCTTTCTTTCTTTTAAAAACTCGATATATTTTTTTTAGCATAAAATATGAAATATTTTATGCAAATAATTTAGGGCTAACATCATTATCAATTTTCTTTCTTTCTTTTAAAAACTCGATATATTCTTTTTTAGCATAAAATATGAAATATTTTATGCAAATAATTTAGGGCTAACATCATTATCAATTTTCTTTCTTTCTTTTAAAAACTCGATATATTCTTTGTTAGCATGTGACTCACATCACATTATGCAAAAGTAGACTTTGCACAATATGTCTTTCAGAAAGCTATATCCATAGAAGAGTTGACCTGTGGTTTTAGTTTCTACCCCTCGGGTACTCATCCACGCTTTACATGGTGTCAATGTCTATCCTCGACATGTAAGTACATGTTCGACCCAGCCGCGCTTACAAGGTGAACGCGTGGATAAAACCGTACCATAGATAAACATAAAAGTAATCCGCTAAGAGGAAAAACAGACAATTCTCTTATATCCTGGCGTGAAGGTAAACTCTACATTCGATGGAGGATCTCGGAAACATATACTTTCTCTCAGTAATTGATAAAATCTGGAATTGAATATATGTAATGGTTTCTGTGATAGAATAAATGTTCTGTTCTCATTAATATGAGCTACAATAAGTTTAAAATCAGCATTATTTTCTAACTAAAGGTTAATTGGTATAGCAAGTATACATGTTGTACAATATGGTTTTGATAGAATAAATGTTCTGTTCTCATTAATATGAGCTACAATAAGGTTAAAATCAGCATTATTTTCTAACTAAAGGTTAATTGGTATAGCAAGTATACATGTTGTACAATATGGTTTTACAAATTCATCTAAATCTCCCTTGTTTTGGGTACCTGGTTTCATCTTGACATTTAATCTAATTCCATTTTCTATCTATACGAACGTAAAAAGGGGTGTAAGACAAGGATGCGTCTTTTCACCGGATCTATTCAACCTGTACAGCTAAACAATTAATTGGAAATCACAATCTCAACAATACGCAGATGACACCTTCCTGATAGCAGGCACAGAGAGGAAAATACAGTACCTCCTACAAATGGTAGCAAGAGAAAGCGAGAAGAAAGGACTAAATATAAACTTCAAGAAAACTATGTGGTAATCATCAAAATAAGAAGTTTAAAATGCCAATTACAGGTTGGGTATGCTAAAATCAAACATATGGAATGACTATATCGAATCCATTGCCAAATCTGCTGCTATGAAAGTCGGCTCTCTGTGCAGGGCCCGGAAGTTTTTCCCGCCTGAATCTATTCTGAACATATACAAATCTACCATCCGCCCGTGTATTGAATATTGCTGCCATATCTGGTCGGGTGCCCCTGCTGCTCTCCTTGGGCTACTTGACAAAATACAAAGGAGGATCTGTAACGTGGTTGATACTGACTTGGCAGACCGGCTGCAACCACTTTCTCACCGGCGTGATGTGGCTTCCCTGTGCCTCTTCTACAAGTACTTTGATGGCTTCTGCTCCGATGAGCTTAGATCACTGGTGCCGCCTAAGCACGAATTTACACGAGATACTAGATTAACAACTAGGTCCCACCCTTTTACAGTTAAACAAATAAGATGTAACCGTAAATTCTACTCCAACAGCTTCTTTTCTCACGCTTCCCGCCTGTGGAACTACCTTCCACAAGCCTGCTTTCCCGACAGGTACAATCTCCAGGTGTTTAAATGTAGGGTCAATAGATACCTCCTATCACACTAACTCCCAATTATTCTCAGAACACTCTCATCTACCCAACCCTCATTCTCTGTATCCTAACACGCCTATCACCCACAACTCTGACATTTCCTATATTTAATCATCCTTTCTCCACTCTATGTAGCCCCCTGCGCAGCAGTGGCAGTGACATGCCTTGCTCGGGGTGAAACGCTTATAAAAAAAAATGCAGAAATTTAACTACCTGAGAAGTGTTCTGACAGTGGATGAAAAGTGTGACAATGAAACCCAAAGACGCATTGGAATGGCCAAAGACAGATTTTAGAAGCTACGCAAAGAATGAGAAACAAGTAGGTTTTCTTAGTTTTGTGGCGAATCTTCGTCGCTACGTTGTTGTGACCTGTTTGGGCCAGGAAGAAAGACACGGTAACAAGAAGGTAAGTTCAAACAGTGTATTAAAATAACAGAACGTATATACAATAATAAGTGTTAGTAATCAGCAGAATATAAAAGTGTAAGTCCGAACTACGTCTCGACTGCCTCTAGACTGTCACACAGCTGCATCCCCGGAAGTCCCGCAGGTTAGTATTTATTGACGGAGGAAGAGTCCATTTCTATAGATAGGCACCATAACAGTTAGGGACAATTAAAAAAACTACTGAACTGTAATGTGATATCTGTTCTTCTATATAGTAGCGGATGCCGGACGATCTCCTCAAAGACGAATGAGAAATGCTGAGGATAACAGGGCCCGAACATGTAAACAAAGACAAGGTTTTGGAGAAAATGCAAACAAAAAGGAAACTTATGCCTAGAATCAGGAAGAGACAGCTGAAGCTTATGGGACTCGTATGTGATGTCTGTCCTTCAATATGGCAGTGGATGCTAGACAACCTCATCAAAGATTAAGGAAAAACTTGAAGGACCTGAAATGTGGTACTACAGAAGGATGCTTTGAATATCATGGATCGAGCATGTGTGCAATGACGAGGTTTTAGAAAGTAAATGGAAATTAATAGTGAGCATCAGGAAGAGGCTGATGAAGTTCTCGGGACATGTAATGACGAAGAAGGGATTCTCCAATCCCTTCTTCGTCATTACATGTCCCGAGAACTGATACTCACAGGTCGGATAGAGGGAAAACACAGAGGAAAGCAGCGGATAACATATTTGAAGGGCCTGAGCAGGTGCATGGCAGAGTAGGGTTTTGGTGGTGTAACAGAAGAAAGTTTGTTACGACCCACCAGGGATAGAGAGACGTGTAAAGCCATGATCGTATACGTCCTGAAGGGACATAGCTCATAGAAGAAGAAGAATGAGGTAGGAGAGTTTGGAGAATATAATACTCCCAGGGCAGATAGAGGAAAAGAGAGACAGGGAAAGAAAACTGAGGCATACTTGACGGACTTGAGCAAGTGGATGGTGCAGCTGGTTTTAGGGGATATAGTAAGAAGAAAATTCTTAAGAGTGACAAAGGATAGGGTTAAGTGGAAGTCTATGATCTCTTATGAACTGAATGGACACGGCATATATAAAAGAAAAAAGTGGCTACAGTTGTTTAATGTTATAACGTTGTATGTCGTGAGAGTTATTTTTAGTTTGATGCAAACAGGCGCTATATAATTCTTCCGTAACACCTGAAGCTTATTTCGCTCTTTTCCGGGCGAGGGATCAGTTCCGAGAAATTGTATTCTTTTTACCGCGTTTACTATCCGTAAAGACAAGAGAAAGGATCCAGTTCTAGACAAAACCTCCTTTGAGTAAAAGTATCTTGTAATCCTGTTTATTGAACCGAAATACATAATTTCTAGGCAAGCATTTAAAAATTTGTTAGTGACCACCTAATGTGAGATATATCGTAGAATTAAACAGTTCAAAATTTTTATTCATTTTTAGCACAATGAAAGCCAGTCTACTTTATTGTTTTCCGTCATATTTGGTAGTCTGGAAATTAAAAACTAATTAAACTATATGACATAACTTGTGATTTCTCGCTGTTTTATCTACACACCAAGGACAGCAAGAGAAAAAAAAACTAGCGGGAAAACATAATTATAACAACACTGCACTCACTGAAATATTTATTAATAGAATCGCCTGCTGTTCTTGAATGCAAAAATTTTCCAGCATTGTAGCAAAATGAAAATATGTGGATAGCTAATGAATACACAATACAATATTTCCAATAATGTATTGTGTATTACAAAAAAGGACTTCGTGCTGCAATTTTCCCGGTCGTAAAATCTGTATATTTATTTGTTTTTTATGGATAGTGACTGTTATTTAGAGACCTCAAAAATTAATATCTTTATTGAACTAAAATATAAATTTTGTAAATGGGTCAAACCGATAACTTTTGAGCACCCCGGCTTAAATTGTTTAAAAGAGATTTTATTTTTATTAATTTTCTTTATCTTGATATACAGATAAGAATAAGACGTTAACAATAAAACAAAGACTACAATTCTTTCAGTGACATTTGAATTAGTTTATCTCGGTAATAATTCACACCTTTGTAAGTCGAATTGGTGGGCGTTAAATAAATCGAATTTCATCTTGTTTCCCTTAAAGATGGAAACAAAAATCAAAGGAATCGTCTTCAACGCAGATATTGTATTGTTTTTTGGCAGCATTTTTTTCTATTATCCTTTTTTTTATCAATTTTTGATATTATTATCTATTTTTCTCATAAATAATCAAAATGATAAAATGATGACACTTTCTCTTTTAAAGAAATATTGATCTACGACAACAATTTCCGATCGAGTGCTCTGGAGATTCGTGAGGTTACAGAAATCGCATTCGATTTTGTTCCACACACACACACACACACATATATATATATATATATATATATATGCTTGCATCACGATAGTGACTATATTCATATAAACATTTGTGCATATATATATGTGTGTGTGTGTGTGTGTGTGTGTGTGAAGGTGAAAAACGAGAAAATATCGGTAAAAAAATTGTGCTTTCAATAGGCTAAAACAAATATTGAAAGTAGTTTTTATTTTTTGCATAAAGTCACGAAACCCAGTATGAAAAAAATCAAACAAGCAAAAACACGTAAGCATATCAGATGGAATAAAGTCTAAAAGTGGATTGTATCTGTCAAAAGTGATTTCACTCAAACATGTCAACCAGCGGAGCATTTGAAAAAGGCAAGTGCATCATGAGCTCCGATTATTGCATTTTGCATAGACTTCACAATTGAAATATTTTTGCTTGAAATATTTCCTATTTTTCTTCGTGTTCATTTTTCGTTTTTGCCATCGAATTTATAAAATACTTTTGTTGATAATGAAAATATTGCTTTACAACTATTCTTTTACAAGAACTTTCAAAATGTTAGGTAAATGATGGAAACGCTTTTTGTATGAAGTTGCAGAAATGAAAGCTTGAATGTGTCATTAGTCTGTTTTAGACTGTAATAATATGTATCTACTTTCAACAGACTCTCTGAATTTCTCTTTCTCTTTCTGTGCCTTTCTCTCTGTATACACACACACACACACGCACACGCATATATATATACATATATACAACACAAACACACACACATGCACGCACCCACACACACGCACAAATATATATTTATATATTAGATTGCAATTTAGCTGTCGTGTTTCGGAACTCTCAATAGTATCTCATCAGTTACTATTGATAGTACCGAAACATAACAGCTCTTGAGTAACTGTGAAAAATATTTTCATTATAAATAACAGTTAATAAAATATTACAATATATATATGTGTCTGTGTGCGCGTGTGTTTGTGAGAGGGAGACAAAGAGACACAGAGAGAGGGAGAGACAGAGAGAGAGAGAGAGAGTTGAAAATGTAACTGGCGTCTTGAAGAATATGTATTTATGTTGTGGTGCAGTAGATATCGGCTCGGAACGAGAAAAAAGGGAGCCGATTTCAAATTCCAGTTGAATTTCCCGAATTCACTTACGCGCAAATACGTTTGGGAAAGGAATAAGTCTGTCTCTTCCCTCCAGTTATGGGATAGATAACAGAACAGAGTAAGTTTTCTCGGCTTGGTTGGTAACCAGTCTACCGCAGAAAGTAATGTCAACCTACTATGAGTGAACATTCTACTCACTCAGTCATGTCTCTTTCGAGACATGATCGCCGAAGCGTTTATCACGTATAGCACTTAACTGACTGATTTATATTAACTTTACCGATTTCATAGTTCTCTGATGTCAATTGAAATGAAGATGGTGGGGTTATGTCGCACAGCCAACAGGAGTTGAAAAACTCAATTTCAACAAACATATTCCTCCGATTGCAATGTTTAATATACAGTCCCGCTTGAGTGATTATGATCACGTGATCAGGCATTATAATTTTTGTGGAAAATATTAATTAATAAATAAATAAAAATTAATTTTTTTAGTTAAAAATACAGTTTCGTTGGGAGTGTCATGGTTCAGTGATCTTGGATAATGACAACAAAGTGTTAAATAGTTCTGGACAATTAAGTGTTCCAACTTGAACCACTTAGAACGGGAGTGCTTCACAGAAAGATTTATTTTCCCAGTTACTTTCCTCCTGTTATGGCCATGTTCAAATCCATGATATAACAACACCGAAGCTCATGGACACGGCCGAACAAAATGGCTGAAAGAAAAAAGAATGACAAACATGCGTTATTCTCAGAAAGACTTTTGTATACTACGGTATACACAAAACTATACGTTTACATATATTCAAGTATCCTACGTGGAAAAATATATGTCACGTACATCTACTGCAAAGCAAATATTCTTATACTTCTTCCTCTTCAATGTACCTTGTCTTTTCATGACGTAGGCGATAATGGCCCTCCACGTCTCCCTATTCCTGGTGGCTTTTAGCACGTTTTCTCCTGTAACATGTTACTCCACACAACCTGCTCAGTCCCTTCAAATATATTATCCGCTGCTTTTCCCTGTCTCTCTTCCCTTCTATCTGCCCTATTAGTATCAGATTCTCCAAGCCCTCCTCATTGCATGTCCCAGCTGTCTTTTCCTGATGCTCAGTATTAATTTCCTTTTCGTTTCCATCCTTTCCAAAATCTCATCACTGCTCACGTGCTCGATCCATGATATTCGCAGCATCCTTCTGTAGTACCATATTCAGTTGCTTCAAATTTTTCCTTCATTTTCGATGAGGTTGTTCAGCATTCAATTCCATATTGAAGTGATGACATCACATAGCAATCAAGTACTATCTTCTTTGTTTCTAGTGAAAATATACTGCCTCGTAATGCTCTGCTCAGCTTCTGGAATGTGCCGTCGCCATGCCAATTCGACTTCGGATTTCTGTGTCGCACTTTCTATCTTCTGTTAGAAGTCTTCCAAGGTATTTTAATTTTTGTACCTGCGTGATTTTAGTATCCCCAACCTGTTTTTGGCCTTTGGGGCTGCTCTTTTTGCTGATGACCATACATTCGGTTTTCTTGCAGTTTATTTCTAGTCCATTCATGTCACTACGAGGCACAAAAGAAATGTCTTGAAGTTACTTCTGACCTGAAGAAGCCACTTTTAAAACTGTAAATTGAAATGGTTTGGCTTCATTTGTGTCCCATACTGAAATGGTACTATAAGATTTTAATCCTCAGGAAAATACTTGGGCAAAGGCCAGGTAAATACATGTAAAAATATCTCGATTAAACATCACTGCATTTATTTCCGCTACTATGGTGCTAAGTAGTTACCCCGATTGAATCAAAGTGACGGGGCTTGCAACCCTGTATTATGCATCATGTTGAATGGAGTGAATGAACTATGGAGATAGAAGGCATGGTCTCTTCAAAAGCGTGCCAAAATCAATCTCAAATTGGATGTAAGGAAGACGGTGGTCATTTTGAAACAGCTTTCTGCCATAAAAAGACTATACAACAACGTAATTACTGTTATTATCTGTAGGGCAGGTTTCGTTAATCAACAAAGAAGTTTGTATATAAATTTGCTGTATTCAAGAAGAATCGGTTAAAATAGAGGCAAAATTAAGTCTGAACTGGACAAAACTGTTTTTATATCCAACCTCTGCATGAACCCGTGAACGGGGAAATATTCACCCGTAAAATACACTAGTTAAAATATCTAGAGATGGTATTTATTAACCTCTTTATCCTTTTAGACAAATACGAGGTCTTTAATTTGCTAAGACCTTCCGTTCTTTCCACTCTGACAATCACCGTGATAATATATTAAGCTCTCACACCCTGATTGAGCACTCTGGAAGAATGGTAGACTTTGAAAAACAGAAGCTACTCTGGCATGTACGCATCGCTCATTCAGTAATGGATTCGAGCACTCTGGCTTGTGATTGGGTTTCAATCGTGGGTTAAAAGCAATCGGAGACTAACCGTACTAATGAGCTGTGATACAGTGAAACAGATCTGTCTGCGGATGACTATATATATATATATATATATATATATATATATATATATATATATATATGTCTGTGTGTGTATTCTGGATAATGGATGTCATGCAGTTGTAGTAAGAACGTAGTATTAGGTATTCGTTACTGTTTAACCTTTTTATTCATTTCACCTCAAGCAAGGTCGTACCGCCACTGGTGTGCAGGGGGCTATATAAGAGAGTTAAAGTTTTAGGCAGGAGGAGAGTGAAGACAAATACGAACCATCTCTCAGGGTTGAAAAAGAAAGCGCAAGAGAAGGATGTGAACACAGGAGTGAAGACAGTTGCGAAAGTAGAGAGAAAGGAAAAGAACAATGTAGATAATGTTTTTGTTGAGGTTGTGTATTTTACGTGCCTTTTTGTTTTGTGAACACAGTGATATCGATATTGTAGGCTTTCCTAATGTATTTTCTATGTATGTTCCATCTTTATTTTTAAATCAAGTAAATCTTAGGGACTGCAAATTCTTACTGCACTTAAATAGAAGCCTGTAATTATACTAGATTTGAGTTTAGATAAATACTTTTTTGTTGGCTGCTTTTCTGTAGACATCACAATTGAGTTCCTTAATGTTTTTTGTAACAGGATATCTAGGAAGTCCTGGGTATAGTTGGCTTCAATTTCAAAGGTGGAGTCTGTTGTAGGTTCAACGATGTTAACAAGAGGATAAAAACAATTTTGTACAAATTTTGTGTTTATGTCTTCAAAGTAAAAACCTTAAGATCACATAAAAATGACATAAAACCCTTAACTATCCCACCTTTTCTGTCATTTTTAATTAAAGCTGCATATTAGTATTTTGTAAATATATTAGCAAGAAGTTGTGTATATATCTAAAATAGGAAGAGCTTTTCCACAATAATAAATTAAAGAATAACATACATAATACTACCTACCAAATTGATAATATCCCCTATTCAGAAGAACTTTTCAAGAGTATAGTATTGTATATATATATATATATATATATATATATATATATGTAAATTAAACCTAGTGAGCCAACAAACCTACCAAGGTTTCACGTAAACGGATCTTCAGGGAACACTAGGTTTAATTTACTTATTCTGCTCTGCTTAAGTACTGAGCGCTTTTTTGTTATTGATTACTCGTCTCGGGTTTTTTCTTTGGGCTAAGTACTGGCTCGGTCCAAACCTCTTTGGCTGATGTTCATGTGCTTAGCTCTCTCTTTTTTACAACCATTTTTCCTTCCACGCAGTGAGTTTTTCGAAACGAGTATAGCGATAAGTTTGTGTTTATATATATATATATATATATATATATATCTGCGGATGACTATATATATATATATATATATATATATATATATATATAATTCCAGGTGAAGAGGACTCAAGGTTTTTTATATTTTGAGTGCTCTGGCATTTATTTTATTATGAACAGTGCTCAGTATAATGAGTATTATAGAGCTTAATATGATTATATAGTTATAAATTAATTGTACATTGCGAGCCGGAAATGTTGCTGTTGGTTGTGCAGATGATTTACATTTAAATGGCAAAATTTTGCTGAAGTTTTTTAAAATATTACTATTGTGATTTTTTATAATTTTTCTAGCGTGTTCATACAGCTGTAACTTAATTTAAGAGTGTTTTTATTGAAGATCTTATTAGTGGAGTTTTTCCGGAAAGTGTTTCCTAATTAAAGCGAGAAATTTTTTCCCCAATTTACTGCTAGTCATGTGGTTGAAAAGAGGTGTGTACCAGATGATACTTATTAATCTTAAAAGGGATTAAGGTAGAGGGCTCGATGTAAATAGTATTGTTTATTTACAGATTGAAGTATGTATATTATATTAAATACAATTCGGAATTCTACATACGCTATTTTTTTTTTCAAATATGGTACAAAAATTCACATACCGGAAGAAGCCCAAAAACATATCGATAAACAGGAAGGTTACATAAAAAAAACGAAAATGGGGATTTAAGAACGAAAGAAGTTTTCAAAACTTTGTCGTCCAGACAAAAATACAAAAGGTGCAGAGAAAGAGATTCAGGACTCGATATTAGATAAATACTAATAGTCTACATAATGAGGGTTGTTAAGCCATATTACATACCTCTTTCTAAATTTATTTTTAGTATTACGTGGTTCAGGATTAATAATTAGTTTTTCATACATCAATTTTTTCTTGTAATCGCCCTTCTGGAGATTCTTGTTATAAATTTCCTTATTTTCATTGAAAATTTTGACGTTGGACAATAAACAGTTAATTCTCTTATTTATGATGTTGGGTATATGTTTTATAATCGTTTTGGAACGGTTAGAATTGATACTACTATAACTGGAGGTATCATTTTCCTAGAGATAAGGCTGGTAGGCGGCGTCATTTAGTTTAAGGCTAATATCGAGTCTTGAATTAAGCTCAACACAAAGGTCTACATCAAGTGACTTGAGAAGTTAATGCTGCCCTGGGCGACTGCTGGAAGAACCTATATTTAGTAATAGACTCTGCACCATGCCACACAAGCATGTGAACCCACTGACGACTGTCAAAGAATTCCACCGACCGCATCGATCTTTACATCTGGCTACCTAACTCCCCTAGATTATTATGGGTAGGGCCCAGTTGAGTGAGAGACCAACAAAACCCCTTGTAAACATCAAAGATAAACTGAAGACAAGGATTAAGACAGTATTCACAAACTGAAATAAGGACACCGTTCAGAAGAATTGCAAGAGATTCTGAGGCCGTCTGGAGGCCATGGTTGAAGCTAATGGTGATTTTATTAAATAAATTTACTCTTTCGTATTTCAAGATATCTTTGTGCAATTTTAGTAAAAATATCTTTTAAATTGAGATGTCGGCGTTATTTTCATTTTTGCCTCATTTAAACGACAATTTATCACCGCACCTTTTATGGATAAATGCATATTTCGGTTAATAAATCTTCTTAATAACAATGGCGATATAAACGTAAAAATAAAATAAACGCAACAATGCAGATCATTCACTTTTAAGTCTAACATTTATTAAGCAAAAGAAGTCTCTGGGTGTTAGCAAGGACCACCTTTCTTCAAAACAGGTGCTACAGAATAAAAAAAACAAAAAACTGCACCATATACCAAAAAGACGCATCATTGTGTTTGATTAATAAGGAAACGGTGATTATAAACATTACCGTTAGAGACGATTAAAACATATACTATATTTTGACCCGAGATTTACCCTACTCCTCCACTGGAACGAGTTGTGACACAAGGTCAGTTTTTAACGTGAGAAATATAAGCACGTACGCTCAGGCAAATTGTCAAATATTACCCAGCCCCCCGCTTACGGGGTAACTGATTACAAAGCTGGTTTTAGCTTGTCAAAGCTGGTCAAATGCTAGTCTTAGCTGGTCATTGATTCCCGGCCAGCAAACAGGCAGTGAGTATCTGAGAACAGTTACTACACTGGAGCGAGTTTTGACACAAGATCAGTTTTTAACATGAGAAATATAAGGCAAATTGTTAAATATTACCCAGCCCCCCGCTTACGGGGTAACTGGGTACAAAGCTGGTCTTAGCTTGTCAAGGCTGGTCAAATGCTAATCTTAGCAAGGCGGTAACGCCACTGATGCGCAGGGGGCTACGTAAGAGTGAAAAGATTGGAAAAGAGAAAAATTGGAAACCACATCCTAAACAGGAAACAAGGGATGAGCCTCTTCATCTGTTCAATAGACGTGGGTGGAGTGTGAACCGGTCGATAGTTTAGTCTATCTACTTCAATTGGAATGTATCTGAGAACAGATACTACACATGATATTTACTCTTCTCCTTCACTGGAGCGAGTTGTGACACAAGGTCAGTTTTTAACGAAAGAAAGCTTGGAACCCGAGTAGCTACTCGGTCAGTGTAGGTCGAATGTTTTTTTACAGTGAAACGGCTATCTGTCATTTTCTCTGAGCGTACTTGTAGATAGCAAGATCGTAACTTTTCAAAGCAATACGACATATCCATTAGGCTTTTTTTTCAGTTAAATAATACCAAAAATAATCTTTGTATATAAGTTTTATCTTATCAAGGGTATATGTCTACTTTTTCTTGCATTTGTAACATTCTTCTCGGGAAACTGAATTTTCAAGAATTTTGTTGACTGCTAAAAGAGTTAGAGAAAAGAAAAACTTTCTTTTTTTGTTTCGTGTCAGTGAGTGAAACAAAAATCAAAAACAAAATGAAAAAAATTTCACATTACATGATCCTGACAAGAGACATCAGCGTTAATGCGTTCAATTTAATTTTACTGAAATGCTACCAGCGGGGCGGAGGGCTGCAGAAAAATTACAGTGACTTTCTCTATGTTTTCAAACGTACCACTGTGCATTTTTATGACGATGCTCTTTTAAGGAAAAAATAAAATGCTAGGAATAAAAATAAAATAAGACACAATCTGCGAGCAATACTGTCACACGCTGGTCTTTTTGTCAGCTTGAACTGGCATTGATGGATAAAATGCGACATTGAATAAAAGTGCTTCAAATGGTGATACAATAAACAATACAAGAGGATTTGGGATTAGATAAGGATTAAGGAACAATGCTACGTTAATGTACATGCACATTATATGAAATAGAATCTATGCACAAGGTTAGATTACCGTATATGTTGGCGTAAAAGGCGAATGTGAATATAAGACGGTCCACAAATGTTGACGTCAAAATATTGCTTGCGAGGTATATTCGCTGTACAATCGTATATTAAAATGAATTGCGTTGAATTTATTAAATAAATTCAGTAAGCATATACTTTCTATTCATTCAAATTTTAATTTAAAAAAAAACGTGTGGAAATATTGTCAATTAATTATCACAATATATAAAGCCCCATGAATAAGTGCTGTGTTTTCGGTAGACTATTACAGTATCGCGAATGACTATTCATTGCTAATCATCCAATCGCCCCAATTTTCTTAAATGTGATTTTTAAACAACTTCTTGAGACACGAATCCAGTTATGCATCTGGATTAGCCTACCGTTACCACTAGTCTACCGTCAATTTAACAAATTACCATAATCCACAGAATTTAAGTTTTACATCTTATACCTGGAATATGAGATGGGCTTTTTGGGGTGGGGAGGGTTAAGTGTGGTATATGAAAGAAAAAATAGTAAGTACTGAGAGAATAAATTGCGCTATGCAATTATATATATATATATATATATATATATATATATATATATATATAAAAGAAAAGCCTAATAGCCGATTCTGACCAAAAGACTTCAAATTCTAGAGGAAGTTGTCGAGATGGAAGATCTTGACAGAGAAGAAATTATGAGTTCTTCAGATTAGGACATACAATACTCAACTGCCTCTTTGGATGCTAGTTATTAGTGCGTATTCTGTATCTGTTTTCTTTAAAACGTCGTCTTCACTCACGTTATCAGTTCATGTTTCTCTCAGCATCCTTCTGTAGTACGATATTAGCCTTAAGTTTCTGTTCTCTCAAGTTATTTGTCCATCTGTGATAAGATCGTCCATCTCAGTGCTATATAGAATAAACGGTATTACATAATAGTTCAGTATGTTTTTCTATTTTTTTTTCTCATTCCAATGTTCTGTTTCTTTTATAATTTGCTTAACTTTTGGAAAGCATATTTCCTAATCCAAATGAGCCTCTCGTATTTTGGCACTACATTTTCAGTCTTTTATTGTAACTCTTTACTTTATATACATTGTTCAGACTTTGCCCTCATCTTTCTTGTCATATTCACAATATTTTGGCTGTTTTATACTCCGGCCTTCTTCAGGATCTGTCTATATTTCTGAGATGAGGTATTGTAATTACATTATTTACATTCTTACGACTGTTGTTCTCATCATAATTGACATATTCACAACGTATCTACGCCCCGACAATCTTCAGGTGATATACTAAAGAAAATTAACCAATACCGGTATTTCCAAAAAAGGCATGATATGTGGAACTAGATCAATCTGCCGCCGTGGAATAAGTAAGGAGTTCGGTCCGAAATTCTAACTAATATCATCTGAAGAAAGTTGGAGTGTACAACGACCGAAACGTCAGGAATAAGGCAATAAAGACAAGTACAACAGTTCGAATTATGTAAAAAAAAGTCAATATATCTAACGTTTAACCTAACCATTCTTTAGTGGTTGAATTGTATATTGTACACAGTGAAGTTCTTATTGCTTTAAATAAAAGCATATTTGGTTTTGAATAAAGGAATTTCTATACTGAATAAATGAAACTATTCAGTGAATAATGGTTTTTTACTCTGAATAACGATCTCTCCTTATAGAATAAAAAGTATTTTTAATTCGAATAATAATTTAATGAATAACTTTGTCATATATCAACAGATTTAAATAAATAATAAAACGAAATCCCTATATTAACATTATTTGCAGTAATTCCAAGACACGCTTGATACGCTGGTGAAAACAATGAATAGTTGCTCAGAATTAGAAATCAGAGGACTGAGTTTGAATTCTAATTTGGTTAGTTATACTCACTGCAAATACTATTGGGAAATCTATGAATCCGTTCACCCAGTTTTGAGTTAAATGATAGTACTTGTATTTGGAGAAATTACTTTTATTCCCAAGACATTTTTATTGCAATATTTACTCACAAAAAAATAGAATTATTCAACAATCTAAAAATATTTCAGCTCTAAACTTCTCACAAACGGTTGATAAGCCGTGAAAAAATTGCAATCCAAAACACACACAAGAAAATCGAAGGCAGAACTTAATATCAACTGCAATAAGACAGAATGTATAGTCGTTAGTAAGACGCACACGTCAAAATGTGAATTACGAACTGTAGACGTCAAAATAAACTAGAAGATAATTTGAACTCTATGGAAAAATGTGACACACAAATCTGAAGTCACAGTACAATACTGAAATATGTGTAGCTGATCACATATGGAAAGAGAAAGGGGATCACCGCACCCAATGGGATGAAGTTGAAATACTAGATGTGAACGCCACTGGAAACTAAGTAAACTTAAGGACTCAGCACATATACTAGGCTACAAAAATCTCCTAAGCCGACCAAGCATAGAGATGAACACAATACGGGAACCAGTAATGCGGAGTGTCAGACAAAAAATCATTAGTCTCAAAATTGTCATATGAGTTCTGGTAAAAAATACTAATGAAAACCATTTACATAAAAAATACTAGAGAAAACCATTAACATCAAAAAATTGCTATATGAACTGTGGTAAAAAAGGGTTACTGAACATTAGGTTTATAATCCCAAAAATGTATTTGTTATTCTCCTTAAATACACAGTGGATATAGACGTTGGTTAGTTCCTGTGACTTTAGCCAAAGAATTGCGAGTTCAATACCAGGCTACAACAGTGGTGAACAAGTAACTTACAGGGTTAGTAAGAGGGAGAAAACTCCTGAATACCAGAAGAGGATCTAGGCAAGGAATGAAGACCATATAGCCCAATGACCGTAATAAAGGGTTCGGTTCGAAATTTCTAGCACCCGAAAAAGGCGGGAGCGTACAACGGCCAAAACGTCGTACAAATGGCAATGGAGATGAGGTCAATAGTCCAAATAATGTAAATACAGCGAAATAGGAATTCTAAAAGGTAAATGAGGTGTTAAGAAACATGGAGATAGAATTAAAAGGAAAAAATAGTTATTAACCATATACCTCAAAAATTAAATTCTTAGTATCTGAAGAAGGCCAGAGCGTACAACGGCTTTAACATCGTAAATATGTTAATAAAGATGAGGACAATAGTCTGAATAATGTAAATAATGTAAATATTACCTCATCTTAAAAGTATAGGCAAATACTTTCATGACAATCGCTGTCTATTGTCTTTTTAATTCTTGCTATTTCATTTTTATTTATCTTAGATAACTGATTTTCTAAGCGCCGCTTAGATGTGGCACAAGGCCGAAAGTATGAGGTAACCAGTGAGGATCGAACTCACTACTCAGTTGTAATGATTTTAACAAAACAAGCTTGCTAAGCATTCCCTCCCCACTCTCTCTCTCTCTCTCTCTCTCTCTCTCTCTTTCTATCTCTCTCTTTATATATATAAAATATACAATTTTCTGTCGTTGGAGCAACTACAACATCTTCATGACATATATATATATATATATATATATATATATATATATATATATATATATAATTGAGATGTCTTAGTTGCTCCAACGACAGAAAAGTGTATATTTTAAGTAAGACAGAGAAAATGCAAATGCTTTTGGTTATAAAGTGGACTTTTTATAAGATATATTTTATCTCGGGTACCTAGATTTTATGAAATTATAAGCGCAGTACTAGATGGTCCGCAAGGTCTCATTTTATAATTGAAATAGCTAGAAGTAACAGGGAATTAAATGCTGACAGTTTTTTGTTTCCTAGTCAAGAAAATGTTAGTGCAATGCCAATCGCTGTGTATTGTCTTTTTGATTCTTGTTATTTCATTTTTATCTATCTTAGAAAGCTGATTTTCTAAGCGCTGCTTAGATATGGCACAAGGTCGAATGTATGGGGTACCCAGTGATGATAGAACTCACTACTCGGCTGTAATGATTGTAACGAAACAAGCTTGCTAACCATTACACAACGCCGAGGTGCCCAAATGGTGTTTTTCTAAGTTCAGCTTAGATCTGGCACAAGGCCAAAAGTATGGGGCACCCAGTGAGGATTGAACTCACTACTCAGTTGTAATGATTCTAGCGACACAAACTTGATAACCATGACACCATGTCGAAGTGCCCATTTATTTATATTAGACAGTCATTTTTTTTTCATATTCTCTAACATTCCGTAACACTTTGTATCTTAATGGCTTGTTTTAATTGGTGTATATTGACAAAAAAAATTAAACCGAAAATAATCCACCCTTTAAAATCAATTCTAAAGACAAGAGCGGCAGATGGAAACCGAGTTAGCTACCTAAAGAGCGCATGTAAAAGTATTACAGAACAGGAACTAGGAAGGGTTGTAAAAGATAAGAATGATATAGAGTTGCAAAGCATAGGACATTATGGAAAGTCATTTTGATGCAGTGAATATCGGCTCGGAAAGACAAATTGGGAAGCCGAATTCGGATTTCAGTTGAATTCCTTGCATTCACTTAAGCAAAAGTACCATTGGGAAAGGTATTAATCTGTCTTTTCCCTCCAGTTATGGGTTAAATAATAGGATAGATTGGATTCTATAGCCTTGGCTGGCAACCAGTCTACTGAAGAAAGCAATAGCAACCTATTGCGGGATAATCTTCTGCACAGTCAGTTATGTCTCTTTCTAGACATGATTACTCAAAGCGTGTACCACGTATGGGAACTAACTGACTGACATGATCATCTGCGTCCTGAAGAGATACTGACAATAAAACAGAATGTGTCACAATTTTGTTTTCGAGCAATACGTTAATGTTAACCATGTACATAATATTGAATGTTTCTTTTTCTTTTGCAATATTTTAAGATTAGGTATACCATAGATATGACAGAGAGTTGTGTCGATAAAAAGGTTCCCTTAAACATTAGTTTCTTTTTGATGCTCATCTGCAGAAATCTTATTCGCGGGTGGTTGGGTGCACTGTTCTTATTTGTAGGGAGTTAGCTATGAATTTCACCATCTAATTGCTGATTTTGAATATACCAGCAGCCAGTTAAGAGAGATTGTATGCTTGCTTTTCATTTGTTCTGCTTATTCCCCTTTATATTATTTTCCTTAAGATCATCTGGTCATTTTAAAGCAAGTCATTCTTTTCGTCGATTCCGATCCTCAATCCGTTCACTTCTCGTAAAAGAATTGTGATTATCAGTTTTCAGGCAGGTGTCTTTTGTAACCAAGCAATACAAATTGTCATGTCTGTGCCAAATTCTCATTGCGCCTTTTGGAAAATGACAGAGTCAAGGAGTTAAAAGCCAGATTTTGACATAAACCTTTATGCCTATCTAGTAAATGTCTTTAAAATATTCAAGCAAAATTTGTAAAAGTTTTTGGATTTCATTCGCATTCCCTCCTTTCTCTCTCTCTCTCTCTCTCTCTCTCTTTCTATCTCTGTCTTCATATATATATATATTTAGTATATCGAGGCAGCAAGTAATTTTCTAAACATATTCTATTAAATATAAGAGACAATGAATGTCTATTATGTTTAATCATGAGCCGTTCTAAACGTCGTATTTTTGCTTTAATTTCAGTTGAAAATAAAGACAAAAATTCTCCAACATTTGGATAATTATTTATTGGTTTTCTTCTAAGCTTTCGGCTCACATGAGCCATCTTCAGAGAGGTAGTTTAAACTAAAACTTAAGAACTGCGTTTATTATTTTTGGTAACTATTGCCGTTGCCAAGCGGAGTTTTATATCAACACAAAATAAAATCGTCGGTGATGGTGGATTTTATATTTCAGTTTAAACTACCTCTCTGAAGATGGCTCATGTGAGCCGAAAGCTTAGAAGAAAACCAATAAATAATTATCCAAATGTTGGAGAATTTTTGTCTTTATTTTCAACTGAAATTAAAGCAAAATATGACGTTTAGAACGGCTCATGATTAAACATAATAGACATTCATTGTCTTTTATATTTAATAGAATATCTTTAGAAAATATATATATATACTTTTCGGTTGTTGGCGCAATACATCTTCATTGTATATATACATATATATAATGAAGATGTTGTTGCGCCAACAGCAACAAAGTGTATATTTTCAGTAAAAGAGAGAAAACGTAAATGCTTTTGGTTATTAAGTGGATTTTTTATAAACTATATTGTATTTTTACACACTAATATAAGGATAATTGAACACGGAAACTACAATTACAAGGCGCATTGATTCTTTTTAAGAATATGTAGAAAGAACTACTTTTTGCCTGATAAAGATCTCTACATTAGAAACAGGTGCTGCAAAAATATGAAAATTAAAATGCAGTATATGTCACAAAAATAAAAAATCTACTTCGTAACCGAAAACATTTGCGGTTTCTGTATATATATATATATATATATATATATATATATATATATTATAATCATATCATCCCGAGCAAGTCGGTAACGCCACTGAAGCTCAGGGGGCTACGTAGGAATGAAAAGATTGGAAAAGAGAAAGCCGGAGACCACATCCTAAACAAGGAACAAGGGATGAGCCTCTTCACCTGTTCAATAGACGTGGGTGAAGTGTGAACCGGGCGACAGTTTAGTCTATCTCCTCCAATTATATATATATATATATGTGTGTGTGTGTGTGTGTGTGTGTGTGTGTGTGTGTGTATGTGTGTGTGTGTGCGTGCGTGTGTGTGCGTGTGTATTTCGCTGAATACGGTCCACAACGAAGAGTTAATTGATTATTATTACGTTTTTCAAGCATCTTAACATTTTTCCGTTTTGTTAGCGATATAAAAATTGTCTAAAATTTGTGTCGTCCCATGCGCTTTCGTTTACATTTATATCCATTTTCACAGGTGTTTATTGTTTCCTCATGTCTAACAATTTTTTCGTCATTTTTGAAAAACATTTACGCAGCATCAATTAAATTTATTTTGTTTTGCTTTAAAAAAAGTGTCGTTCATTCCAAGCTCTCCCATGCAGTCCACGACTGGACAAAAGAAAGTATTAGGGAAATCAGTTAATCTACAATGCCTGACAATACCAAAAGTTTTAAACTATTATATCGTAATCGGCTGATCTTTTTAATTTATATATATATATATATAATTGTAAATTTGGATGGCAATACTTCTTTTAAAAAATGTTTATTAAAATGAATGACAAGGTGTTGCGATCAACACGTATGTTTAAGTTTTTCTTCAGCTCGTTTCTTTTCTGAATATAAATTGTGTAAAATCTTTTATAATGCATCTAACCACTTCCAGCTATTGTTTTAGTTATTATGAAAGATACTTTCTTTATGTTAACTGAACTTCATCCGCAACATATCCGTAGAAAATATGACTATAATAGCCTCATCCGCATCTAAAAAAACGACAGAAATAATAAGACAAAGAAAATGCCAATATTCAATATCAACTATATATTTTACATAACTATAAATACGCCCACAATGTGCTGCTGTGCGTAGAAAAAACATTTCTATCACCATAGACATACATATATAAATTGTATAGATTCAATTAATGGTCCTGGGTATGACAATAAACTGCATCCGGCAGCAAGGCCTCTGATTGGGAGGTTGTCAGGAGCGTGGAACCACCTCTAAATTGCTGTTGCTCCCTGGTCCATCCTGACCCGGGGTGTATCCATGTGAAAATAGTTTGACCACCCCCCAAACTGACGCCAAAACACTACAAAAGCATAAAAAACAGACTTTTCTAGAAAAATATACATTTTTGAATGAAAAATATTACCAACAATACATTTTTAAAGGAAAGAAAATGTTGCCATAACACATGAAGAAAAAAAATAATAATAACAAAAATTTCCAACAAAATCTGACAAAATCAACCTTCTCACAATAACTGAACATTAAAAAATATCTTAAAACCGTACCTCTTTTGCATTAAATAACCCACAGAGGTTGATATGCCGTTAAACTAAGCCTAAACTCAAAGATTCAATTAAAAATACAACGTCTAGAAAAGAAAACACACAGACACAAGAACAATTGAATAAAAATATTAATCGCAGTACCTTTGCCAGTCGTCTTTAATGATGCATACATATACATATATATGTGTGTGTGAGTGTGTGTATGTGTGTATGAGAGAGAGAGAGAGAGAGAGAAAGAAAGAAAGGTAGTTTATGCGAGAGGGAAATAGGGTAATTTGTTGATATATATGTTTTATAAGAGTTCCACGTTTACTATAATGATTGTACTAAAGCAATCACAGCTTGAAAATTATTGAAACTAAACACACATGGGAGAAATCTTACAAAGCACTACAAAGAATAAGATGTTATGGAGAGCAAAGATCGCCTACTGCCTGAAAAGACTGGAACATAGTAGTTCTATTAAAAACTGGCTTTTACTTACTGCTAAATTTTCTTCATTACAACAACGAATTCAACGCTATTCGAAGCTATACATATGTCATGTATGCTTGTCCAAGATGTAGACAATTTGAGCTAACCAACTTGATACCACACCACTGGCTTCAGTAATTCAAATTGAAGCCCCGTTAATGATATTTCTTCCGATGGAAGAGAAATTCAATCTAATTTGACCTATTTTTTTATACGAAATCAGGAGATTTATGGACGAATCGTGCCTGATTCGGCCAACTTGTTTTGTCTCCATTTGAAGATAGAAAGATCAATTTGTCCACCAGCATTACCGCGACAGGTGGTTATTTCCCGTAAAGATGACCAAGTTATTACTATTTCTTTGATGACTTCGATTTGCAGTCGATGAATATCTGCGCTCTGTTCGTGCTCTGTTCCGTCATCCTGAAAGAAAATGCTGCGCCTGCGGTAAATATCGGCGAAACAACAGTTGAAACTTTCCATAAGTGATCTGAGAAAATATTTAATGAAACCACGGATCAATCGTCAAAACACCAGCACCTGTGCAATGTCAGATCGAAATGATTGTGTGTGTGTGTGTGTGTGTGTGTGTGTGTGTGCAGAAGCCTCACAGAACGTGACAAACTATGAATGAAACTTTCCGCTTCTCATGATATTACAATCGGCATTTATTAAACAAATATACGAAACTTTATATTCGCTCTTATAAATTCTGTATGGAAGAAAAACTAAATTATAATCTCTACTGTGTATACAATATCAGTAATAGTTGTTTGCCAACAAAAAAAAAATTCGAAATTTTTTTACCGAAAAGTTAGAATTTTTCTCGGTCGAAATCTATAATGTCTTTCAGGAAAATAGGTCTAAGTCGACTAACTCTTATCGTTCTTCGTCATATTAACGGGTCTTTCTCTCCTTACTTTTTTTCTAAAAACAAAGAAGAGAGTTCCGGATTACTATGTGATGTCTGTCCTTCAATATGGCAGTAAATGCTAAACAAGATCATCAAAGATGAAGGAAAAACGTGAAGCAACTGGAATGTGATTCATCATAAAGATGCTGCGAATATCATAGATCGAGCATGTGAACAATGATGGGGTTTTACAAAGAATGGAAACGAAAAAGAAATTAGTACTGAGCATCAGGAAGAGACAGCTAAAGTTCTTAGGACATGTGATGGGGAAAGAAGGCTTGGAGAATCTGATACTCACAGGTCAGAAAGAGGGAAAGCGAGACGGAGGAAAGTAGCGGATGAAGAGTCGGAGCATGTGGATGGCAAAGCGGGGTTTGGGTGGGGTAACAGGTGAAAACGTGCTAAGAGCTACCGGAGATAAGGAGACGTGGAAAACCGTGATCGTCTACGTTCTGAAGGAACATGGTACATAGAAGAAGAAGAATGTGAAAGATCAATATCTTGGTATTAGCTTTACTTTCAAATCTAGTTACATGATGTTGTGTATTTTAACCCTCTAGGGCCATTCGTACCATATTTGATACAGTATGAAAACAAGCCTTGAAAGAAATATTTTCCTGAAAATTTTTTTAAGAGAAATATTTTATAAATTTCAAATGAAAGCAGTACTGACTGCTCAGTCAATGAATACCAAATGTTTCCTTATAGGGAAATACTGTATCAAATATGATACGAATGGCCCTAGAGGGTTAATTGTTGTTGCTGTAAGAAGAGTTACACTGATGTTTCTTTGTTAATTAGTAAAGTTCTTTCTATGTGATTTTGCAGTGCCTATATATGAAATCTGAAAACGTATGTATGGTTTGAATATTTCTGAAACTAGTTGGATGACTTCGTTGCCATATCTGGTTGGGCGCCCTTGTTAGTCATTTAAGGGTTCTCGACTGGCTATAAAGAGGAATCTGTAACATGATCGGTCCCGACCTGGCACCTTGAATCCAACCACTTTCTCACCGGTAGGACGGGGCTTCCCTCTGTCTATACTACAAATATTTTCAAGGCTTATGTTCCGACGAGCTTAGTTCCACATTTTTAAAGATAAATCAATTAAAAGGCAGCCGTCACTTCTGCTCCCGCAGCTTTTATCCTCACAATTTCCACCTGCGGAATTCTCTACCGTATACTTGCTTTCATGACGACTACATCTCCAACAATTTAAATGCAAAGTCAATTCCCATCTCTTGTACACTTGGCTCCAGTCCTTCTCTCGTTCTTTCCCCATCACCTTGTGAATCTTGTTCTTTTCCTTTCTCACTCTACCCTCGCAATTGTCTTCACTCTAGTATTTCCATTCTTCTCTTGCCCTTTCTCCGACACTACCTGTAACTGGTTCGTCTTTTTCTTCGCTCGCCTACTGCTTAAACATTCACTCTTATGTAGCTTCCTGCGCACCAGTGGTAGAACCACCTTACTGGGGGTGAAACGATTAAAAATTGCAAGACGTTCGTATGAAAGTTTTGTTCCGGGAGGGCTCTTTAAGAACATGACTCCGGTACAAAACTTAGAACCATATTGCGGTTTTGCAGAAAGCAAACTCCAGCCTGTCCTATGATAAGTTTTTTAATCTCCTACACGAAAAACAAACCCTAACCTGCCCTCTGATCAGTTTTTTTATCTTTTATACGAAAAACAAACCCCAGCTTGTTTCATGATCAGTTTCTTTATCACCTATACAAAAAAACAAACCCCAGGCTATCCTATGATCAGTTTCTTAATTTCCTATACGAAATAAATCATAACACCAAATAATTTGATTTAGAGTTTTTTAATTCCACATACTGATTTTTTTTTTGATGGATTAATTTTATCTGCCATTATAACTTTCATTCTAGTTCCAGATCATAATTTATGTTTTGTAAGTTGCATGATAAGTCTTATTTCTTGGAACACTTGGCCAAGAATGTTGTTATAATGATCATATTGAATAATAAAAAATTCAATATGATCATTATTTCAGATATGAATGTCTCTGTTTTGGAGATAACCGTTTCACGATAGGTACACTGGCCACTGGTAGTCAAACAAAAACGGTGTTTATTCATTAGTAAATTTGACTGTGATGTGATAGGGGACTTTATTGGAATTTTCACTCATCTTAATGAATTTTCTCTATGCAGTCCACCGACCATGCCAACAATCCGTTGCTCTTTTGTTTTGAGTCATCTATTTCTATATTAAGATGCTAAATATTCCTGCTAGTTGGCAAAAATAATAAGGATTAAATCTTATCATTTTTTACCCAAATTTTCTAATTTTTACTTGAATTTCATAATTTACTCCTAAAATTCATAAATTTTACTTCGTAATTCTATGAGTTTCGTAATTTTACTTGAATTTCGTCATTTTTGTCTAACTTTCGTGATTGTTTACAAGAATTGTCATTTTTTCCAGACTTTCGCAATTTTTACCTGAATTATGTTATTTTACATGAATTTTGGCAGTTTTAATTTTCTTAATTTTCTTACTTGATATTTGCGATTTTTACTTGATCTTCGTCATTTTCGCTTAACTTTCGTAATTTTTACTTGAATTTCTTAATTATTTTAACCTGAATTTCGTAATCTTTACCTCAGACTATTCAATGTATTCTCTTGCCCTTCTGATCAGTATTCCGTGGAAAGAAAACTGCGAAAACCCTTTAGCCAAGAAAAAGAAAAGGCGATAAAAATGTTCGATTCATGTAAATGCCGGATTAATCTATTTTTACATTGAAGGTGACACTAAGTGTCTTTTTCTTTGTAAAATGAGGGATTATACCTCATCACAAATTCTTCTTCTTCGTAACTCTAAACAACTTTTAGGCTATGATAACTTTAACACATTGTTCGACTGTTTATTTTTTCATGGTTGAAATTGCTAAAGAATGAAATTTTTTAAACTGAAAAAATTGTAAAAAAACACCACTCGACGCTTAAACTTAATTCACATTTAAAATCTGTACAAGTTTTGAGAACACCCTATACATTCGTGTATACATTCTTATTAAATTTATTAAAATACAATAATCGAAAAATTAAAAAATATATATAATATATATTTTTCTTAAAAGTCTATCTAGAGTATAGTCATAATTCTTATCCATAAAGCATGTAGATACTTTGCGTATATTTATATATATATATATATATGTGTGTGTGTGTGTGTGTGTGTGTGTGTGTGTGTGCATAAACTAATATATGTTTGTGTGTGGGTATTCCCGTTTATGTGGGCATATATTGTGTGTTTCTCTGTAGGTACAACTAATTATGTTTGCTTGCGATAAGGCAATATTTCGCCGCGCCGCACGGAACTTCGACCCAATCGATCCTAAAACTGATACGAAAGTTTCTATTCAATAAATACCACATTTCCGATCGAATACACGGATTTGTGGTTCGTTTGCACAAAAGTAAAGTTAGGCAGCCGCGTCTAGTGAAGGGGCCACACGGAATCAATAGAGCCTTTGGAATACTTTCGGTCTGATGAACAAATTGTTAAGAAGATTTGCCTGGACTGAGGCAAAGGAAATTCTTTTTTTTTTGTTTTTTGCTGCAGTTTTGCATAGTTCAACGATTTATGGTTCATTTCAGAGAAACAATAGAGAAGATGATACAAGTATTGTTTTGTTTGGTTTTTCACTATTCCATAATACATATGAAAAGTGAACTCTCTGTCCGTCACACACCGCCCGCTTATGATCTGCATTCGTGTACGTGATGTGTACACATCTATACACTGTGAATGAGTGACATGTGTGTGGTTGTGCTTTTTAATATGCACGCACGCACTCACGCACTCACATACATACAATTTCACGAAATGCGAAATAAATTTTTTATTAGCCAATAAAATTCTCTCATTAACCAGCGTTAGATTTTAATACTATCTACAATAAGCAGTAAAAATTACAGGAAATATCACAGTAACTTGTATCAAAACTAAAAAAACGAGTACTGAACTTTTAGGAATTGAAAACAACATACCTGGCCTCTTACACAATTCCGGAAAACCCACCTTGAAAACACAACTCTACTTAAACAGGAAAACAAACAAAAACTAAAGATTCTTGAAGCTATATACATAAAACAGTTGAAACCTAACTTGAAAAAAACAAAATATGAAATCTCTACAAATATCCTTAAATGCCTATAATTAATAACAAAATCCATTGCTATATTTCAATGGCTTCCTATATTTAATAATTCTTGTATCCACCTTCGCGTAGTCATGTGTGACGTCATGAACTGTGGTGCGATATTCGCTTACAGCGTCTTGAATCACGAGTTTGTTACTGCTTTGGAATCTTCCATGTAAACAAAAAGAGACTGTCATTATTGTTTGTCTGTGAATTGTTATACTATAATATAACTGACATCTTTGAAAATGGCTTATATTTAAGCCGAAAGCTTAGATTGGATTATAAAAAACATTATGTATTAATATTGTGATTTTCTTTCTTCATTTAATGATAAAGCTATTAAGCTTATCAGACAATATGAGAAAAGTTTACATAAAATAAATAGACAAAACTTATTATTTAATGAAACATATATGATATACTTCCTGCTGTAAGGCAGCAAACGCTGAACGATCTCCTCACAGATGACGAAAAGACCTGAGCCAAAAAAAATATGGCTCTTCTGAAGGATTATGTTAATAATGGACTGAGCATATGAGGAAAAAATAAAGTTTAAGTGGTTTGTTTTCATTGTTTTTGTTTAGCAGTGTATCAATCTCTATGAGTTATGTAATGCCGAAATCTTAATATTTTCTACGCAATTTCTTTTTTCTGAAATAATAATGCTTTTACTAAGACAAGTCTTTTAATTCACCCATAGCTGGGGGAAAAGAGGTGGATTTATCCCTTTCCAAAGGGTATTTGCGAATAAGTAAATATAACATGTAATTATCCATTACACCACACTTCTATAAATGCTTAACGCACCTGGTATTCCCAAGGGATCACCCATTTAGGTAATAACCAGCCTCGACGCTGCTTAACTTGATTGTCCGGGAACTGCTGTTTCAACGTGATGTGGCCGTAAGCCCAAGAAGTTTTGGAGAAAGTGGTAACAAAATGGACACTTACAATTAGCTTCATGAAGAGTGAGTTAAAATTTCTAGGACACATGATGAGGAAAGTCAGCTTCGGAAGTTTGACACTCACAGGACGTACTGAAGACAATATGTTTCATAATCTAACCAGCTTGATAAGCCGGAAAAACGGGAAAAGGTACATATATTGAAGAAAAGAGTAAGCAATTAAATTAGACATGCATGAACATAAAATTTTGTGTGAATCTACAATCGCCAAAATAATTTAGTCATGAACTAACATCAAATTTTGTTTGTATCTACAACTGCCTTCAGAATTTAGGCCTACACCAAGGTAAAATTTTGTCCATATTTACAATCAATCAGTTAAGTACATAGACGATTACTCAATCAGTTAAATACATATAAGTTGATATACGCTTGCGCGATTAATTCTTGAAAGTGACATGACTGACTGAGCAGAATCTGGGAAGAATCTACCGCAGTGGGTTGCCATTACTGTTGTTCAACCCATAGCTGGAGGGAGAAAAGATTGACAGAAAGCATTCCCAAGGAATGCAATAGATTCAACATAATTCGAACTCGGTTCTCTGATTTCTTGCTCCGAGCCGATATCCACTAGACCAAAACATACACTCCTACAGTGCCTATAAGCGCATATATACAGTCACCCTCTCACCCGCGTGCCGTGCCTTCCTTGTGCTTCTTCTATAAATACTTTCACGGCTTCTGCTCCGATGAACGTAGATCACTGGTGCCCCTATTTACGAATTTACATGAGATACTAGATTAGCAACTACATCCCACACTTTTACAGTGAAACCGATAAAATGTAACCGCAATTTCTACTCCAACAGCTTTTTTCTCGCACTTCATGCCTGTGGAATTCCCTTCCACATCCTTGCTTCTCCGACAGCTACAATCTCCTGGAGTTTAAATGTAAGGTCAATAGACACCTCCTAACACACTAACTCGCATCCATTCTCTCAAACACTCTTCCCATCTACCCAACCCTCATCCTCGGTATCCTTACCCGTCTATCACCCTCCTTCTGACATTTCCTACATCTAACCACTCTTTCTAATGACTTTCCCCAATGTAACCCTCTGCGTAATAGTGGCAGTGGAATGGCTTGCTTGGGGTGAAATGGTTAAAGAAAAAATATATATCTACAATAGTCAATTGAATTTCTCCTGAATCAGTACGATATTTCGACGACATAGTGTAGCTTATTTAATTTAGTCAAACACCAAGAGACAATTCTGAAGAAACATACAATCACCTGTAGTTTTGCTCCAAGATAAAGTTTGGGCTAAGTGTACAATCGCCACGGGAGCTTCCGAAATACAAATCAACTTTGGGGTAAATATTTTACATTTTCCTTCTCAATCAAATGATTAGAAATATTTGATGTTTAAGCTCCTTGTTGTGTATAGCCTTGTTTATACAGTACATAGGCTCACACAAACATATTTTCTATCACACAAGTCTGTTGTAGACGCATGCTCAAACACATTTGTGTCTGGACTACACTCTCAGAGCTCATCTGCGATTTATACTTCAATTATGCTGAGTAGCCCTTACTTAGGTTGTTTTTTTAAGAGAGATCACACTCTCACTTTATCCGTAGTAGATCAAGTTAAGCTCTCTTAAAATCTCTCTGTCGATAAACTGTGACCTCGTGCTAGGAAAACTTATGAGGCTTCTAAAAACTCGGCTCTTGTAATGATAACACAGCCCTTGCAAATCAACAATCGTAAGATTCGAACCTGAGTGCCGTGGTCGCATAACGAATTTCTAACCACTTGGCTATACTCAATATGGATTGATTGATTTGTTCTTTACTGCCCGACAACCTTTGTAGAGTATTTGCACCTAGGAGACATTGTAAGATTATAAGAATTTTGGGAGATAATACTGATTTATTGATACCAGTCTTACAAATTAACCCATAGCTGAGGGCAGAACAGATGGATTAATTCATACCTTTCTCAAGTAAAGATAATGAGCCCGACTGGAATTGAAACTAGGCGCTCCCAGCTCCAATTCCAAGCTGTTATTCTTTACACCACCACCACATCCAAACTTACAAAACTAGTATTCCCTGACTAACACCCATGTATGCTACTGACCACGCTCGACGTTGCTTAACTTCGGTGATCGTTAGAGAATCGGCCATGCACGCAAAGATGCAAGTAAGCATCTATGATTGGTTGTGTGCATTAAAAATTCATCTGGGTCTATCTGTATTCAGAAGGAAGAATCTCCCAAAAGCCGAACTAAATTTGAGTTCTCCAATGGGCGATAATTTCATTTGCACACTTATAAGTAAAGTTAGATAAATCACACGCACAAAGAAACAATTACAAGGAAGCGGGCGCTCGATCACAAATACACGTATACACATAGATATATGAAAAAATGTAGGTTTATACACACACACACACACATATACACACACACACACATATATATATATATATATATATATAGCTTCAAGTAATCTTTCTATAAGAAATCAATGATAACTTAATTTTGTGCAACCAATTGTTGTGCTGCAGACATAACAAAAGTGTGAAGACGGAAAAAGCGTATCTAAACAGGGAATACAAGAAACAGATAAACGCCTATTCGCATTCAAGATTCAGCCCATACTTCAAGTGAACCACATGCATAGGGTCCATCGCTAAATGTGCTGGTACAAGGGTCGGATAATCATAGAGGGAAATCAACCCCATGCTTCACCTTTATATTTATACAATAATCTTCGCCCTGTACAAGTCCCAAGAGCCACTCGGGGAAGGGATTTATAGAGTAAAAAGCACAGTTTATGAGAATACTAGCAGTATAGCCCGGCGCTGTTCGAGTGTAATGATAGCTTTAAAACTAATCCATGGTCCTGGAGCTCAGACATTTTGGACGTTGGCACGAAAAACTAAAAAGTAATAATTGTTTCCAGTTAAAGCGAAACCGTAGACTGAAAGAAAAATGAATGGATGTAAGTCAAATTTTTATTTCCTGGTATCGATATCAAGTAAGTGCTTTTCGTCCTAAACTGAATTTTGAAGTCCTCTGAGTAAATGATATCATGGCTGAGACTCAGAACTACAATTATACCTACTTAGAGCCAAACCCGAGACAAAAACTAAAATAAAAAGGCTGTGAAAATACAGACATACAGGCAGAAAAAACAAACACACACACAAACATCTTGCCTTATATATATATATATATTATCGATTTTCTGCACTATTGTAAGAACTGCAACTTTGAAACTTCTGAAAATCGTTTCTTATGTCTTTGTCTATGAGTGTATCAAATTTGATTAAAATCAGACCACTCCTTCTAATCACCCGATTTTTTTTATTATCAATTTTCAATATTTATCGGGGGTACTTCGACACAAAACCTAGCTAAGAACACTCGCAGACGCTTATAGAACAACTGTGTAAATTTTCAAGAAAATCGGTTGAGCCTTTTCGGAGTCTATAGGTAATAGACACACTCACACTGACACATACACACACACAAAGTTCCATTTATAAATAAATTTAGATGTGGGGAAGATAACGGTTAACCTTAATGCTTGTTTCACATAAACTTTACTTTCATTGGATACCCATATTTGAGTATACCACCCGTTGTTAGTTGTAAACAGTAAGGGCCTGGATAATTTAATGTCACACGACGGATAGAATGAAAGAGAAACTGGGGAAAACAGCGTGAGACATGTTTCATAGGCCTGAGCAAATGGATGGCAGAGCAGGGTTTGGGGGAGATACCAAGTGGAAGAATTTTGAGATCGACAAAAGTCAGAGCCGAGTGGAATTCTATGATCGCCTACGTCATGAAGGGACATGGTACATAAAGACGATATTTATTACCGTCTATCGGACTTGATATTTAAAAAGATATTATTAAAGAAATACATGCGCTATTCCTAACAGGAGAACCCTCATAGATCCAATGTGATAATGTCGACTCAGCCAGGAAGGTCACAACCGATGAAGCAACCCTGATAACTTACTTCAAGTGAAATCTTTGTCGTCATAGAGTCTCGAATATTCATATATTCTCAGTCTCGTATTCAAACATAAAAAAAAGATATTTTATTCTAAATAATTCATAGATTTCTTTTTTATTTATTTGGCAGATTTTTTTATCACTACAACGTCATTTTTAAGTTACTACCCTTAAAAACGGAGCGTTCACTTAAATATCACTCTCATCTAAAAATAACTTTTAAGTGATAAAAAGCTACCGGATTAAAAATATCCATTACTTATTTCTAAACATACACGTTTTTATGTAATATAAATGTATGAACAGGTAACTGTTTTTTCTATCTTGTCCTTCGTATGACGATAAATTACATCCGGTATCAATACCTCTGATTAAGAGAATTTTTCGTAGCGGGAAACAACCTCTTAAATAGTGTCGTTCCCAGGTTCTCTCTGATCCGGGGTGGTAACACCTGTTAGGCCTCAGGTATGGGTAAATGTTGAACCCAGAAACTGTGGTCAAAACATTCAGCCAGTTAAGCATCATACGTGATACACGATTGGGCGATCATGTCTCTTTCGAGGCATGTTTTGTGGCATGTTAGGATCAGGAAGAAAGGCACGAAAAGAAGAAGGTAGATTGAACCAGTTTATTGAAATAACAGAACATATATACAAAATAAGAGTGCTATTAGTCAGCTGTTAAAAGTGTCCGTCCGATTGTTAAGTTACACTGCCTCACTAGAAGACTCGCAGGTCAGTATTGATGAAGGAGGAAGAGTTCATTCCACCGTAATTAGGGCAATCTTCATGATTGACTGAGCAGAAGATTGCCATCACTTTCTGCAGTAGACTGGTTTCCAAACCAAGCCTATATAATGCAATCTGTCCTGCTATTTAACATATAGCTGGAGGAAGAAGTGACGGATTAATATCTTTCCTCAAGATTATTGTATCTTAGTGAATGCAACGTATTCTACTAGAATTCGAACTCGGTTTTCCGATTCCTCGTTCTGAGTTGATATCTACTGCACCACAATGCATGTAAGTTTTTTTTTTTAATCATTTCACCCCGAGCAAGACAGAAACGCCACTGATGTGCAGGGTGTTACATAAATGTAAAAAGATTAATTAGAAAAGAGTGAGGAGTACAAGCTAGTTAGAAAGGAACAATAGAAAGCTGAGAAAGAAGGTGCGATGACAGATACATAGGAGGAGAGAAAGGGAAGGTTATACAGGGGAGGGGAGAGAGCTAGAGGCCAGTGGTTAGTAGATGAGTATTAACTTTGCATTTACATTTCTGGAGGTTGTAGCCGTCAGGAAAGCAAGAATACGGGAGTGAGTTCCACAGGCGGGAAGTGCGAGAGAGGAAGCTGCAGGAGTAGAATTGTCGTCTGCATTTGGCTAACCTGACTGTGAATGGGTGGGACCCAGTTGCCAGTCTGGTTGCACGAGTAAACACCTGTTGAGAAGGCATCAGTGACTTAAGCTCATCCAAGCAGAAGCCATGAAAATATTTATAGAAGAGACAGAGGGAGGCCACATTTCGACGATGGGAAAGTGGCTGCAGTCGAGTCGCCAGATCAGTACCTACAGACTCTCCTTTGGAACTTGTCAAGAACACTGAGGAGAACGGCAGGGGCACCTGACCATAAATGGCAGCAGTACTCCATGCACGGACGGATGGTTGACTTGTATATATGCAGGATGGATTCAGGTGGAAAAAACATCCTGGATCGACATAGTGACCCAACTTTCTTAGCAGTAGATTTTGCTATGGATTCAATATAGTGGTTCCATTTGAGGTCTGAGGACAGGGTAAGTCCGAGGAGGAGTACTGTATTATTCTCCGGGAGAATCACCTGGTCCATGCTTATGGGAGGCAGAAGAGGTTGCCTGTAATGGTTGACAGACAAGAGCTTGGTCTTAGATGCATTGAAGTTGACAAGCCACTTCTTGCCCCAGTTCACCACAGAGTGTAGATCCCGCTCAAGGTCAGCAGAGAGATTATGTCTGTCCGCCACGAAAGGTTTCTTACTGGAGCGGGAGTATATTGTAGTGTCATCTGCGTAGATGCCTACTTGGGACTTGATCTCATCTGGGAGGTCGTTGTTGAAAATAAGGAAGAGCGTCGGGCCCAAGATAGAGCCCTGTGGGACACCAGCATTCGTGCTGTAGGACAAAAAGGCACGCCCATTCAGAACGACCTTCAATTTGCGGTTATTTAAGAAAGATTGGATTAGGTCAAGCAGGCGACCGGTAATACCATAACCGCGTAGTTTGCATAGAAGGCCAGGGTGCCAAACCCTGTCGAAAGCCTTGGAGGTGTCCAGAGCAACCGCGCGAGCCTCGTCAGACTCATCAAGGGCCTGTAGCATGTACTCCGTTACAGTTGTTAGCAGGTCGGCCGTGGACCTGTCGAATCGGAATCCATATTGCCTGTCGGAGAACAGTTTGTGGGCGGTGAGATGATGAACTATTTCTGCATTGATTATAGCCTAGAATACTTTCCCGAATATCGGTAGAAGACTGATAGGGCGATAGTTGGATGGGTCAGAGGGTTCACCACAATTCTTAAAGACAGGAACGACTGAGGAGAATTTCCAGCATGCAGGAAAGCAGGAAGCAGAAAGGCAGTAGTTAAACAGTTTAGAGAGGACGGGGGAAAGTTCAGGGGCACACTTCTTAAGGACTATCACCGGGATTCCATCGTCTCCACACGACTTATGGGGGTCGAGTTTTGAAATTACTCTGGATACTACTGTCAGGGTAATATATACTTCGTGCAATTTGGCCTCAGTTCTAATAGGGAAGTCGGGTGAGTGCACTCCGGACGAGTCGAATGTGGAGTTGAATGAGAATCTGCGGGCAAAGCACTCAGCTTCGTCCGCAGATGACGTGAGAACCTCAAATCCATGGATTAAAGGAGGTATTGAGGATTTCCTATTGTTGAGCACTCGTTTACAAATCCTCCAATAGTCCTTGGAGTCGAACTTGCGGTCAGCCATGTGCTGTCGCATTCTCTCAGCAAACAATTGTTTGGCGTCATTTAGGGTTCTCTTGCACTCATTGCGAGCAGATGTGAACAGGCGCCTATTGTGATCAGTTGGCTGTCTCCGGAATAGACGGAAGTAATGGTTCCTGTGGGCAATGGCGGCTGAGCAGGCCGGAGAGAACCACGGAGAGGAATGAGGTTTTAAGCTATACTTCCTGGTGGGTATGAAGGCATCAATGCCAGCTTTCACCCATGACGAGACCTCAGAGGCACAGTCATCAACTGATAGGTCAAACACTTTTCCCCAAGGGACATCGCAGAGGAAATCGCGAAAGGCGTCCCAGTCAGCTTTTTGGTAGAGGTAGGAGGTTCTATAAGTAGGGGGCTCCTGGGGGGAGTGAGATTGGAAAGAAATACTGAGGGAGACTACAGCGTGGTCAGAGTTACCGAGAGGGCAAAGCTGCGAGACTTGACAGGCGTCAGGCGCAGAGGTGAAACATATATCTAGCAGTGAGGAATGACCCGAGGGAGTGCTTGGGAAGCGAGTGGGGAAGTCCACCACTTGCGTAAGGGACTGGGAAATAGCAAAGTTCATGGCGTGAATGCCCGCCGGATCAGTAACGGCGTTTTCAAGCCACTCAGAGTGATGGGCATTGAGGTCTCCAAATACAAATATGTGGGCGAATGGGTGATAGGAAATAGCCTTATCTATGTCGTCGGCAATGCTATCTAGTAGGGAGCAGTCAGGAGAGGAGGGAGTATGGTAAAGGAAGAATAGGTAGCTAACCGAACTGAGGAGTGACAGGCGGAGACATATGTATTGGTGGTCAGTAGATTCGAGTGAAGTCACCCTAGTTATGGGGAGGTGTTCGCTGACATAAACACCCAGCCCATGCATGTGGACAGTGGAATCCTTCCTTAAAAGGGGAAGATAGCCAGGGATGAAGAGGTCAGAGGAGGGAAGAGCTGAGTTGAGGTTAGTTTCGCAGAGCGCGAGGATGTCAGGGGACTTTTCATGCAGGAACGCTTCTACACTAGGAAAGTTAGTACGAATGCCTCGGATATTAGTAAAGGAGAGGTTAATGGGTTTAGGTGGTTTGGATTTAACTGGTTTAGGGTCATTTCTGATTTGTTGAGTCATGATTCTGTTTGTAGAAAGGGACCTAGGATAGAGGATACAGGCGGTCATTACCCACGATCTGTGCTGGGAGGGAAACTGGCTAGGGCTGCAACAAGGTGTGGCTTCGGGGTTGCCCACCGGAAGCGCTTGCAGGGACACCTATCCATGCGCGACATGGCACTACAAGAACCCCGATATTATACAACTGTTGATCAGAGCAGCCGCTCTTGACGCCACGCAAGAGTTAGTGCTCCTAACTACCAGTCGGAAGCAGCAACCAGGAAACTGCCAACCCGGTACCTTCACAGTGATGAGCCGTTGCCACCAACCGGCCAGATCGCAGGAAACCACCGGAAGCACCAGTACCAAGGTCTGAAGAGAGAGAAGAGAAAACCGGAAACCACATCCTAAACAGGAAACAAGGGGCAAGCCTCTACTCCAGTTCAATAGACGTGGGAGGAGTATTGACCGGGCGATAGTGTGACCTATCTACTCCTATTAAAAAAAAAAAAAAAAGAAAAAAGAAAAACAAACACGCACAAACATCGAAAAAAACACAAACTTCCAAAAGTGGAGAGTTAACTAAGTTTTAACTTAGTTAAAGTCCAAATGAAACATGAACTCCAAAAAGGGGGAAAAAGAACAAAAAAAAAAAACGAAAAATACAGTATAAAACTAATGATTTTAACCCTCTAGGGCCATTCGTATCATATTTGATACAGTATTTCCCTATAAGGAAACATTTGGTAATTCCCTATAAGGAAACATTTGGTATTCATTGACTGAGCAGTCAGTACTGCTTTCATTTGAAATTTATAAAATATTTCTCTTAAAAAATTTTTCAGGAAAATATTTCTTTCAAGGCTTGTTTTCATACTGTATCAAATATGATACGAATGGCCCTAGAGGGTTTTAAGTACGAATACTAGACAAACATTTTCATAATCGAAAAAGAATTCAAAAATTTCCCAAGATCCCCCAAAAATTAACTTTTGACATTAAAGAAGTTGATTTATCCATAAACAAAGCAAACTAAACCAAACAAAACTTTCTATATCCATGTGTGTCAATTTGATTTCTATTTACGAATCACACTTAAATGGTAAAGATTATCTCCCTAATGCCGGTTTAGCAATGAGGTAGAAGTTTAATTACTACGACACTGCATTTTCGAGTACCCTGCATTCAAGTATTTTCAAGTTCCATGATGAAATAGGCATATTACAATCTACCAGTGTGAATGCTTGCGTAACTGAGAACCTGATTCTTTAAATCTATTACTTATTTCAACTAAAAGGTCGATAAATAGACTCAACTAGCATGTTAGAATCGTTTGCCTTATTTTTTCGGGATTTCTTTGACAGAAGTTAAATGTACTTAGTGTTGTATGGGCTCTATCATTATACTGTTAAATAATATTTGATTTAATGCGTATATGTATTCTGTAATTTAAAACCCCTTTTTATAAAATATGATTTTGTGTGCCGTAGACTATCAGGACCCTCAACCCCTTCGCGATTCTTGTAGATCTTAATAAGTTTTGACTTTTTGTTTTTCTTACAAACCTTGTTCTACCATCTATTTATTTAAGCTTATTAAGTTTTTTTTTTAATCGTATCACCCCGAGCAAGGCGGTAACACCACTGATGTGCAGGGGGCTACATAATAGTGAAAAGATCGGAAAAGAGAAAGCCGGAAACCATATTCTAAACAGGGAACAAGGGATGAGCCTCTTAACCTGTTCAATAGACATGGGTGGAGTGTGAACCGGGCGATAGATGGATCCATCTACTTCAATTGAAAAAAAAACAAGAAAACAAGCTTTGCGTAACACACTTTGTTGTGTTACACAAAGCTTTCCTCTGTCCCTATTTTTCCTTGATTTGTCTTATCAGTATCAAATTTTCTAAGCCTCCCTTACAGCCTAAAAAATTCAACTGTCTCTTCCTGATGCTAAGTATACGTCTCCTTTTGTTTCCATTTTCTCCAAAACCTTGTTGCTGCTCAAAATTCAGCCATTGGTATCCTCAGTATCTTTCTGTAGAACCAAATTTATCTTGCTTTAAGTCTCTTCATCATTTTTGTAGAGATTGCCTAGAATTCACTATCATGCAGGAGGATTGTTTTCACGCAACAGGTCTGAGACCTTTTTTATTTGTCTCTATTGAAATTTTTATGCCTCTTAATACTCTGCTTAATTCGAATCTCAGTGTCACACTTCCCGTCTTCTGGGAGAACACCTCACAGATAGTCTGGTTTTAGTATCTTTTTTTTTATGTTTTATGATTATATCTCACCAAGTAAGGCATTTTACCGCCACTGTTTTGCAGGGTGTTACATAGAAGGAAATTTATGAGAAAGAGTAACAGGTTATAGGGGTGTCAGGAAGTGGGTAAGAGAAGGATGAGAATACTGATGTGAGTGAAGTAGACGAAGAAAGGAGCATGAGAGAAAGGATAGAGGTTAGTGAGATAGGAGATGACTATTGACTTTACATTTAAATTCTTTGATATTGTAACTGTCGGGGAAGCAAGTAAATGGAAGGGAATTCCACAGGCGGGAAGTTTGTTTTTTTTTGTTTTTTTTTTATAAGCGTTTCACCCCGAGCAAGGCATGTCACTGCCACTACTGCGCAGGGGGCTACGTAGAGTGGAGAAAGGATGATTAAATATAGGAAATGTCAGAGGGTGAGTGATAGGCGGGTAAGGATACCGAGAATGAGGGTTGGGTAGATGAGAGTGTTCTGAGAATAATTGGAAGTTAGTGTGATAGGAGGTGTTTATTGACTCTACATTTAAACACCTAGGGATTGTAACTGTCGGGAAAGCAGAGTTGTGGAAGGGAGTTTCACAGGCGGGAAGCGCGAGAAAAGAAGCCGTTGGAGTAGAATTTACGGTTACATCTTATTTGTTTAACTGTAAAAGGGTGGGACCTAGTTGCTAATTGAGAGAAAAGAAACTGATGTAATAGAATTTGCGTTTACATTTTATTGGTTTCACAGTAAAAGGGTGGGACCTAGTTTCTAATCTTGTGGTTCGAGTAAATTCATATATAGGAGAGCACCAGTGAGCTAAAATTTGTAATTTCTATTTTAGGCTCATCCTTGTACTATACATTTTGTTTTATCGTATTTGATACTCAGGTTTTTTTGCTTTCCTTCGATATCTTTAGTAAGAGATTTTGTTATTTTCTTTCAAACCAGCAAAACGGAGACTTTATGAATGGTGCAAAGTTCTGTTAACAGACTTAGAATTTTCCACCAACAACTCTATTGACAGAAGGCAGCACTAAATTCACAAGCCACCTGATGTAACCCTCCATTTTGAGTCTGAGACTCTCAACAACAAATTCGGGAGTTCTGTTCTTATCCGAACGATGAGTGACTTTTTAGAGCTCTGCAATCACCATTTGACTCACTAAACTCTTTCCGTTTCTGCTGCACTGTACTCATATTGACACCCAAACACTTTTTTTATATTAGAGTTTCCGGTGCGATTGCCAAGCAGAAGAGCATGCCGTTTCTAAAATTTTGGCTGAGTGAATCGCGGTATCGTACACTTTTTCTCACAGACGATACCCAACTGACCCTACTATACCGGTGTTGTACGTCATTCAGAGATTGTTTCTGCGTGAATTATTTGTGAGAATTTTTCCGAGAGGATTGTTGTTTATTTATTCGTGGGATTTGTTAGTACGTTGAATTTACGCGAAAATACCGAAATATTATAACTCGTAAATAGCGAGTAATTAAAAGTTCCCATCATATTAACGTTACGAAAACCAACGTTATAGAAGTGGCGACAAAAATAACGTTCACGCTAACTATCCTTCTCTCAATTCAGCTTTCAGACCCGTACCAGACTCTGATAAAAACCCGATTCCGCTCTTCAGTGTCTTCACGTCCAGTGACATTGAAGAATCGCCCATGATGATGCGAATGATTTAGTCGACATGGGTGAGAGTGACAATGAAAATGATAATTATTCTGGGGGATTATTGCCAGAATCGATATTTGTTGATCAAGAGGAGCTGAGTGACATAATTCTAGATTTGAGTTCGTCAAAAGAATCAGAGGAACTCTTAGCTTTAAGAGTAAAGGAGAAAATTTTCTTAACACTTGAACACTAACCATCAATTAAAGTTACATCACTACTAACTCATATATCATACCCGATTTTGAAAATATCAATAAAATATTAAATACAAATCTTTTTTTGAAATATTTTACATGCAGGCACTTCAAAATTTGTACTTAGAATTAACATTAATAGGAACTGAAAACAAATTATGGCGTTATTTGCGCTGGGTACTATATACTAAGGATGTGCGTTGTGGTACAGTGGATATCGGCTCGGAACAAGAAACCGGGGAGCCGAGTTTGAATTCCTAGTTGAATTCATTGTATTCACTTACGCGCAAATACCCTTGGGAAAGGTCTCTTCCTTCCAGTTATGGGTTAAATAGCAGGGCAGATTGGGTTCTATAGCCTTGGTCGGCAACCAGTCCACCGGAGAAAGCAATGGCAACCTACTGCGGGATAATCTTCTGCCCAGTCAGTCATGTCTCGAAAGAGACATGATCGCCCAAGCGTGTATCACGTATGGCACTTAGCTGACTGACTATATACCCATGGTTAGTGTTCTCGGCTTAAAGAAGGAGCATTATTACATTTTGTCGCAAAAAATGTGTCTCCTACTTCAATCAAAACAACGAACTTATTTATTGTAAAAATGTCGAAGGAGTTTTACTTTTTTCTCAGTATTCAAGACTATGATCCAAATCCATGGACATTATCCATTGATAGACCAAAGCGTAATTTAAAATGGGGTTTTTTGTATAACACCAATGCATATTCATCGATATCAATTGGACATGACAACGATGAAAGAAAAGGATGAACTTACAAAGGAGGTAATGGAAAGAATAAATTAGTTTAATAACTGTGATATTCGTTGACCTTAAAATGGCTTACTTTTTAATTGAGCGATAGTCATGCTACAAAGATTGCCCGTGCTTTCTTTGTTTATGGGACATAGAGCCAGAAAATAATATTTGGGATAGAAAAGTATGGCTGGTCAGAGAAGAAATGAAAGTAGAGATAAAAATGTGATAACTGATCCGCTGATCCCCAGAGAAAAAATCATCTTCCCTCCTCTCCATATCAAATTAGGACTCACGAAGCAGTTTGTGAAAGCGCTTGACAAGGAAGACCAATGGTTCCAGTATTTTTTTCCCTGTGCATTTCCAGAATAGAGACCTGAAAGAAGATATTTTTGATCGACCTGACATTCGAAAATTCATCAAGGATGACGACTTCGTCAACTCTATGAATGCTACTCGATCAAATGCCTGGATTTAATTTGTTGCTGTAGGAGCAATTTTTTTACTTAGTAAATCCAATACAAATGACTATATGGAAATCGTGATCAAGATGTTAGCAAACTACGGGGAGAGTTGCGCTAGCATGATTATCAAACTACACTTCCTACGTAGTCATTTGGACAGGTTTCTAGAAAACTAAAGTGATAAACAAGGAGAAAGCTTTGATCAGGCTATAAGTTATGGATATAATAAATGATATACGGTAAAATAATGATACCAAGTTACTGTTAGATACAAACTTGTGCATCATTTGTAAAGAATTTTAAAAATTCTTGCCAATATTGATCTTTTTCATTTTAATTTTTATATTTAATCTTACATATGATGGATTTTTCTCCTAACCGAGAATTGAATGTTTGTTATATTTGCATTTTTATACCTCTACATTGCAGTGACTTCTGCAGTGGATATCGACTCGGAGAGCCGAGTTTGAATTCCAGTTGAATATCTTGAATTCACTTACGCACAAATACCCTTGGAAAAGGTATTAATCCGTCTCTTTTCTCCAGTTATGGGTTAAATAATAGAACAGATTGGGTTCTATAGCCTTGGCTGGCAACCAATCTACCGTAGAAAGCAATGGCAATCTACTGCGAGATAAAGTCCTGTCCAGACAGTTATTTCATGATCGCTCAAAGCGTATATCACGTATGGCACTTAACTGACTGACTGACATTGCATGTAATGGATTTCGGCTCGGAATGAGAAATGGGAGAGCCGAGTTCGAATTCCTGTCTTATCCTCTTCATTCACTTACGCAAAAATACCATTTGGAAAAGTATTAATACATCTTTACGGGTTAAAAAGCTAAACTTATTGGATTCTATAGTCTTGGTTGGCAAGCAGTTTACCGTAGAAAGTAATGGTAACCTAGTGCGGGAATGTCTCGAAAGTATAGGAGAAAAATCCTATATCATCCATTAACCAACTCAAAAAAAAAAACACTAAATAAATTGCACACCCGCAAAATCAAATTCAAACGACTACAACATTTGGAAAAAACACAAAGTAAAATTGCACAGCCGCAAAAGAGAATTCAAATAGCTAAAAGCTTTTCTTTTTCACATTGACATGTGAAAAGTGAAACCCTAGATCCTGATTGGTTGACAAATCGAGAAATTCAAAATATGTCAGCGAAACGTTTTTTTCACAGCTAAGGAAAAAATCGTTCTGGGATCCTTCCACGTGACCAGAACTCAATATTTAAGGATGTCCCCTGACCTGTCACAGTCAGTCAGTCAAGAGGGTTAGTTAAAGATAGCAGTCAGTCTATCCGTAACTCAAGCAAGCAGTCGATCTATCAGTCAGTGAGACAGTCAGCCACACCAGTCAAGCCCGAAAGGTGCAGTGTCAAATACACAGTCAGATAAGCGCCGACATCAAAGAGACCAGTGCAGACAAACAACTGATTCGCCGACCCAACTGCCACGAATGAGAAGAAGAAAGAGAGAAACAAAACACCTGCAACAGCCGAAAAACCTTTCAAATCTCTCATCAACCAGAAAAGAAAAGTAACACAGACTTACTAAGTTAATTAGATTGATTCATCGTTTTTACGCACACATTCTACCAATTACTCTCTCTCTCTCTCTCTCTCTCTCTCTCTCTCTCTCTCTCTCTCTCTCTGGAATTCTCATTCACAATTCTTTCCAATAGAATTTGAAACACTTTTCTTTTTCCACCTATTTAGCTGCTGACACATGAAAAGGAAAGTAACTTTATGCTACTACTCTCTTTAATAACAGACACTTTTATATTCGACCAACATTCACTCAAAACCAAAAGACACTTTTCTACCACACAAAAGATACACCAAATTGTACAAATTGTTTATACTGTATATATGTTGTCAAATACAATATTTTCATATTTTATACATTTCTTATTGCGTTGTCTTTTGTTGAAATTTGTGTTGTGTTTTTGTAGACCGTATATCCCGCATTAATTCTCCCTTTTTAATCCGGGTGTTCTGGAATCCCACAAAAGAGACATGATTACCCAGGCGTATACCACGCATGGTAATTAACTGAATGACTTAAAATAAGCCATTTTCCTGTTTTCCCTATCATCTGAAGCAATGTCACTAGAGCTAACTGAGTAAAATAACTAAGATATTCGAATTCAGCGCCATGAAATTGTTTAAAATTAGTTATTACTTGCACAATTTCAAAAACGTTTTTCTTGGTCAATTTAACTTATTAATAATTTTTAACAACTGGTTCCAATAAGTTGTTCAGTATAATTTTTATGGAATCACCCAGTTAATTAATAACCTATTCAAGTTCAAAGGAATAAAAAATTGTATTGCGATAACTTTCCAAGTGGTTCAAAACTGGAAATATTAGCTTTTATTTAAATTCAAAATCAAACCAAAGACACCATTAGAAACGATTTCAAACTGGAATATAACTCATTAAGGCGAGTAAAATGTCTTATATAGCTCATTAACATGAGTAGAATTTCCAGTAAACAACTCCTATTGCTTAATAATGAAAACATCGTTCTCCTTTATCTTTCAGAATTCAGTATAGTGACAAACGTGGTTACACTGGTGAAATAGTCACAGCTAGTTTGAATAAGAATGATATTCAATAAAAGAACAGCATTATTTAACAAGTGTTCTAAACAATAATTTTAATGATAAATTCTTTCCAAAACAAAAATTATGAATTTGAATGAATGTCGTGATGACACTAACTGTCAACCATCATAAAAATTCAGAATCTGAAACGAATAACGTCTAAGTAGGAATCGCTTATGATAAATTATAATAAAATTTAAACAAATAAAAATAGGATAGGCTACACTAGGAGTATTTTTTGCCTCCGTAAAGAGCTACAAAACCAAAATATTAACTTAATAAAAAAAGTCTTGATCATAAAATGGACGTTAGCATATCTTTTTTTATATTGGTTATTATAATTAGTTTCCAAACCAGTTATGATGCAGTGGATATCGGCTTGGAACGCGTATATAACCTCGGGAAAAATATTAATCTGTTTCTTCGTAACAACTATGGGTCAAATAACAGAATAAATTGGTTGCTATAGCTTTTGTTGGCTATCAGTATAGGACAGAAAGTAATAGCAACTTACTGCGGGAAAATCTTTTGCCCAGTCAGTCATGTCACGAAAGAGACATGATCGCTCAATCGTGTATCACGTATGGCACTTAAGTGATTCCAATCAAAATATCTAAACTACAATCTATCTATCTATCTATCTATCTATCTATCTATCTATCTATCTATCTATCTGCAAACGAAAGAATCTTCTAGCTTTTAAAAACAACATCCACTAATCAAACCTGGCGCGACAGGATCACAAAAAATAACAGTGACACCAAATAATAAAAATCAGAGCGCTTGAAGATTTCAAAAAGCTACAACTAAAATGCATAACCCGTTATCAAATCTTATAGACTGCCGCTACATAATCACAAAATGCTTTACGAAATAATAAAAACCGCTCCACCTTAAGATTTTGAACAACGACACATATAAATAGTACATTTATCTAGAAGGGAAAATAATGATATTGTTAAGATGTTGACTTTCCACACAGGAAAAGCCGAAGGAAATATCTAATTTCCTAATAATCAATTTAGATTCCCAATACAAAGAGCCAGAATAAAGAAAGTTTAATTATAAATGCTTTATATGCGAACTGAACTTTAAATAAAGATTTACAGAATCTAAAGTCTGGGAGAAGTTAAGTCTTGAAGCGAAGAACTGGTGAGCAGTTATAGTGCTTTTCTAAGCACAGCTTAGATCTGGCACACAGTTAAAACTATGGTACATCCAGTGAGGATCGAACTCACTGAGTTAGTTAAACGCCATGCGTGATACATGCTTGAGCGTTCATGACTTGACAGAAATACGACTGAGTGGGCAGAAGATTTTCTCGCACTAAGTTTTCATTACTTTCTGCGGTAAACGGAGCTATAAAACCTGTTTTGTCCTGCTATTTAACCCATAGCCATAATGAGAAGTGATGGATTAATGCCTTACCCAACGGTATTTTTGCGTAAGTGAATGCAACGAACTTGGCTCACCAAACTCTCACTAATCCCTCGTAATTGTTCTCGCGAAACAAACTTGCAAATCCTTACACCACGTTGAGGTGTTCTGGTGCACAGTTACATCTTCACCCCAGAGACAGAAAGCAGTCCTTTCTCAGCCTGAACGCCCAGGACAATCTTTTACTGTGAATACTGACCTGGTCAGCTCTGAAAACAACGTCTGATTTCTGTTCATAATCCATCCTACCCCTCTTCCAAATTTATGCATTAAATGTCCATATCGTATCGCCTCCGTCTACGAGTTCTGTTTGCCTACTTCTGCGTTCGTGGAATAAGACATCAACAACAGATTAAGAAAATATCTATGAAAAGGATGAAATTACATGTGGACACTTATGAAGTCCACTTAAGAGAAATCTGTCGAAAATGCATTCCGAGCCAAGAAATAGACTTTTAGATCCAATCATTGGTCCCGTGATGCTCTCAGTTAGGATTTAAGCAGCAAACATTTAAACTATGAATAAAAATTCTTGGTTCATTAGAATCAGTTTTTAATCATATTCTATTTAAATTTTTATTAATTATTTCGTATATATTTCAAACAAGTTTACACTTTTTGAAACAAAAACATAAAATATATCTGTATAAATGGTGAAATAATGAAATCATTCTTCCCAAAAGTCCCATATGAGAAACTATGCCTGAACAAATGATATTTTTAGTTTTTTCTAAATAAAAAAACAGCCCGAACAGTGTTGGATACTTTGAAATTGATTCCACGCCCGGTAAGACATGAGCGGCAGGTGTCATAAGACCGTTTGCTTGATTGCTTTTTGTTTAACGGCATATCAATATATTATGGGTCATTTTATTCCGAAATTTAAGTTTCTTAAGGGCTTTAGTATTATTTTTTATACGATTAAAATTTATTGCTGCAATTTTTTTACCCTATTAAATGAGACATTTAGTTTTCTTTGAGGTTTTAGTAATGTATTTGTTTTGCTATTAAAATTGATCCCACGCCCGGTAAGGAAAGACATGAGCGGCAGGTGTCATAAGACCGTTTGCTTGATTGCTTTTTGTTTAACGGCATATCAATATATTATGGGTCATTTTATTCCGAAATTTAAGTTTCTTAAGGGCTTTAGTATTATTTTTTATACGATTAAAATTTATTGCTGCAATTTTTTTACCCTATTAAATGAGACATTTAGTTTTCTTTGAGGTTTTAGTAATGTATTTGTTTTGCTATTAAAATTGATCCCACGCCCGGTAAGGAAAGACATGAGCGGCAGGTGTCATAAGACCGTTTGCTTGATTGCTTTTTGTTTAACGGCATATCAATATATTATGGGTCATTTTATTCCGAAATTTAAGTTTCTTAAGGGCTTTAGTATTATTTTTTATACGATTAAAATTTATTGCTGCAATTTTTTTACCCTATTAAATGAGACATTTAGTTTTCTTTGAGGTTTTAGTAATGTATTTGTTTTGCTATTAAAATTGATCCCACGCCCGGTAAGGAAAGACATGAGCGGCAGGTGTCATAAGACCGTTTGCTTGATTGCTTTTTGTTTAACGGCATATCAATATATTATGGGTCATTTTATTCCGAAATTTAAGTTTCTTAAGGGCTTTAGTATTATTTTTTATACGATTAAAATTTATTGCTGCAATTTTTTTACCCTATTAAATGAGACATTTAGTTTTCTTTGAGGTTTTAGTAATGTATTTGTTTTGCTATTAAAATTGATCCCACGCCCGGTAAGGAAAGACATGAGCGGCAGGTGTCATAAGACCGTTTGCTTGATTGCTTTTTGTTTAACGGCATATCAATATATTATGGGTCATTTTATTGCAGAATCTCATTTTCTTGGGGTCTTTAGTAATTTTGTTTACTTTAAAAATTCATTACTGCAATTTTTTACCCTTTTAAATAAGACATTTAATGCCGAAATTTAATTTTCTTTGGGATTTTCATAATGTATTTGTTTTACTATTAAAATTGATTGCTGGAATTTTTTTCAACTAAAATCTATTGATAGAACCGACCTTCTTAGCAGCGGAATTAACAATGGATTCTATGTAGACATTCATTTGTCTGTTGTGAGAGTTAACCCGAGGAGATGCAGTGTTTTACTTTCAGGGTGACTAGCCTGATCCATGCTAATGAGGGTAAGAGCGATTGTCTGTGATGATTAATAGCAGCTTCGTTTTAGAAGCATTAAAATTCACGAGCCATTACTTACCCCACGGATTGGTGGTCCTTTTCAAGATCGGCAGCGAGGTTTGCTTTGTCTGCCTCGGCATATTTTGGATCGAGGCGGGAGTAAACCGTAGTTTCGTCAGCGTATATGCCTACTTGGGATCTTATTACATCGGGGAGATCATTAATGTAGATGAGCAAAAGTGTAAGACCTAAAATAAAGCCATGCGAGACACCCGCGTTGGAGTGATAGTATTGGGAGGCATGATAACAAACGAGCAATGCACATTCAAAAGTATGTGTACCTATGTTTTATTGAGAATGCAAAAGCGTTTGATAAACTGTGTCATCAAGTACTACTTGGATGGCAGGTAGGTTTGATTTATCTTGGAAGAATTTTCGAATAATCCATAACTTATGATGAAATCAAATCGCCTGCATAATGATAGAAAATTAATTCACTAAACTATCCCCCCACCGAAAATAAAACGAGATCTAAAACATGGAGATACATTCTCAAAAGACGTTTCCAACCTTTACAGTGACAGGATTTTAAGAGAACCAAAAGTCCTATCAGGATTGATAATTGGCGGCCACAATCTGAACAACATCAGATTTGAAGATGACACAGTGTTGAGTATAGAAATAAAAAAATTACAAGTACTCATTCAGAATGTAAAGTGGGGATGAGAGAAAATAAGGATTAACAATAATTGTATGAAGACAAAATATATGACCAATATATGCTTAAAGATAGAGGGTTACTAAATGTTTCCATTGAGTCCAAGTATACGCTACCCGGTATGGGATTCGACAAACCAATATGGGAACTACAATTAGAGGCACAGAAATCAAGCAAATACAAAATAATGAATACAAAGCTGTTTTAACAATCGATAGAAAAATCTGACACCGTAAACGGAAGACGCATTTAAATAAATAAAAATGCCTCTTTAAAGCTAAGCATTAAGAAAGTATTCTCTATATAAGCATAGTCTTCACTGCCCATTTTTTATCTTACATGTATATCGCATACTTCATTCGGTAACCCGCAACACTGAGTGGCTCTTCTGTCTTCTTTTTTACGCGAATATACTTTCATGTTGCTCTGTTATTTGTTAGCCTTCTGCCAATTATTTACACAAACTCGTTAAATAGTTTACTTACAGGTTCCGTCCATTTCTGTGAGTGTTAGATTCTCCAGATGCTCTTTCCTCATTTTCTTTCTGGTTTTAAGTTAACTTTCAAGTTATTTCCTTTATTTTTCTTAAGAATTCCTCCTTGCTGACATGTTCTGTCTTTAATATTCTTAGAATTGTTAGATTCGCGTCTCTCTCGCTTAATATTTCTTCTTCATTTGTGAGGGGATTGTTCAATATTCACTGCAGTGTAGGAAATTAGATATCACGGCTGTTCAGCACTCTTTTCTTTGTTTAGAAATTTCTGTAGTTTTTTGTAAAGCTGCGATATTGTATTAACTGAAAGAAATACTAATTCACATTTCTTTTGTCACTAATACACCAGTAACTTACCTCGTCTATAACTGTTATCGCAGTTACGAGGCCGCAGCATTACAGAAAGTGGGGAAAATAATTTGGTTGCCTAATTGCATCCTCTTATCTATTTGTAGAGTCTAAAGAGAGGTAGATTGCCTCCTCGGCATTTGCCACAACCAAACATTTATAATGCCTAACCTGAACACGGACTTATAATTGCCTTTGCACAGATATAAGGATTAGGTTTGAACATTTCCTCGGTGTTTCTGGCGATTCGAGTCTACTCCAGGGATATGAAAATGGAGTTTACTGGATCAAAAGATTTCAGTCAGTTTTCATCGGCATTTACACGTACATTACCGACGTGATTGGGACCTAAGCACAATTTCCTCTTGATACAAGGTCCCTGAGGCTACTCCTTCGTCTGGATAACAGGGTCGGAATTACATCACGGCCGGGAAAAGAAAAGCAAAAACGCTGCAACGTACACGTGTATGAATTTGGTTAATTTCTGCAGTCATTAGGTACGCGTTGATATGTACATTATGTGACTAAATATACGTTATCCTCCATATATACATTTCGGAATTGATTAAGATATTTATTGTCTATATTTCTGAAATTAGGTAGTATTAACACTATTTACATTATTCTGACTATTGTCCTTATCTTTATTGCCATTTGTACGATGTTTCGGTCGTTGTACACTCCGGCCTTTTTCAGGTGCTAAGAATTTCGAAACGAAACCTTTGTTACGATCGCTGCGGTATATTATTCATATTCCTTGTCATGAATTATCTCCCTTTAACCGGACTTTTATAGTTACTTGTTCACCTCTGCTGTAACCTGATAAGGACACATGGCCCAGTAGATACAGCTATTTGACACAAAGAGTTGAGAGTTCAATACCAGCCGGGGCGTAAGACTTTAATTTCTTTTTATTTTATAATCTCCTCGGGCTTCTTGACAAAATACAGCGAAGAATCTGTAATGTGATTGATACCGACTTGGCTGACCGCCTGCAGTATCTCTCTTACCGGCGTGACATGACTTCCCTCTGTGCTTCTTCTATAAATACTTTCATGGCTTCTGCTCTGACGAACTTAAGTCACTGGTGCCCCCTAGATGTGAATTTGCACGCGATACTAGATTGGCAACTAGGTCCCACCCTTTTACAGTGAAACCGATGAAATGTAACCGCAATTTCTACTCCAACAGCATCTTTCCTCGCACTTCCCGCCTGTGGAATTCCCTACCGCATGCTTGCTTCCCCGACGGCTACAACCCCCGGGAGTTTAAACGCAAGGTCAATAGACACCTCCTAAGACACTTACACACACCCACTCTCTCCAACTCTCTCACTATGTACATCCTAAGTCGTCTATCACCCTCCTTCTGACATTTCCTATACCCAATCCCTCTATGTAACCTCCTGGGCTATAGTGGCAGTGGAATGCCTTGCTTGGGGGTGACACGATTTAAAAAAAAAAAATAATGTTTGTCATTAATTCTAATGAATACCTAGTTATGGATTGATTAAATTTCAAACCCTTCTCTACATTTCTCTCTCTCTCTCTGTATATATATATATATATATATATATATATATATATATATGTTGTTATTACAATGGTTTATGAAAGCATTATATCATTACACAAAAATTTTCATGTTTCAGAACAATACTGTTGAGTATTAAATCCTGATTCGAACTATACATCTCCCCTTTTAATCATGAGGTCATACAAAATGTAATTAAAAAGACCATGATGTCCAGCCTTCTGTTAAAGACTGTCGTCAGGCCATTTGCATAATAAATGGCCCCACAATGTATCTTACCTAGACAAAATAATTATCTTTTAAAATTTTGAAAATTACAATATTTCATTTATAAATTATGCTTCAATATAACTTAAAAAATTAAAATTGTTTGACTAAAATAAATGACCCACATAATACATAATTAATTGTTCAACTACTATATAATTTAATATACCCTAGTTATTTAATCCTCATTCTAACCTAAACATTACAGTCCCCCTACTCATGAAGTAGTAAGAAATAATCTAACCTGCTGTTAAAAATTATCGTTTACCTATTTGAGTACTGTGTGGTCCCATTATTTACCTTATTCAGACAAATAATTTTTTAAAAATTTAATTAATTACAATGTTTCATTAATAACACATAGTTCAACATAATTAAAAAAAAACATATTTTACTAAAATAAGTGACCCACACAATACTTTTTTTCTTACTACGTACAGCATAATTATTTAATTCTTATCCTAATATAAACATTATGGCCCCTTTAATCATGAGGGAGTAAAGAAATATAATATTGAATAAAAAATCTTAAAATCCAACCGGCTGTTAAAAATCATTATCTACCCACTTAAAAAATTTATGGTCTCACTATGTATCTTATCTAGACAAAATAAAATTGACATGTCTAGACACCAGGTTATCTTGCTTCCTTTCGCGACCTAGATCGTAATATTCCATGGTTACTTAATTCTCATTTTTGATTGAACAATAGTGACACACCTAGAGTATTTTCCAAAGATATAATGCTTTTATAAACCATTGTAATTACAATATTAAAATCTACTCTGTATCGAGCATTCTTTATAAAAGTAAACGCTTGAAGAGTTGATCTACGTGTTCTTTCTTCTTCTTCTATGTGCTCTGTCTTTTCAGGACGTAGGCGATCATGGCTTTCTCCGTCTCCCTATACCTGGTGGCTCTTACCACGGATTTATCTCTTACACCACGCAACCACCGTTCTGTAATCCACCTGCTCAGGCCTTTCCCCTGTCTCTTTTTCTCTCGATCTGGCCTGTTAGTATCATGTTCTCCAAACCATCCTCCCTCATTGCATGTCCCAGAAACTTTAGCTGTCTCTTCCTGATTCTTAGTATTAATTTCATTTTCGTTTCCATCCTTTCCGAAACCCCATCATTGTTCACATGCTCGATCCATGATATCCGCAGCATCCTTCTGTAGAACCACATTTCAGTTGCTTCCAGCTTTTCCTTCATCTTCGATCATATTGTCCAGTATTTACTGCTATATTGAAGAACTGACATCACATAGCAACCAAGTACTCTCTTTTTTGTTTCTAGCAAAATTTTCCTGTCACTTAATACCTTACTCAGCTTCTGGAACACATCCATTGCCATGCCAATTTTAACTTTCCATTAATGTATATATATACTTGGTCGTCAACCTTTCTTTCAAACAACTTTTATTAATACGGCCGACAAGGAAGACTTAATTTTTATCAATTCCAACATCCTAATTTTTTCCATTTTGTTGGAGATAAAGAATATTAAAATTGTTCAACATTTATTTCGTCCCAGGCGCTTTTAACCGCTTCTGTAGCCATACTGCATTGCTAGGGATTTAATTCATATTTACTATATCACTAGATTTACATACCATCACTTTAATCTGCTACTATATTGTCATGTAGTTTCGCAGTTTCGAATCCTCCCGAATGACACACATTTTCGTAATAAAAGTTTATCATAAATAATCAGGCCAGTAGATATAAATACATAATACTGTTTAATTAAAAACAGAATATCTACTTAAATATAAGTATCGACCAAAAATAATGTTCTCTGTGGAGAACTTGGATCCTTCAAACAAACCTAATTGTCAGACGATTAGTGCTGCTGCTGTTGCTACTACCGTATACAAAGCTTAAACGCATTCACTGGAAACAGATACTTGTTGAGAGAAGGGTTTCTTGGTTAGCCTTTCTTTTACTAAATATAGAGGGTTACAAAATATTTCCATTGAGTGCAAGTCCTCGCTGTTCGGCCCAGGGATTGAAATCATGATTACTATATCATCAAATTCACAAACCAAAGCTTTAATCAGCTAGGCCATTGTTTCATAAGTACCACGTTTGGATAGCAACTACAAAGAAGAGAGCTATAGTCCGGATAGAAATGGGAGTAAGGGCAACTTCTTATCAACGAAATTCAGACAGAAATGAAAAAGACTATTATAAACGAAGCTAATTTCGATCATTGGTATCGTTTCGGCAATATTCATATTTAGAATTGAAATATATATCTCCAGCTATTCATTAATGCAACATGTAATTACTTTTTCTAACTACTAAATAGCATCATGGCATAGGGCTGCCAAGATGTGTCCATATAACACATAGGGGAAACTACCATTTGATCTGGCAACGTCTTAGACCTCTCGACCACGAATGACCTCCAGTGTAAACGAGGTTTATTTTTTTTATCCTATGGATATAGGGGTCGCAGTTTCGAATCCTCCCGAATGACACACATTTTCGTAATAAAAGTTTATCATAAATAATCAGGCCAGTAGATATAAATACATAATACTGTTTAATTAAAAACAGAATATCTACTTAAATATAAGTATCGATCAAAAATAATGTTCAAACAAATCATTTCATATATATATATATATATATATATATAAATTATATATATACACGAAAAAAATCGCAAGATCGCCAAGACCTACCGCCAAGACCTACCCTGACGAGCCGTTGTGCGAAACCGCGGTAGGTCTTGGCGATCTTGCGATTTTTTTCGTGTGTTTTTGCTCTGCGTGACTGCCTTTTTGTTAACCCTTTTTGGTTAGTTTAGTATCGAGCACTTTTCTTTCCTTGTGGTTCGTTCCGTTGGAGGGTTTTTTTTCTTTGCTGTGAAGAACTGTATGTATTGTCGGTCCTACGCAGTTTTCTTTTTTTTCCCCTCTTTGTCCAAAGCTCTATAGCCGAGGACAATAACGGAGTTAGATTCTGCTGGTTATTCGTGGTCTTTAAAAATTACTTGTGTAACATTTTAAGATTAGAATACGTACAGAGTCGGTTTTATTATTATTATTATAAATTATATATATATATATATATATATATATATATATATATATATATATATATATAACCATAAATTCATCTAATATTTTCAAAATAAAAAATATACACCTGAAGAAGAACAGTATTGTTCTGAAATATGAAAATTTTTGTGTAGTGATATAATGCTTGGGCATATATTTCTTTTAATTTCATTTCACCCCAAGCAAGGCGACAATGTCACAAGAACACAGGGCGGGTTTACAGGGAGTGAAAGTGAAAAAAAGATGGTAAGAAAGAAAATGAGGAGGATAAAGAAAATGGCAATAACGCAACAGGGTTCAAGAAGACAGAAGATTTGCGAGTGACTTTGCATTTAAATCTTTTAACGTTTTAATGATCAGAGACACAAGAAAGCTAAAGAGATTTCTACAGGTGGAAAGTGCGAGAAGAATTAAATGTTAGATTAGAAGTGGTGGTTTCATCCAAATAGTAAAACGGTGAGACCTAGTTGCCAGTCTAGTAGCATACATAAAACACGTAGTGGGGCACCAGCAATAACAGCTCACCCGAGCAATTGCCATGAAACTGTTTTTGGAACAGATAGATGGAATCCTTATCACGTCGATGGGGATGTCAAATGAAAACGATAAGGATAGATTGAATTTCAGAGCATTATCTGAATTTTGTAAAGACATACATTCAAAATATGAGAATAAAATAACAACATTGGAAAGATAACATCCTTGACAATGGATATGGAAGTGGATAAAAGGACATTCCTTATCTCAAGCAAAAAGGAAACATGTATGAATACTCGAAAATTTAAATAAAAATAGATAAACAAAATCTTTCTTGTCTGCCATTTTTAACAGAAATGCTGCCCAAACTTCTACTCTCGCCTGCCGATTGAGCACTATGGAGAAGTGGTGGACATTAATAACAGTAGCTACTTACCGCTCATGTTTGCTTTTTGCTGGAGATAAGGAATGCGCTTTCATCCACTTCCACATCCAAGAGCCAATAAATTATAATCATAATGAGTGACTTGAATGCCAAGGTAGGTAAAGAGAGGGAAGGAGAGACGACCGGCATCTTCGGATTAAGAATCCGCAACGAACGAGGAGAAAAATGGGTCCAATGGTGCACAGGAAACTACTAGCTAATAACTAATACCTGGTTTCGAAAACACCCACAGCGTCTATGGACAAAGAGAAGTCCAGAGGGCAAAACGAAAAACCAGATGGACTTCTTTTTCTTCTTCTAAATTCCCTGTCCCTTCAGGTGATTACATAAAGGGTAAGAGAATAATAAAACCTTCATGAGAAGAAATGAGGATTGAGCGATAAAAGAACAAGATTCAGGAAGACAGAGGATATCGACTAATGTTGCATTCAAATTTCTGAAAGTTTTACGTGACAGAGAAGCAAGAAATCTGGGTCTTGGTTGCCACTTCGAAATTCTTAGTTGACTTGGCAGATTTCAGATTTCGCACTTTCGCCCGACACCAAAGAAAAAAGATTTTCCTTGTATTTCTAAAAAAAAAAAAAAACACATTTTATACCGTTGCGCGTTTAGTACACAACGCCCATACTATAACATCCTCCCAAATGTTTCGAATGAGTTTCATGTTACTTTTTGATCCGTTCGAAGGTAAATTTTACCAGCCATTTCCAGATCTGACGTCTGCACAAGACAAACCTATTTCGCAGACGGGTTTTTTACACTTCACAATGTAAAACTAGAGTCTACTATTTCCGTAATATTTCCCACTTTCAGCCATGATAAATACCATCTCAGTTTACGGTATTTGGTAGTGTGAGAGCCGCATTTTGGCGATCAGTGATAATGATTAAGATTTATGCCTAAATCAAAAAGAGGTGTTTAATTTTTTTAAAAATCAGCCGATATCTGTCAATCAGAAAACCGACACAACGCAATACCTTTGTCTTTATTTCTCTGAGAGCTGACCTTGTGCCTGTTTAGGATAAGCCGTTTGTATAAATGAGAAAGTGAAACTTTCATCGTAGAATTGATTTACAGCAAAAACAAAGCATACGCTTCTTTTTAGAATTATAAAAATATTCTTGTATTAAATTAAGGATTTATCAGTTTAAAGGCTTTTAAAAAAATTCCTGAATAGATCAAAACATTTTTGATTCCATTTTAGTAAAAAGAAAAATTTTCAATAAATATTCATCATATTCCAAATTTGGAAACTGTCAGGGTGTTTTTTTTTTTACGAATACAACTTATTTTTTCTGTAAATTTTCCATCCTTAAGAAACACTGAATGACATGAATTACTTGACGAAGCACGACTTTATCATAAGACTATTTATAAATGAAAACAAAATGTGTTAGTCTCGTTTGGGGGAGGCTTTTGTTATTTCAATGACATCGTTGAATATATAAATTCTTCAGAAAAATAAATTTGCAGGCATCTGTTTCTTAATTTATCAAAGTATCTTTGTTTTGTTTTTTTTATTCAATGTTTTTCAAAACCTGAGGTAAAGCGACAGTATTCTTGCCTTTGACAAATTCAGACCGACTTTTAAAAAAGTGCGTAATATGTCAAGACTTTGTAATCAACCATGATATTATTCCCTTCCTCCCTCCCCCTCTCTTTCTTTCTCTATCTGATAATCTGTTTCCCTCTCTCTCCTTTCTCTTTCTTATTCCATTTATTCATTTTTCTATTAGGTTACGATCGGGATATTGAAAAATCCTCGGTCAAACCAACAGTCAATATTCAATATTCTAATGTTTTATTAGTGAGATACTGAATTTGTAAGAAGGTTTGAGCAAAAACAGTCCAAGAAAAACTGGAAGCAGCTGAAATGTGGTTCTACAGAAGGATGCTGCGGATATTGTGGACCAAGCAAGTGAGCAATGATGAGGTTTTGGAAAGGATGGAAACAAAAAGGAAACTAGTATTGAGCATCAGGAAGAGACAACTAAAGTTGCTGGGACAGGCAATAAGGAAGCGGGGTTTGGAGAACCTGTAACTAACAGGCCAGATAGAGGGTAAAAGAGACAGAGGAAAGCAGCAGATAACATATTTGAAGGACCTGAGCCCTTCAAACATGTTATCAAATTAGCACATATACACACGTACACACACGGACACAAATACACACATATACACGCATATGTGTGTGTGAGACGTTTCGACAGAAACCTTTTACAACCTAGAAGCGTTCGTCATATCTTGAATCATAAATATATATTCTTTTTTTAATCCATCCTCCCCAAGAAAGGCGATAACGCCACAATGATACAAGGGGCTACTGATGGTTAATTAGAATGAAAAAGATTGATTAGGTTTTACCGCTTATCAACCCTTTTCTGGTTATTTCCAGACAGAAAATAATTTTAACTTCTAAGAATTTTGAGGGCGATAATAATGGTTTAGTGATACAAGTTTTAGTATTTAACTTTTAGCTTGAGGAGAAGTGGATTAATAACTTTCCCAAAAGGTATAACTCTGTACTCCTGTTCACAATTCCGGGATGGTGTGTGAACCGGGCGATACGCGAAATTATCTACTCTTATTGAGGAACATAAAAAGCGATGAAGGAAATATCGGTGTTTAAGTAAAAACATTAGAAGTAAAATAGTTAAAATAGACTGTAGAATGAACCAGAAACCCAATTCTAAACAGGGAACAAAATAATACGCCTCCTTTTAAAAAAAGCGGAGAACAGTTTGAACTGAGCGATGAGCAAAACTATCTCCTACTATTCGGAGAGGGAAAATAATAATTACTGAATAAAATTTCAAATTTCTGACGGAAACGCCGGAAGTACAAAAATGAAGGAATCGAAAAGCGGAAAGCCCAACTTAAACCGAAAACAAGGAATAATCCTCTACTCCTGTACAAAAGACTTGAAAATAGCGACGATTAAATTTATATTTCATCAGCACTGGTAGATTATAGTTTCTGGTGGAGAATGGATAATCTGGCGTACTCAAAATTTGAACAAGGTAATTACGCTCAAAGCCTTGGTTACCGTGATTTGTAATTCGTGTTACCGTAATATTATCTCTCTACTAATTCCAATGGTAAGCTAACAAACACTCTATCAGAACTCTGCTAACTGACATGGGATGTGACACAAAATCGGGCTTAGTGTAGTTAATCGCGGAATCGGGCACTTGTCTATTTTTCTCAGTAGAATCTCAGTCCGTAGACCAAGCCCCGACTGGGCCGAACTCTGCCTCAGTACAGAGAGGCAGTCTATCTTTCTCAGGTGAATTTAATTTCACAGATTGAGCCTGGACTGAGTTATTCTCTACCCGAAGACACAAAGCTTCACTGATATTTCCGAGTTTCCGCGGAACTCCGAGTATTTACCCAAAGTCTTGCCACTGAGACGGGATGTAACACATAAGAAGGACCTTACGTGAGGAACACAAACGTGTACACTCGAAGCAAGGGCCAAATTTCCCTAGAACCCGCATACCATCGATCGGGCTCTAATCTTGTGTATTTTTCAGACGAGTCAACGTCTGTAGACGGAGCCTTGGCGGTGTCGAATTCTGCCCGAAACAGAGACTGTCTTTGTCTTTCTCAGCCGTGTCTCACTCAGTAGACCGAGCCTCGGCTGAGTTATTCTCTACCCGAAGACATAGAACTTAACTGACTATTTCGAGTTCAACCGGACATTTCTCTCCGTTGAGGTGGGATGCAATACAAGATCAGTTTTTAATATGGGATTTTCGAGGGCGTACACTCGAGCAAAACTTTCCCAGCTACATTATAAGCTCGATCCTCCTTGTCGATTTTCATCGTCGATTCTCTTCCCGGATAAATAGCACGATTTAGTCGCTCCCTGTACGAAAACAGAGCTTGATATGAGCGAGTTCGCGCAAAACACTCTAGATATTTACCCTGAATACCCCAACTGAGACGAGATGTTAGACAAGGTCTGGCTATACGTGGGGAATCCGACACTCAGACGAATGGTCAAAAGTCCCGAAACCGATCCCCGGCTGAATCATTCTCTGACCGAAATCAGAGAGCTTGTGTGACAACTTCGAGTTCGTGTGGAACTCCGAATATTTACCAGAAACCTTCCCACTGAGGCCGGATGTGGCACAAGGCCGATTATTTAATGTGGAAAATCCGAGCCCGTAAGCTCGGACAAAAATTTCCCGCAGACTATGTATACGCTTGGGCGGCCTCCTGTCTGTCTCCAGATGAGACTCTGCCCTTCGACATAGCTTCGTCTGGAGAGTCCGCCAAGGAATTTGGCACTGAAATCACTTTTAGTTCTTTAATTTAGGGGTCTTGCCTAGTTCATTAGTATTACAGTAGTTGTTTTATTTACTTCACAGCAGGGGCTTAATTTACAATATACTTTACAGGTTTACTGATCTATCTGATAAGATTACAACAGAAGAAAACAAAATTGTATAAGGTTCTTTTAAGACCATCTGCTTAAAATTATTCGCATCAAAGAACTAATGAATTCACATAGAATTCACTTGTCATCATTTTAAACTAAATACGATTTTGTCTAACAGCTGTGATTTTATGAAAAAGAAAAACTTCAGCCATTTTTAAAAAATCTTCTTCCCAATCTTTTCAATAATATTCTAGCCAATGTTTTGTCTTAAAAAATATTGCCTTTTTCAATTGATTACATCTGAATACAGATCTGTCAGACAAATTCTATGAGCACATTATCGCTTACATCTGGCCATCTAACTCCCCAAATGCAAACCTCTTAATTATATGTGTGGGGCTCATTTGAGCGAAGGACCAAAGATTGTAACACCAAAGATGAACTAAAGATTATGGTAGCATTCACCAAGTTAAACAAGGATCGAGAAGAGTTTCAGGAGATTCCGAAGGCGTATACATGCTGTGTTTGAAGCCAATCACGATTTTATTAAATAAACTTACTCTTTAGTGTTTCAAAATATTTTTCTTTAATTGTGTTAAATATTTCTGTGAAAATGATATTTCAGTGTTATTATCATTTAGACGTCAATTCATCCATTGCACCCTGTATTTTAGAATACAGTTTGAAGGACTAAAGTCATAAAATAATTTTTTCCTGTTGATAATTATACTATAAATAGGTATTGTTGGTAATTTTTTATCTAGCAATGTAATGTTGGAAATTTTTTAATAAAAATGTACTGCTGGTATTTTTATTATAAAATGTATTTTATACATTCATAGTCTTTCTTTGTTTTTTTTTATGGAGTTCACTATTTGCTGATAGTTGGGAGCCTAACAAGTGCTGTCACCCCGTATCACGGTTGACCTGGACGCAATAACCATTAAAAGGTGGTCCTACGCCTCCCAACACCTCAAGTCTCTCTATCAGAGACCTTGCTGTCGGATATAGCTTATCGTCATGTCTTGAACATTTAACTATATTCTTAAGTTTATACAATGTTCATCGATAGACTTGCGTATAAACTACTAATATTTACTCATCTCCAAACTAAGTAAGGAGTTGATATCTTTAAAAACACATTTAGATTACAATATAGAACAGCCAAGCAGAGTTTGTTATGATGTGGAATCGACTGATCAAATGCAACTATTTTAAAGTAAAATATAGAAATATACATACATTATACATGGATAAGATAAAGTGTATATATATATATATATATATATATATATATATATATATATATATATATATACGCTCTCATACCCTGACTGAGCACTCTGGAAGAATGGTAGACTTTGAAAAACAGTAGCTACTCTGCCATGTAGGCATCGCTCATTCAGTAATGGATTAGAGCACTCTGGCTATTGGGTGGGTATAATGACAATATACACGCTAAAATGTCTGCCTTAAATGTCTGGGTTAAAAGCAATCGGAGTCTAACCGTACTGATGAGCTGTGATACAGCAAAACAGATCTATCTGCGGATGACTATATGGATAAATTTTGCGATGGTACATCTAAGTATGAGCTTATGAAAATTATGACGACTTGACCTGAGAATTTAAAACATGGTCAAGCTGCATTTGAATACATGATTTTCCACAATAACCTTCTGATGTTTGGCCAAATTTTTCAAAGACATTTATCTCAAATCGCAATTTCTGATAAGTCTTATCTAGTAGCTACATTAGAGATGTTTCTTTAACAATAGCCGCCCCTTTCTAATTGAAAGTTTTTCTTTGACGTAATGTCATTCGGAAAATAATTGGATTTTATATCTCTTCCGTCCAGTGCTTCTAACGAGATTCCTGCGGATTACGTCCAATACTCCATTTCATTCGCTTCGCTCTCCTCAGGTCTTGGAATAAAACTAACGGTAGTTGTTTTATTAGATTTACACGATTCCTATTGAGATTGACAAATGAGGAATCCTTTATTTATTTGTAGATTCTTTTCTCAAACTATTTCAACTTTTTGTTGCCTTTTGTTTTGTCCCTTTAATTTTAATTTCTGCATTAGATTTGATGAATTCAGTTCTTGACTACTATTAGGTTTGTCAGTTAATCTAATAAAAGTGAATTCGTTTATAAACTTTTTTTTTATATAATTAGATATTCATTGCTTATTCATTGCGAAGTATCTGTGAGTATTGTAACAGATATCGAATTCAAATTGAGGACTGTTCTGGTGCGTTCACTTTCGCACCAATACCCTTGCATGACATGAGAATTTACATGAAAAAGAAACTGTAGTGAGTTATGATCGCCTACGTCCTGAAAAGACATGACTTTATAAAAACTAAATTTTTGTTTATTTTATGAAGTTTAATTTCTCTGTTACGCTTTATAAATGTTGGTTTTAACGATTACTCTTACTCAAGTTCGGTGTGAATGACGATATATGCAACCCACTACTAAAGATGCGAGAAAAAGTGTCGTCTCAGGTCTTTTTATTTGGTATTACCCCATGCAAGGCATTAAAGCTACTGAGGCCAAAGAGATTACCGACTGTGGAATATTTAGGAACAGCAATACTGCTAAGGAGCAAGATCAAAATAACTATGACAATGAGGCCAGTAGACAGCGATTGACATTGCATTTAGATTAAAGTCATTAAGGCTAAAAGATTTGCTTACTGTGGAAGATTTAGAAATAGAAATATTGCTAAGGAGCAAGAACAAAATAAGAGTAATCATGAGGCCAGTAGACAACGATTGACATTGCATTTAGATCTTTTGCAGTTTAAAGTTGTGTGGAAAGCTTGAAGTCGGAAGAGTGTTCCACAAGCGAGAAATGCGAGAAAAGAAACTGTTAACATAGAAATGTCGGTTATATCTCGCCAACTTAGCTGTAAATTGATGATACCTCATCGCTAGTCTATTCAGCCCGTTGTGTACCATACATGATACACGTTTGGGTGATCATGTCACTTTTGAGACATGATTGACTGGTAGAAGATTATCCCGCAATAGGTTGTCATTGCTTTTTACGGTAGACTGGTTGCCAGTCAAAGCTTCAGAAATCAATCTGTCCTATTATTTAACCCATAACTGGATGGAAAAGACGGATTAATACCTTTACCAAGGGTATTTGTGCGTGTGTGAATGCAAGGAATTCAACTGGAATTCGAAATTAGCTCCCCAAGTTTTCGTTTCGAGTCGATATTCACTGCACCACAACGCACATGCAACAGCTAGTCTATTACTGCGCTTAAAATGAAAAAGTGTAGGTAGTATAGGGAAAAGCTCATTCGAACAATTAAAATGAAAGTATTTATAGGAAAAACATAGACAGGCAGTCTTATGGCGAAGAGAAAGAGACTGAAGTCGAGATGCCAGAAGACAGCCAATACTGCTGATTCATTTTTGGATTTCATCAAGGATCTCTAGGGAAATAGCAGAAGCACCGGCCATCTGTAGTCAGAATATTCTAAGCACATATCTTCCATCTTTGCAACGCTTTATAATTCACAAGAATTCAATTAGACCAAAAAAAGAGTACTGCTGCCATAGCTTAATTGAAACACTATTATCCATTTAGCTTTCCATCAATATTTAAAATTGCTTGCTTGATCTTGAGGAAATTTTACAAACTCAAGTACTAATACAGTATTGATAGCCTGTCCCTATTCTATCGGAAGGTTAATGGCAAGTGTTCAGTTCAGATCAACTGTTGAGTTGCATCAGTTCAGAGCTTTCTAGCTAACACAGGGTATGACTCTTCCACAAGCTTATGAATTCAATTTTAGAGTCATTGGCATAGATTCCAACATCGTTAGCACTATTTTTCAGATTATGTAGCAGAGCTGGGGCACTCGTAATGGGGCTTGCAGTGATAGCTAGGTCATCTGCATAGTCATGATTTTCAGAAATATGTACCACATACCAATATATAATCTTCTACATTTCTTCCAAAAACACCTCGAGAATCATTAAACTCTTCAATTTTGAACTCTTAAAATCAAAACCAACCGTTTTCTTTCCTCCTTACCCCTATAATTATCATTTTTTACCACCTTGATTTCCATTCATACCAAAAACTTCATTCGACATTATCATTTTCTAACTTTCTACATTTAGTGGTTCTTTTGACTTTTATTGGGTGAAATGCAGACAAATATACCTGCTACTTCTTCTGGAGAATACTGCTAACGATGTTGGAATCTATACCAATGACTGTAAAATTGAATTCATAAGCTTCAACCAGCAAGGACCCATACAAACTCTCAAATGAATCAATAAAATATCTCGAATCATTTACATGCCTAGAAAGCGCAGTAAATCCTAAAAAGGATATGAGCATTTGCGTTGCTAAAACCTGGGCCACTTTGAATAAAATAGGTGTAATCATGACATCTCATCAATCAAACGAAGTTGAACAGAGATACTTTCGTGCCACTGTACAGTCGGTTTTAATGTACAGTGCCCCTACTTGGACATTAACTAAAAGCTTCGAGACTTACACTCTGATGCTGCGAGATAAGACTTAAAATTCTTTAAAGATAACATCCCAAGAGAACTTAATACTCACAGGTCGGATGAATAGAAGAGACAGGTGAAAGCGGTGCGAGACCTACTTGTTAAGTCTGAGCAAATGGTTGGCGGAGCGAAGCTTAGAGATACGAAGATAAAAAATATTGAGAGCCACAAGAGTCAGAGCCAAGTGAAAGCCCATGATCACCTACATCCTGAAAAGACACGGCACATGAAGATGAGGAAGAAAAATGGACCCATCCTGGATGTTTCTATAATCTTACTTGAATGCAGAATGCGTTTGCAGAGCACGGCAGACGAACAAAGCAAAAACTCACTACTGTTCTGTTCACCAAGCTATGGCACAAGACGTGTTAGCCGTCCAGCTACATTTACCAAGTAAGTAATGCCACAGGATTCTACTTTAAGGACTTTCCGATCTTGATGTGATACGCTAATGATTTGCATAATAGACTCATCAATATCCGATCTAGCTTGACCGAATAAAATGTAGTACAAAAGCAGTTTAAACAGAAAACATGTAGTATACAAGCAGTTTAGACAAGTAACATCATTAAAATTTTATGATACACTGGAAACAATATACTTTCCCTTAAATAAATGATATTATACGAAGGAAAATAAAGCAAAGCGATCTCTTATAGGGAAGAGAATATTAAGCAATCTCTCTGCAGATGAAAAAGAGACCAAGTGACAGGGATGCGATTCTACTACACCATGACAGAACGTATAATCAAGTGATACATTTTCTCCTGAAAATAGAGAACACAGGAAAATTGATGTTTACAGACAGATAAAGACATAAACATTAAAGATGTGAGAAAGTAAATTACTGCTCTATGAACCGGTCTTTGGTATTTCTACAATCTTTAGTGAACACAGTAAGTGCTTCCCAGGAAGCGAGCAAAACAAGTTAATAAAATTTTAGGACACAAAATGAGAAAAGAATGTTTGGAGAAATTTTCACTTATAGAATGTATTGAATGCCGGTTAATCTGGTTGGAACCGCGAATTAACTGCTTAACGAGTTTAAGCAAATTGATTAAAATGAGTCAAAAGTTGATTAGAAAAAATAAAGACAGGAAGCTATGAAGAGCCGTAAACATCAAGTTCTTGAAATAACAAAAAATAGATAGGAGAGAGGCTTCGAGTGACAAAAATCGTAAAACATTTAAACAGAGGAATTAGGAATGACAATTGTCACTTAAGTCATTTTCTTTTAACATCAAGAAATTCAAATGGATATACTTCATGGTGCCAAATCCGACCAGGAATATGTAAACTATCAGCTGTATACAACCGTCTTCAGTGAGTGAAACTTGTGGGTCTTAAGGAAGAACAGATAATAAAAACCACATCAGTGTTTGTCTAACTTCAGGTAAAACTTTTCTGTTTGTTTCCATAATTTTGGTGTCACGGGACCCTACCGATCTTTGTCTACATTTCTGAGATGACGTACTCTTTACAGTATTTACATTATTTGGACTATTGTCCTCATCTTTGTTGTCATTTGTACGACGTTTTAGCCGTTGCACGCTCCGGCCTTCTTTCGAACCAAATTTCTAGCACCTGAAGAAGACCGGAGCGTACAACGGCTGAAACGTCGTACAAATGGCAACAAAGATGAGGACAATAGTCCGAATAATATAAATACTGTAAAAACGACATCACTTGGGGACTTTCAACATAACCAACAACTAAAAATGCATATGACTTTTAACACGTTAAGCAAACAAAGATAAAAGCAATACGTTGATTTTTGACAAAGCTTACGATAAAGATCAAGAAAGAAAATCAAATTTAATATTGTAAGGAGGGATAGCAACTGCTGGACTGGAGTTGGGTTTTTTTTACGTTTTTTTTTTAGTAAGATTTATGAAATTTCAGCTGAAAGCAGCGATGTCTGTTCATTCAATGAATGCCGAATGTTTCATTATAGAAAAACGGCTAAACCCCGAGCATCGATTCACAGAATGAAATAAAAATTTAGTTTTGGAAATTTGAAATTTCCTCTGTTAACATTGTTGTACAAGAACCCTACAGTCCGTCAGCTGATGTGAATGTGAATAAGCGAGACTGGAGTAGGCCACTGCTAATTGAGTCTTATAATCAAGGAGTTGGCATCGAACATCTCCACACCTCTGCACATCAGTCAGTCATTTAATTGCCGTACGTGATACAAGCTTGGGTGATCATATCTCTTCACAGACATGACTAACTAGGCAGAAGATTTTCTCGCAGAAAATTGCCATTACTTTCTGCGGTAGAATAGATGACAACGAAGGCTATAGAATCTGTCCTGCTATTCAACCCCTAGATGGAGGGAGAAGATCAATATATTTCTCAATGGTATTTGTGCGTAATGAACGAAACGAATTCGACTGGTATTCAAACTCGCCTCTCTAGATCCCTGCTGGCAGGATCAGATGTGACACATTTGTGAAATCATATCTCTTTCGATTCATGAGTAACTTGAAAGAAAAATTTCCGTAGTAAATGGTCTTTACTTTCTGTGATAGAAGCAAGACTAGAGAATGCAATTCGTCATATTGTTTAATTTATAGATAGGTCAGAAAAGAATTAATGTCTCTTCATGGGTATTTGCCCATAGGTGAATATAATGAACTCGACTGGGATTCGATCTCAGCTCTCCAATTTCTTATTGCAATTCGTTATCCATCACATTTGCCACACATAGAAGTATAAAGCCAATCCCTGTATTAACCAAGTTCAATTTCGTTTAACTTCGTTGACCGACTGACCCGGGAACTTGTATTTCGACGTGATATAGCCTTAAGTATAGAATTAACACCGATTAACGAAAGAGAATGTTGTGGTTGTTTTATTGTTACGTATTTTTCGACTTCATATAGGATTGTTTTAATATTTAATGCATCTAGTGGCTGTAATTAGATTTTCAAATCTTAATCTTTTGTTTGTGAAACAGTAGTGATTTTTTAGTCTACGCAATACAAGAGCCAAGATCCTCTCAAGGCGGTGAGTTTCTAAATGAATTTGTTGCATGAGTGCATAGGATAAGAAAAATGGCATATTATAAAAAGATATGTAGAATTTATCATTGTTGATCCACGACTTGATTCTACGGATCATCAACTTGGGAGTCTTTTTCCACAAAGTTACATTTCTAGCGCTGCTTGGGTGCAACTTCCTATTTGCCAAAGGAATATGAAGTGAATGAGGATGTATACGTTGCATAGCAAATCCCTGTAATGCTATCCGCCCGACTATCTGGCATAAACATACCAACGTAAACAGAAAATGTTACGGAAAATCCCGAAGATTAACAAAATGGTTTAATAACCGACATACTGAAATTATTTGTTTCAACATTATTTTTTTAATATTCGGGATTTTCCGTAACATTGTCTTGTTACATTTGCTGACATTGCGATACATTTCAGAGCAGAGATGGTTACTTGCGTAGAATCGAAAATTTTGTTATATAGGCTTGACTTGAATTTGTTTATGCTATGTTATCATTCATGGTCGAGTGGTCTAAGACACGCCAGATCAATTGGTAGCTTCCCCTATGTTGATAGGGGGTCACAGGTTCGAATCCTGCCGAATGACACATGTTCGTAACAAAATTTATCGTAAATAATCTGGCCGGTAGAAATAAATATACTGTTTGATTAAAAACAGAATATCTACTAAAAAACGAGTATCGATTAAAAATAATGTTCAAACAAATAATTTCCATATCAAAGTAAAAAACAATAGATCTTACTCTTGACCTTAATCAAAAAGCAGATTTTCGAATTAATTTGAAGTTTTCTTGTCCTTAGCACTTGCCCTGTAACGGTCCAATTGAAGAGAAAATAGTGAAATAATCAAGATATCAAATAATTAGGAAGGAATCTACCAAAAATATCAGAAAGAGCGATAAAAGTTATGGGATTTGAGAAACCTATTTTCCTGAAAGATTGTTTTAAGAGAATTACTAATTTTTAACCAAAAGCAAGACTTTGCGAGTCGGTCACTGAATTCCATATGTTTCCATACAGGGGAACTGTTATTATTACTATTATCAATAAATGTTTGTATCCAGCTGTGAAATATTCATCACAACTTCTGCTTGGCTAGGCCGATTTTAAGTTGTCTACAATGTCACGTGATTAAAGACGAAACTTCAATTTTTCGCTGTACTTTATTCATTGCATTATGACTGCAAAACGCAGCCTTCAACACAGCAATAGAAATAAACTTGGCCTCACCACATTTCTATGTTCACCAACCGGCACTTTAAGGAATTTTATCTGATCAACAGAAACTTAAGAGCAAACGCTAGCCTGAACCAATTAATTGAGTTGCAATCAATCAGCGTATTTATCTCGGAAGTGTAGAAGTTATAATGTCGTCCGACTAACGTCTGGCCAGTATTGTGTGATGAAAGCAGATTGTCCATGAAATTCCAGTTTGATGGACAAAGCACTCATGCAAGAGAACAATCGGACTTTTGGGTCATTTTCTAACGATATCCATCTCAGACTGCTCGATGCCTAAAACCTGCCATACAGCAGAAGAAAGTAGAAAATCAATAGTTAACAGTTCATCGAACTTCTAAGCTACGATACGATTGTGACAAATGCTGTTAATGTTAGCAAAAACATCAGAATACAAACATGACATTAACAAACTGAGATGGGAAAGAATAAAGTGAATTGCGTTTTAAAACGCTTTGAATAACGCGGGAACATCTGGTCAATAACAGAAAAAATATAATCTCTTTTAAATTAGGAGTCGGTAAAATAACAATACTAAAAAATGGGTTTGTTTCTCTTAAAATTGAAAATTATCGCCATCATCAGTTCAATGGTTTTGGTCGTAGGGTTGCTGCTCACCTGAGCGCGTAATCATTTCTTTTTATATATCTAAATTAAAAAAAAATTCGACCAGGCTTTTATTCGTGCGTAGTGAGTTTGGGGCAATTAAACCTACTAACACCCATCCCTCGCCAGTTCATTGTTGCAGAATGATTTTTCTACCCTCCAACTTCTCTCTCACAGGTTAGATATGGCACGTCTCTACCTGCTGTATCGCTACTTCCAAAGACAGTGCTAGGAAGAGCTATATTCCTTGGTTCAACCAGGTCTAACATTCACGGCTAGTACCCACTATACCACTTAGTAACAAACCACCCTCCATATTTAATCAGCAATAAGTAAGTTGCAAAAACAGTTTCATTTACGGGAGCCACTACCGTGTAGAAGGGATTTCCAATGCGATGTTTCTTCTATCACTACAACTGTTAAAGAGTGAAGTTTACTGTAAAATAAACGTTCGGCCAAATCCGGTGTCATTGAACTTGAACGTTTGTAGTGGACAAAACAAGTTCCATAGTAAAAAAAATTCAAATGTTAAGCACTGACTCATTGATTTTGATAGATAAACGAATTTTCTCGAATTTACAAACTTTGCTTATTACGCACAAAACTTGCGAAATTATACACCTCAATGTGAAATGTTTGGAAAGGACAGAATCACGTCCTAAACGAAATAAAAGACGAGCAAAGTTGTCAGAGAGTTAAGATGACGAGCAAGTAATACGTACCCTTGACAAACTACAAGCGATCGTTATTATGTAATTGTCTTTATCTTTTTTTTTCACCTCTCACTTCTTTCTTCTTCATCGTTCACCCGTCTACTTGATAACCGCACGGAACCCTTTAAAACTGAGAGAATACTATAAAGACACTTCTATCCAACTAGCGCTCATCCATACATACATATGTTCCTGCTTACTTACACACAAACTTATTCTTGAAACGACTACTACGAACTCTTAACACCATTACTGCTTCTAATTAAACATTAACTTCTACCAATTCATGTTATTCTTTTCCATCAATAAATTTCTATTTAAGCATGCAAAACGTATACTTTTATTCTTTCAAACGTTCCAATCTACAAACTTCTGATGATAGCAAATAAAAATAAGTTACAGGGAGTTTGGTTATGTTTGACACAGGGCCGATTCTATAAACATTAACCATCTCGCTATAGCTTCAGGTTCACCTTGGCCTTGCTACTTCAATCTAGGAAACTCTATTTTCCCCACCAATTGAAACAGAAATCGAATTTTCTCTCTCCTCATCTTCGCCTCCCAAACAAAACAGATGTCCGGGAACGGCGATCTGACAGACCATTCAAATAAAACACTTATTTTTTTATCTCTATATAAATACGACATTTAAAATATAAAACTTCCTCTGAACTGTATACGAAAGCTTTTCATCGGTTTTGTTTACATTTATTGTGTTGTATATTTTATATGATTTGATTATAATTCATATATTACCATTGTAGGTGAGATGATGTCTCTTTAACTCCCAAACAAAAAAAACATTACGTAAATAAAAAAAGAAATGCATTCAAATACAGACACCGATCTGTGGAACGAACTAAATACCGAATATATATCGTGCACATATTTAGTTTGCAGAAATGCCCAGAATTTGAAAGCTTTGATGCAAGCGTCCTTGAAAGCAGAACATACAAATGCCCCAAATTTAAGACCCTCAAACCCAGTAAACAACCAAGCGAGAAACAAATTGGTCGAGATTCGATCGCCTTGCTAAGTTCGAAGCTACAAGAAATGGGTACCAAAATAGTGTCAGCATGATTACAATTAACAGAAGACGAGTTTATCGATACTGTGCTTCTGCTATCCACTTTGGTGTCCTCGACCGAATCTAACGGAGAATCTGTAATGTGATCGTCCCCGACTTGGCAGCTAGCATACAGTCGCTTTCTCACCGACGCAATGTGGTTTCCCTGTCTCTCTTCTACAAATACTTCGACGGCTTCTGCTCCGATAAACTTACCTCATTCGTACCCCTTATATACGAATTTCCTCGAGCCACAAGATTAGCAACTGGGTCCCACACTTATACTGTGAAACCAATAAATTGTAAACGCAAATTCTACTCCAGCAGATTTTTCTCGAACTTCCCACCTGTGGAATTCTCTTCCGCAAAATTGCTTTCCCGACAGTTACAATCTCCAAGAATTCAAATGTAAAGTCAATAGTCATCTCCTGTCTCACTAACTTACATCCTCTCTCTAATGCTTTTCTACACTACCCCACTTGTTTTCCAGTGTCACTCCAGAAGTTGCCTAACACTTTCTTGAGTGCTTTATCTTATTACGAATCAGCTTAAACCAAAAAACAGACCATTGCTGCCATATCTAGGGTAGTGCTGTCCAATCCTCATTTGTAAAACCTTCATAGAGTTCAAAGACATTTAAACAGCCTTTGCACGATTCATTATCTTCAGCCCTGTAGTCACTTTCACGCGGACAAGACGTCTCAAGCCTATATATACACTATCGCTATTTTCATGGCCAATGTACATTCTTTAGCTCCACCAGTTTAGAGCTTTACAGATAGGATGTGTTATGCCACGTATCTTCTTCTTCTACGTGCCTTGTCCTTTCAGGATGTAAGCGATCATGGCTTTCCACGTTTCCCTATCCCAGGTGATAATGACAACAAAGTGTTAAATAGTTCTGGACAATTAAGTGTTCCAACTTGAACCTCTTAGAACGGCGACTGTTTCACAGAAATATTTATTTTCCCAGTTACTTTTCTCCCGTTATGGCCATGTTCAAATCCGTGATGTAACAACACAGACACGACCGAACGAATGGCTGAAAGGAAAAAGAATGACAAACATGCGTTGTTCTTAGAAAGACTTTTGTATACTACAGTATACACAAAACTATACGTTTACATATATTCAAGTATCCTACGCAGAAAAATATATATCAAGTACATCTGCTACAAAGCAAATATTCTTATTCTTCTTACTCTTCTATGTGCCTTATCTTTTCATGACATAGGCGATAATGGCCCTCCACGTCTCCCTATCCCAGGTGGCTCTTAGCACGCTTTATCCTATTACACCAGGCAATCCCCCGTTCTGTCATCCACCTGCTCAGGCCATTCAAAGATGTTATTAGCTGCTTTCCCCCGTCTCTTTTCCCCTCTTTCTGGCCTTTATATATATATATATATATATAAAGAAAAAATACAAAACGTCTAACAATCTTGCATGTTTTATTTTATTGAAGCTTCGTCAAAGAATAATATATATATATATTTTAATCATATCACCCCAAGCAAGGCGGTAATACCACTGAAGCGCAGGGGGCTACGTAAGAGTGAAAAGATTGGAAAAGAGAAAAACTGGAAACCACATCCTACACATGAAACAAGGGATGAGCCTCTTCACCTGTTCAATAGACGTGGGTGGAGTGTGAACCGGGCGATAGTTTAGTCTATCTACTCCAATTGAAAATAAAATAAAAAAAGAGTGAAAATATTGGAAAGGAGAAAGAGAGAAAACCGGAAATCACATCCTAAACAGGAAACAAGGGATGAGCCTCTTCACCTGTTCAATAGACATGGGTGGAATGTGAACCAGGCGATAGTTTAGTCTATCTACTCCAATTGAGAAAAAAAGAAAGAAAAGAGTGAAAAGATTGGAAAAGAGAAAGCCGGAAACCACATCCTAAACAGGGAACAAGGGATGAGAGCCTCTACACCTGGAGAAAAAGAAGAAAGACAACTGTTTAAGCTCGGCCGTAGTATATAGGAACAAAGCTGATCTTAACTTCGATTAAGAAGAACATAATTCTTTACGTCGAAAGTACTTCGTTGGAATCATAATAGCAATAATACCAACTATAAGCACACGTCAAACATATTATATTACATCACCAACCGTTATTAAATCCATTCTTAAATAACCTATCGTATGTTTATCTAAAACAAACGGTGTTTACGTAAAAACAAAATCATCAAACTATAGACTACGAGTGTGTATGTGTATACTACACACGCACTCACACGAATATACATTACAATCTAAATCTCACATAGTAAAAACTAGAATTATAATATACTTGCATACATAAAGCAATATTTACATAAATTGTTTCTCCTGCGTAGACAATACAAGCTGAGAGGCCGTGTCACAAATTCAAGAAGGTATGCTTTGTCCACTAGGTTATTATCCAGTGGAACAAAGTTAAACTACAAACCAACATGGCAATTTAAAACAAATGCTCTTTTTCCAGCCTACTAATGACTCTGGTGCTGTTGTTGCTGCTCACCGCTGAATGTTACAGCTTTTGAAACGTTGTAATAATAGCAACAAAGATGTGGGTATTAGTATGAGAGTAAAAAATGTCAATCACTCTTCACAGAAATAAAAACAGAAATTCTCAACAAAGTGTATGAAAATAATGGGATATACCTCAAATTTACATCAACCGGTTCTAATGCCCCATAACTTAATAATAAGAGAATAGGATCAAATATATATTAATTATAGTATAAAAGCATTTAAATCTTATTTATATTTGAACAGAAAACATTTCTACCCTCGTCTATTGAACAGCTGAAGAGACTCATCCCTTGTTCCCTGTTTAGGGTGTGGTTTTCCGTCTTTCTCTTTTCCAAATCTTTTCACTCTGTTCTTTTTTCTTTTCTTTTTTTTTTCAATTGGAGTAGATAGACTAAACTATCGCCCGGTTCACACTCCACCCTTGTCTATTGAACAGGTGTAGAGGCTCATCCCTTGTTCCCTGTGGTTTTCCGGCTTTCTTTTTTCCAATCTTTTCACTCCTATGTAGCCCCCTGCACATCGGTGGCGTTACCGCCTTGCTCGGGGTGATATGATTAAAAAAAAAATATATATATATATATAGCGAGTATTAAGGAAAGGATAAAAAATGAACGGGATTCAAGAAGATGAAAGATAACAATAGATATTGCATTTAAATTTTTGGATATTGTAGCTATCAGAGAAGCAAGTAGATCAACCAGATGCAGCCGAAAATTCTACTCTTCAGCTTCTTTTCTCGCACTTCCCGCCTGTGGAACTTTCTTCAATATACTTGCTTTCCTGACAGCTACAATCTCCAAGAATTTAAATGCAATGTCAATACCCATCTCTTATCCACTCGACTCCAGTTCTGTCTACATCACCCCATATATCTTGTTCTTTTCCTTTCTCTCTACCTTCGCAACTGACTTCACACATGTTTTCCTATCCTTTTCTTGACCTTTCTCTGACACCCACTGTAACTTCGTCTTAATGTTCACTCTCCTCCTGCCTAAACTTTTATTCTTATGTAGCCTCCTGCGCATCAGTGGCGGTACCGCCTTGCTTAGGGCGAAACGATTAAAAGAAAATAGGAGAAAGATTCAGAGGCGGAAAATGCGAGAAAACTATTTTGTAGAAGAGAAGGTTACATTCAACAATTTTAATGGTAAAAACGTGGGACCTTGATGGCAATCAAGCACGGTGCTTAAAATGATGTCGTCAGAGCACCAAGGAAAAAAGCTCTTCAGAGCAGTTGCTATAAAATTATTGGTAGAAAAGACAGAGGGAAGTCACATTACCTTATTGAGAAAATAACTGAAGTCGGGATTCCAAGTCAAGATCGATTTATTACTAGAAAATGTTCTACATATTTTTAACTGCGAGGCAATTTTTTTTTAAGTATAAATTATTTTCAACTCATAAGACTCTTCCGGCCTCTAGAGAATTTATAGCAATGGTATTAATTATATTTTCAGTTACTGTATATCAGATCTAAATATATATTTTATTTCTGAATAATCCAACAACCGGTTCGCTAAAATTTTAAATTTTGAAAATCGCTTCGCGCAATCCAGTAGGATGTAAGTACTGTATCTATCTAAAGTGACGACATTCCTTTGTTAAAAAACGTTTTATTCTTTCTGTTAAAAATGTTTTTTGAAATTACAGTTACCGATAAGAATGAAAAATATAAAACAGTTTGATTTCAAAAATATTCCTTAATAACAATCATTTATATTCCTTAATAACAATCATTTATATATTATATTATATTATATTATATTATATTATATTATATGTAATTATATTATATGTATTATATGTAAATTATATTATATTATGTTATATATATATATTATGATTATATTATATTATATATATGAACAATCATTTATATTCCTTAATAACAATCATTTTACTGTTTTCAAGAGTCATACGTTCCATATTTGCATATATGGTAACTTTATATATCTTTCATAGAATAAATGGAGTTTTTACACCAGCAAAAAAAAGCGGCAAAAACAAATGAAAAAATGAAGAAGAATTAGATTGTTTGTTGATAACGCTATTACGAGTGACATTAATAAAAAATAAAAAATAAAAAAAGTCTCTATCTTCCTCGTTTGAAACACCTTTGAAAAGTAACCCTAGAGGCCTGATCACGAGTTTTCACTTAGAGCACATTTATTGTATTCATTATTAGAGTCTGACACCTTCAGGAAAACACTATTTAAATGAACTGTATGCGGCAATAACCTTAGATTTGCTGTCTAAGTACGTTTTACGCCAAAAACAGATGTATATATAGATTCAATCAGTATTATATATTCAATGACCTACACATGCCTCGTTATATCCTACATTTCGTTAATAATAACACAATTAACTGCAGCAAAATGTAAGCTCACACTATACTTAGATTGTATTTTTAGGGCCTAGTTTTGCATATTTATATACTCAATAACAATGGTTCTTAATGTTTTATGTTAATATTAATTTTCACCCAATACAAGTCCCAAGAGCCACATAGAGGGTTACTATGGTGTTTAATGGGCATATGAAAATTGTTTTGGTTTGGTTTGTTTAATAGCATATCAACATATTATGGGTCATTTAATGCTGATTTTTTTTCTTGTAATCTTTGATAATTTTGTTTCTGTTTTATGTTTCTTTATATATACTGTTGGTAACTTTTTCTTTTTTTACTATGAAAATATATTGTTGGTAATATTTTTGCTATGAAAATATATTGCTGGTATCTTTCTTTTTAAAAATAAAAATGTATTGTTTGAACATTTTAATTTTTACTATTTTTACTATAGAAATGCATTGTTGGTAATTTTTTCTTTTTACTATGAAAATGTATTGTTGGTAATTTTGTTTCTTTTTTTAATATAAAAATGTATTGTAAGCAATTTTTTTATTTTTTACTATAAAAAAGTATTGTTGATAAATTTTTCTTATTTTACTATGCAAATGAGTTGCTGGTAATTTCTTCTAATGTATTTTTATATTTTCATCGTTTAACCCCAGTTTGGGTGTTTATTATCTCCCCGTAGCTAAGAACCTAACAGGTGTTACCATCCCGGGTCAGGTTAGACGTGGGAACAATAACAGTTAAGGGGTGCTTTCAAGCTCCTTAAAATTCCCTGGTAAGAGGCCTTGCTATCGAATGTAATTTATAGCTATACCCAGAACGAAGCAGAACGAAGCAATAGACAAGAAAAGGTGATCACTGGGCCATGTAGGAAAGATAAAGACTAACGCTAAACTTGAAGACGTCACATTTCTAGCGATTAGGAAAGCATACTACCAGGAATTTATTAGTTAAAATCGTTTTTTATACTAATGTTTACTCAATACCAGGCCTAGGTGCCACTCAAAGTAAGACATTTAACTGGGTAATGTTGTATGAACATAACAAAACACAAGGAGTAAAATTCATGGGGCTATGCAGAAAAAAATAACGGTTTCACCTAGACATGAAAGTGTTAAGATTGTAGTGATTGGAAAAACATCCTGCCAGGAGTTCATGAGTTTCTGGTGATACCGACCGAGCAAAAGCGAGGCACCGGATGTTTGCCCCCTCACAACCAAAAAGCAAATGACCAGAACTCGACGGTGCGCATCCGAGTTCGCGCAGATGTTCCGGTTGAAAACTAAAAATTAATTAAATATTAAATTTCCAGTTTGCGAGCCTACGCAAATTTTATTTATCGGCAAATGGGAAACCCAGAATCAAATACAAGTGTGAATTTCCAAATGATCTGCTGCGATCCAAAAAGTCGAAATAAAAAGCCGATACAGAAAGCATCGCCAGACAGACAGAACCAGACTCGAGAGAGAAGAAGAATTAGTATCTCCCTTGACCTATTCAAGCGGCTAAGATGCTCGCCTTCCTTCAACTCTCCTTACCTTCTGCCCTGTCTCAAAACTACTTACTGACCTAAGGAGCGAATGCATCAAAGACATTCCTTACTCGCGACGCTCCCACATTCCTAAGTATTAATTCTCTTTTCAGCATTGTATTGCCATGAACATTTTAACGTCCGTTGGTCCTATACTTCAAGTATTACTTTCATTGTAAAAACCTTAATTGATATGTGTATATATAAAATCTTATTTTTCAACTCGATCTGCTTTTCTTGACATAATCATTTTATGACTTATAGTGGGCTATCTACAACAAGGCCAAATTCTGCAACAATACACAACTACCCTTCACTAGGATGGACTCTTCACTATAAACTGGAAAAGAATGGATAATCCGCTATAAGTTAAAAGCATATTTTATACTTATGTTCATCTAATGCCAGGCCCAAGAACAACTCAAGGTAGTGTGGTGTTGTATGAGTATAAGAAGATGCATGAAGTAAAGATTATGGCGCTATGCAGAGAAGATAACAGTTAATCCTGTAATGGTAATATATTCTTTATTTGGTAACATTTCACATTTAGTGACCCATGGTAAAAAAAGTTCCTGACGCTTGAAATTTTATGTAAAATAGGTTTCTCATGTACACTTACTTTTATTCCGCTTTCCATAAATGGGTGCTTTTTTCTTTTTACCTTTTGGTTCGAAGTAGTTCGGAGACCCAACACTTTCATTGTGTCACGATTTTCTCCTCGGTTTCACACGTGCTATTCATTTAGATTTGTCACTGGTGTTTAAGATCCTCAAGTGATTCGGTTTCTGTTCTAGAAGTCCTGCGAGAACTCGTCATTGGTAGCCGCCATCTGAACAATATAAGATACGCAGATGATACAATACTGATAGCAGATACAGAAAAGTAACTACAAGACCACCTGCAGGAAGTAGTTTTTGAAAGCGGAAATAAAAGACTACATATCAACTACAAGAAAACTGAATGCACAACTACAAGAAAACAATGCATTGTAATCAATAAAAAGAGAAGCCAACTACAGGTTGGGGATACTAAAATCAAACAGGTGCAGAAATTTAAATACCTGGGAAGTTTCCTGACAAATGATGGAAAGAGAGATGCGGAGATCCGAAGGCGTATTGTCATAGCCAAGTCTGCATTCCAAAGGCTAAGTAGAGTATTAAGAGACAGGGAAATTTCACTGGAAACAAAGACGAGATCAGTGAATTATTATGTGATGTTTCTCCTTCAATATGGCAGCGAATGATGGATAATTTCACCAAAGATAATGGAAAGACTTGAAGCAACCGAAATGTTGTTCTAAAAAAGAATACTGAAGATATCATTGATGGAAGACGCAAGCAACGACGAGTTGTTGGGGAGAATGGACCCAAAATAGAAACTGATACTCAACATTAGAAAAAGATCGCTGAAGTTCCTGGGATATGTAATGTTGAAGTGAGTCTGGGAGAACCTGATACTCACTAGACTGAGAGAAGAAATGAGCGACAAGAGAAAACAACGCATGAAATACCTGATGGACTTGAACGGATGGATAGGGAAGCGGGGATTGAGTGGAATAAAAGGGGAAGGCGTATTAAGAGCGAAAAGAGATAAGGAGATATGAAAGGCCATGACTGCCTCCGTTGTGAAGAGACAAGTCACAGAGAAATCGAAGATACAAATATGCATGATTCTGTCGTGTCAATCGACGAGATTCTAAGGAGGATGGTTCGCATTAGGAACTTAATCGCTGAAAGCCCTAATTAATCATTGATACTTTTTTATCAATTTTTGCACTATGCATGACATCAATATAAAAATCATGTTCTGGCGATGCAAATGAAGATCATGAATTCAGGTTGTAGCATCGGGGTGTCTATTATATTAATTTATTATAAATAATCCCTACATTTTTTTTAATCATCTCACCCCAAGCAAGGCATTCCACTGCCACTATTGCGCATGGGGCTACATAGGGGAAGGTAAAGAGAAAGAGTGGTTAGATATAGGGAATGTCAGGAGGAAGGTGACAGATGAGTAAGGATAGCGAGGATGAGGGTTGGGAAGAGTGCTTGATAGAATGGGAGCAGGTTAGTGTGTTAGGAGGTGTCTATTGACCTTACATTTAAACTCCTGGAGATTGTAGCCGTCGCGGAAGCAGTCGTTTGGAAGAGAATTCCACAGTCGGGAAGTGCGAGGAAAGAAACTGTTGGAGTAGAAGTTACGGCTGCATTTTCTCGGTTTCACTGTAAAAGGGTGGGATCTGGTTGCTAATCTAGTATCTCGTTCAAATTCGTATTTAGTGGGCACTAGTGATCTAAGTTCATCGGAGCAGAAGCTGTGAAAGTATTTATAGAAGAGACACAGGGAAGCCACGTCGCGCCGGTGGGAGAGAGACTGCAGGCTTCTGCCAAGTCGGTATCTATCACATTACAGACCCTCCTCTGAACCTTATCGAGAAGCCCGAGGAGAACAGCAGGGGCACCCGACCAGATATGGCAGCAGTATTCAAGGTATTTGAAGTGTTTAGTATTTATTAATTCCACATTCATAATAATAAATTTATATATCTATAGGGGTCGCCTTATTGCGAGCATGGACTCTATTCAGAAGTAGAATCAAATTTATCAGCAATAATTTCGAACTAAGTGAAAATTAAATAAATCATTGAAACCAACTAGAAACCCAAGAAAAGAAACAATTAATCAAATATTTTTCTGGGGACATTGTATTAATTTAAACATATTTAGACATTTTAACGCTCACCGCTTTCATCGTTTCTAAATTTCGACAGAAAAGAATCTCGAGTTCAAGAGTATCAAAATGTTAATCTTTCCTTCGGCTCATCCCGTGATCTACATTTTTGAAACTGTCTTGCTTACGGCAATTTGCTCCAGATTATCTTCTGCTTCAGTCAAATGTCTTTTCCACAAAAGTTCGGCTGATCTGCGGCGGCTGACATTTCTGCAAACACAAAGAGAGCGGATGTTTGTCATTCAAAACAAATATTTGCAACACTATTCTTTACGACTCTTTTTGAGTCTCTGTGTCTATGGCATTTTCAATTTTCATACTAAATTTGACAAAAAACAAATCATTATACCATTGTTAAAAACTTGAATTTTGCCAAACAAAATCGATTTATTGTGGCAAAATAAGCTTCAGTATTCGTCTATATTTTCACTCTGATTGACGTAGGTTTTATATGTAGACACGCAAACACACAAACATACAGACATGTATATATATATATATATATATATATATATATATATATATATATATCGAGCGGTGACACGTTGTTTGTAAGGAGATTAAAAGTACTTGGGTACGTTGAGAAATGAATGATAATAAAATCTGTCAACGTTACAGGTCATTTCTGACAACTTTCAATTATAAAATACGAGAAAGATTATCGGTCAGTATGAACGGATTTTATAAAAAATAAGTAAACGCAATGTTTGCAATTTATTTAATCTGACATAGATAGATAGATAGATAGATAGATAGATAGATAGATAGATAGATAGATAAAGGTGTGAAGCAAAAATTTATATGCAAATAGGTATATAATTTCAGTCCCTTAAAATATCTCCCGTTAAAGAATTTATATTTACAGCATTATAACAATTTGTTTACTACTAATTATTTGTTTATTATTTAATTTTTTAATAGTTATTCATAATTATTTAATTTTTAATAGTAGTGATTATTATGTCATTTTTCAACATATTTCGATTTCTGCTATGGTGGCACTACCAACCAAGTCTGCGGGAAGACCTAAGACAGGTTGTGGCGTGTTGTTATGGCTCCATTTCATGTTTTTTCTATCTCCCCTATCATCCATAGCGTTACATAGACAAAGTTCTCCTTAGTGTGTGGGCTGTACTTAATAAGACAATTTTTTGCATATCTCTTAAGCTGGGGTTTCCAGGGATTCATTCAATGTGTTGTTTTGTTCCATTTTTTATCATTCCAAGTGCACCTACTGTCACTGGCACAACTCTTGTTTTCAATTTCCACATTTTTTCTATTTCAATTTCCAGGTCTTTATATTTTGACAGTTTTTCAAATTCCTTGTTTGCTATGTTACAATCAGCTGGACAAGCCATATCATTTAACAAACAGGTTTTTTCTTTTTGGTTTTTAACAATAACGTCCGGCCTATTTGCTTCAATTTTTCTGTCTGTGTAGATGGTGTAATCCCATTGAATGGTGACATCATCTATTTCTATAACCGATGCCAGTGTTTGTTTACAGATTTTCCATAGTGTTTGCACATTGTCCAATGTAAATATTGCCTCACTCTATCGTGGCGAATTTTATATTCATTTGGGGCAAGTACAGCCTGAGATTATGATGTGCGTTGTGGTACAGTGGATATCGGCTCGGAACGAGAAACCGGGGAGCCGAGATCGAATTCCAGTTGAATCCATTGTATTCACTTACGCGCAAATACCATTGGGAAAGGTATTAATCCGTCTCTTCCTTCCAGTTATGGGTTAAATAGCAGGACAGATTGGGTTCTATAGCCTTGGTCGGCAACCAGTCTACCGCAGAAAGTAATGGCAACCTACTGCGGGATAATCTTCTGCCCAGTCAGTCATGTCTCTTTGGAGACATGATCGCCCAAGCGTGTATCACGTATGAGATTAGATGGTATTTGCCTGAATGTTCCTAGGGAAAAGACTTTATGTTTTGCGCTGCAAGAATAAAGCCTTTATTTTCATCGATGAGTATTAATTTTGTCAACATTGGATTTATTAACACGTTCTGGATATTGGTCATGCAGATATTCTTTTCCCAAGCGTTGTTTCATCTGTTTCATCTGTTTAAGAGCTTTATCCTTGAATTTGTTTTCTATATTTTTTGTCACAATATTTGGTTCTTAGCTTCTGTTTAGATTTTCTACAAAAATGTATATCATGTTTGTATTTACTACCTTTTTTCATTATTTCATTATTATTATTATTATTATTATTATTGTGTCATTTTTCATTATAAATCGATTTCTGCTATGGTCGTACTAACTACCAAGTCTGTAGGACTATCATTATTTTTTCTATTTTCATTATTATTATAATTTTAGCATTTGTATTATTCAAAATAATAATAATTATTATTAGTAGTAGTAGTAGTAATAGCAGTAGTGGTAGTACTAGTAGTACTAGTAGTAATAATAATATCATCGGTTTTTTATTTAAATGTATAATTTTGAAATATTGTATGTTGAATATATTTTTTATCATCATTAACATTATTAACATTCTTGTTAGTAATGTTATTGTAATGAAACCGAAAATATTATATTTATAAAAACGAAGATATTATTATTGCCATTTAAAGTAATATAAAAAGCTAAAAGTTCAATTTTTATAATTAAATTTACTGTCCTGTATTTAAAAATGTGTAATTGAAACTTCAATCCAAACACAATATTTAAAATTTGACATCCGCATTTAAAAGTTAGCATTGCATGTCTTACTTTCTTTTCTATCAATAAAACTCTTTCTTTCTTACTTTCTTTCTTTCTTTCTTTCCCCTCTTTTCCTCGATTTGGATAAAACTAGCCAATTTATTTTTGTAAAAAGTTGGGTCTGACGAGACTAATATTTTTATATTATTTTTATAATTTTTTATAAAGAATCATCATCTCTTTAAAATATTCTCGAAATAGATTATCACCTATGCATTTGTAAATTCTTCCAATTCATTATATATATATATATATATATATATATATATATATATATACATATAGGTGGGTGTGCGTGCGCGTGTGTGTGTGTATTGAGTAGTTAGGCAGATCCAATCCATCCAATCAAAGATATAAATGTTATCTGTCTTATATGCTGATACCTATAAAATCGAAAATGAGTTACGGACCATGGATACCGAAACATGACATAACCCACAACAAATGGTGCGAGCAATCACAATCATTTTCTTTATTCTGGGGACACTTTCCTTGACAAACTTTACAATACAGTTTTTGTTTCGGTATCCTTTTAACCTCTATTCTTATCACTGAAATCTGTGGCAGTTAATATTTATTATATATTACAAATTTCCGTTGATCTGGCATTAAATTCCATCACCTGACATCTTCTATTGTTTACCGTGAAGTGATGGAATTTGATGCCAAATAAACGAAAATTTGTAATATATAATAAATATTATCCCTTAACATCTATTGTTTACCGTGGATGTGCGTTGTGGTGCAGTGGATATTGACTTGGAACGACAAATCAGGATGCAGAGTTCGAATTCCAGTTGAATTCCTTGCATTCACTTATGCACAAATACTCTTGGGGAAGGTATTAATCCGTCGCGTCCCTCCAGTTATTGGTTAAATAATAGGACAGCTTGGGTTCAACAGCGACCAGTCTACCGCAGAAAGCAAGGGCAACCTAGTGCGGGATATTCCTCTGCCCAGTCAGTCATGTCACTTTCAAAACATGATTGCCCAATCGTGTATCAGGTATGGCACTTAAATGACTGACTGATTGTTTACCGTGACGTTTGTAGTTGGGCTGAAGAATATTCAGGTGAATAGAGAATTAGCTCATTAAAGTATTTCAGAATCTGGCGTTTCTAGAATAAAGTAGAAAATTTTATGGCTGCTTCGAAGACAACGCTGGTGGAAGCGCGCCAGCCTTTTAATTTTGACATACACTCGCTTGCGTGTGAGTGTACTACTCGGAATTTCATATACAACGTAACCTTCAGGTTCTGAGTAGATACTGATCATCACATAATTTAAATTTTAATAAAAATACGTGGTTAACGCAAAACTAGCACATTCCATATAGAATACTTGTTAAAATTATCAAAACTTATTTATAAATGGAACTTTGTCTGTGTATGTCTGTGTGTGTGCGTTACCTATAGACTCCGAAACGGCTGAACCGATTTTCTTGAAAATTTACACAGTTGTACTATAAGCGTCTGTGAATGTTCTTGGTTAGATTTTATGTCGAGGTACCCCTGATAAATATCGAAATTCGATAATCGAAAAAATCGGGTTATATAAGGAGTGGTCCGATTTTAATCAAATTTGATGCACTCAAAGACAAAGATATAAGAAACGATATTCAGATATTTCAAGTTTGCAGTTCTTACAATAGCGCAGAAAATCAATAATAGATATATATAAAAAGCAAAATGTTTGTGTGTGTATCTGTTTATCTGCCTGTATGGCTGTATTTTTTCAGCCCTTTTATTTTGGTTTTTGCTCTAAGTAGGTATAAATATAGTTCTTTAGCCTTCAAAATTCAGTTTAGGACGAAAAAACTTATTTGATATCGATAGCAGGAAATCAAAATTTGACTTACATCCATTCATTTTTCTTTCAGTCTACAGTTTCGCTTTAACTGGAAACTTGCTTTTTAGTTTTCCGTGCCAACGTCCAAAGTGTCTGAGCTCCAGGACCATGAATTAGTTTTAAAGCTCTCATTACACCCGAGCAACGCCGGGCTATATTGCTAGTATTATAATGAATCCTAGAGGCAAATTCCTAAATTACTCATAGTTATTCAATGCGTCAACATACATTATCAATATATATATATATATATATATATATATATATATATATATATAATTTAACTTATTTTTTGTTTAAAATTAATTTACTCTGCGACACAGATATATATTTATATGTTTCGAAGTTTTTTACCTCGACATCAGGCAACGTTCTGTAGTTCTTTGTAACCAAAATGTATACTTCTAGCCGGAAATACGCAGTCTAGCTGTAAATATAACAGTTTACCTAGACATGTATGAATACTCAACATTCTCTAATATCTAACCGATATTTAAATTTTCAAAGACGACCTTTATTCTGATTAGTTTAATTAGACATAAGATCTAAATTTTCTGTCTTCACCACCTCCATATTAATTCTTTAATAGCCAAACGTATTGTTTGCTGTTTTCAAATGTAAATCATTTTCAATAAAGTTACTGAACATCACCTGATGAGAAGATAAAAACTGTAATCTCGAAACATAGAAATTTCTGTATCGCAATAATTCTAAATAAAACAAATTTAATTTTATTACGCCCTAATTTTTTAAGTAACAAATCAATCAATAAGTCCGGATCCTGATATATGAATGGCGCCACATGAAATCCATATGATCTTTTATTAAGTACCAACCTTCAAATGGCACATGACAATATTTACGCTTAATCGGTTTATTAGTTTACAGATTACAGTTATTTAAGAGAAACTATTGTGGAAAATTTTCATAACAATGGGAAAATCGGAATTTCGTGTGTGATAAGGCATTGCTTTCTGATGAGAAAAATACGGATGAAGCAAAACAATGGCTTGATAAGTGTTATTCGGACTAGGCTCCGTCGGAAACAACGGTTAAGAGGTGGTATGCTGACTTTAAACGCTGTAGTAGATACACAAATAATGCTGAACGCTCAGGTGCCACAAAATCGCCAGTTGTCTTTGAAGACACCAAAAGTCCAGAAACTTCTTTCATGAATTGAAATTGCGCATGATAGACGAGGTCTTGAGCATATCAGAAGGCAGTGCGTTCGTCATTTTATATGAACATTTGACAATTAAAAAGCTGTGTTCACAATGGTTACCATCTGTGCTCACAGTCGGTCAAAAACAACAACGCGTCGACAATTCTGAACGTTGTTTGATACTGTTTCAATGCAACAAGAAGAAGCTTTTGCGTAAATATGTGACAATGGATGAAAGGTGGATCCACCATTTCACGCTGGAGTAAAATCGGCAATCAGCTGAGTGAGCAGTAGCAAGTGAAACCGTCCAAAGCGACCAAAGATGCAAACATTAGCAGACAAGGTTTTGGTTTCCGTATTTTAAGATGTGCAAAGTATTTGGTTCATTGATTTGAGAAAAGAAAAAGCATCAATAACGAATATTATATAGCATTATTGGTGCGTTTGAAGGAAGAAATCGTCAAAAAACGTGATCTTTCAAGATAACGCACAGTGTCACAAAAATCGATCGCAACGATGGCAAAACTACATGGATTCCACTTCGAATTGCTTTCGCATCTACCATATTCTCTAGATCTTCCCCTCTGCGACTACTGGCTGTTTGCATACTTCAAAAGAATGCTCAAGGGAATGACATGTAGCTTCAATGAAGAAGTGATATCGGAAAATGAGACGTATTTTGAGACCAAAGTCAAATCTTTCTACAAAAAAGCATCGAATTCTTAGAGAAGCTTGTGGAATCAGTATATCTACCTAGAAGGAGACTATGCTGATGAATCAAGTCGGATTTTTCGTAAAAGCTGTTGTTTTATAAGTTAGCCCCGGAATTTATTGGCTGATGTGTTAAATCTGGATTCTAAAACTGTTGCTTCTATATATATATATATATATATATATATATATATATATAATACAATAGAAAAACTTTTATTTACTGAGAGTCTTCTGTCCACTAATGGACTTTATGAAAAAATACGTTTCAAAATCCTTAACTCATTTCTCTACCAATCATTGCCTTACTTGTTGGTTAACCTAGTCCAACCCTTTGAATTCCACAAACCGCCTTAATGGAATGGATATGGTAACAACTGTGTTGTTTCTAAATTTTAAATTTCAAAGTAGTACCGAAAGACAATAGCTCTTGTGCTGCCTTCAACTATAAGTTTTTTTATAAACACCTGTAGTAAAAATATTATATACTTATATATATATATATATATATAGAGAGAGAGAGAGAGAGAGAGAGAAAGAGAGGCAGAGACAGAGAGATAAACAAACAGACAGATAGACAGACTGACCACACATTTCATTTTAACGGGTATATTTATTAAAATGACACAAAATATATTGAAATACTAAAGAATAAATTTATTCAATAAAACCGACATTGTCTTCAACCACAATATCTAAACGGCTTAACTCTTCTCGGCGGTCTCTTTTATTAAACTAGTATATGCTGCCATAATCATCGCTTTCAGTTTGATTTTTGTGTTACAATGAAATTTTGGGTCTCTCGATCAACTGCGCGTGATACGCAATAATTAAGTGGGTGGCAATCTAATGTAAAGGGTGATGTGGTCGGAGAAATTTTCTGACAACCATGAGATAGATTATTTTGTTTGCGTGGCATGGTGCAGAGACCTGCTACTTGACATAGTGTCTTTCATCAGTTACCTTCTTGACCCTGGTTTACCTCCTCAAGGCACTTGATGTACGTATCCGTGTTGAGTCTATGGGAATATAAATAGATACATAATATCAACATAACTTGTGATCACACCAAATACCTTCGTAATTACCATTAAACTGAAACATTCCTCTCTTTTCAAATGCTCTACACTGTCATCATATTGACATCCAAACACGCTGAAATATTCGTATAAGAGCTTCCAACGCGAATGCTAAACAACACAGCACTTTGCTATCGTCTTCTTCTTATTATTATTATTATTATTATTATTCTTTCTTTCTTTCTTTCTTCCTTCCTTCCTTCCTCCGTTTTTCTTCTTCTTTTTCTTCTTTTCTTCTTTTTCTTCTTTTTCTTCTTCGTCTTTTGTCTTTTCTTCTTCTTCTTTTACTTCTTATTCTTCTTTGTCTTCTTTTTCTCTTTCTTTTTCTTTTTTCTTCTTCTTTCTCTTCTTCTTCTTTATATCCTTCTGCTTTTTCTTCTTCTTCTTCGTCATTTTTTCTTTTTCTTCCTCATTTTCTTTTTTCTTCTAATTTTTCTTCTAATTTTTCTTCTTCTCCTTTTTCTTTTTCTTCTCCTTTTTCTCTTTCTTTTTTTTCTCCTTCTTCTTGTTCTTTTTCTCTTTCTTCTTCTTCTTCTTCTTCTTCTCTATTTTCTTTTTCCTTTTCATATCCTTCTTCTTCTTTTTCTTCTTTTTTCTTCTTCATCTGTTTCTTCTACTTCTCTTTTTCTTCTTTTGTTTCTTCTTCTTTCTTCTTCTCCTTCTTCTTCTTCTTCTTCTTCTTCTTCTGTATTTGCCGTCTCGTTTCGAGATGTAGGCGGTCTAAGATTTCCACGTTTTACTGTCCCTTGTCGCTCCTAACATTTTCCCTCTTGGTATCTCTCTCAAACCACGCTCCGCCATCTATTTTGCTCAAGCCCATCAAATATGTTTCGCATGGCTTTCACCTGTCTCTCTTTTCCTCTACCATTCTGTCAGTATTGAATTCTCTAAACGATCCTTCCTCATTACCTGTCTCAGAATCATTAGCTGTCCCTTCCTGGTGCTAAGTATAAAATTCCGTTTCTGTTTCCATTCTCTCCAAAACCTTGTTGTTGCTCACGTGCTCGGTTCAAGGTATCCTCAGCATCTTACTGTAGAACCACATTTTTTTTTTTGCCTCGAGCTCTTTTTCATTTTTGAAATCTTCCAAGATTCGCTGCCATATAGAAGGCCTGATATTCCATAGCATCTTTCTCTGTTTCTAATGAGATCTTCCTGCCTCTCAGTACTCAGTTTAGCATTTGAAATCCGTCTTTGTTCATGCCAATGCGTGTTCGGATCTCAGTGTTGCACTTTCCATCCTCTGCCGGTACTGTTCCCAGTCATTTAAACTTCTTTATCTGTTATTTTTTCTTTTTTCTTTTTTTTAATCATATCACCGCGAGCAAAGTGGTAACGCCACTGATGTGCTGGGGGCTACGTAAGAGTGAAAGATGGGAAAAAAGAAAACCGGAAACCACATTCTTAGCAGGGAACAAGGGATGAGCCTCTTCACCTGTTCAATAGACGTGGGTGGGTGTGAACTGGGCGATAGTTTAGTCAATCTACTCCAATTACAAAAAAAAAAAGAAAAAAAGATTGAAAAGATTGGAAAAGAGAAAGCTGGAAAACACATATTAAACAGGGAACAAGTGATGAGCCTCTTCACCTGTACAGTAGACGTGGGTGGAGTGTGAATCGGGCGATAGTTTAGTCAATCTACTCCAATGAATATTAAACTTGTTTAATATATATATATATATATATATATATATATATATATATATATATATATATTAGTATATCTATACCTGTGTGGATATATTTACATTGCAAAATAAAAAAATCATGGAAGCAGAGTATCCGTTGATTTCGTGGTGCTACTCATCTTGGAGCTGTACGTATTGGTCACGAAGAGGATTTAAGATGAGAAAGAGGAAACTCGGCCTTCTCAGTTTATTTGTTCACTGATAAACAATGCAAGGGATTGCAGGGTTATACTTTCTAGATTGCTCATACAATACCGGCCAAAATCTTAAGAGTAATGTAATTAGACAATCTATCTAAACTTATTTATAAATGGAACTTTGTCTGTGTGTGTATGTGTGTGTGTCTGTGTGTGTCCGTTACCTATAGACTCCGAAACGGCTGAACCGATTTTCTTGAAAATTTACACAGTTGTACAATAAGTATCTGCGAGTGTTCTTAGCTAGGGTTTGTGTCGAGGTACCCCCGATAAATATCAAAAATCGATAATCGAAAAAATCGGGTTATAGAAGGAGTAATCCGATTTTAATCAAATTTGATACACTCATAGACAAAGACATAACAAACGATATTCAGAAGTTTCAAGTTTGCAGTTCTTACAATAGTGTATAAAATCGATAATATATATTTATATATACATATATATATATATATATATATATATATATATATATATATATAAAAGGCAAGATGTTTGTGTGTGTATCTGTTTATCTGTCTGTATGTCTGTATTTTTTCAGCCCTTTTATATTAGTTTTTTTTGGTGGAGAGGGTTGGCTCTAAGTAGGTATAATTGTAGTCTCAGCTATGATATCATTTACTCATAGGACTTATTTAGCCTTCAAAATTCAGTTTACGACGAAAAAAACGTATTTGATATCAATACCAGGAAATCAAAATATGACTTACATCCATTCATTTTTCTTTCACTCTACGGATTCGTTTTAACTGTAAACAACTGTTGCTTTTTAGTCGTTCGTGCCAACGTCCAAAGAGTCTGAGCTCCAGGACCATGGATTAGTTTTAAAGCGTTCATTATACCCGAGCAACGGCGGACTATACTGCTAGTATATATATATATATATATATATATATATATATATATATATATATATAGGAAGGGAGACAGAGTCAGACAGACAGGTAGTAAAGACATTCAGTTTCTAACCATGAAGGCCGTGTTTGAGTCTCACCATGGTCGATTTATCAGGAAGATGGTGTGAAGGAGATAACCCCAGAGTAAGGCGTCATTGGAAAGTGCCTGAGAAACATACCATAAGCTGACGCAAGCTTTCTGAGTAAAATTGCACAAACGGAACCATTTGGAGGCCGTCGATGGTTGTGCTAGCACGAAGTCACAAGTCATCCTGGCCTTGTTTATATTGTTGTTCACGCTAGATAACGCGCTATTTCCCAGAAACTGTACTATGGTCTGCTAAATAATGTTGCTGTATAAACCCCAGGTGGGATCTGTGCCTGAGCTGGCGTCTACAATGGGGATATAATAACTGCACTAATAGACAGGCATACTTAGATAAGAATGGCAAGCCATAAGAAAATATGTGTGTATGTGTGTCAGAGAGATAGATAGATAGAGAGAGACAGATAGACAGCAGACAGACAGACAGAGAAGAGAGGGGGAAAATATAATGCTCTTCCTTTATAGTTTGGTTTGTGTCATTAGAGGCGGATGTCCCTGTTATGGTAATTGAGCCATTTTTAACTTATACATACCAACCATAATTATTAGGCCGCCCCAGTTTTTTTTAAAAGAAATGATGTATTTCATACTATTTTTAGTATTTATTGAAAATACAATGGTTCATTTGTCATTATTACTTTACAAAATTTTACAAAGCAAGTAAGCAAAGATGAACTCGTCCAAATCACCCTAAATCTTTTTTATTCTTTCATTGATAAAACTGCAATATAGGTAATTATTGAATATTTATAAATTCATGTGATGCACATGTTATTTTGCAGTATTAACAAAAGACCCATTCTATTTTCATTTTCAATTCTTCACTTGGCAATAAATACTAAAAAAGAGTATGAAATACATCATTTTTTAAACACTGGGGTGGCCTAATAATTGTGGCCGGGTGTGTATATATTCCTAAAAACAATGAACCATTCTATTTTCCTTTATAATTATTCACTTGGCAATAAATACTAAAAAATAGTAAATAATACATTTTTTTAAACACTTGGGTGGCCTAATAATTATGGTCTGTAGTGCATATAACAACTGATTAGCAATTGAAGACAATATCAGCTGAAATGAAAACAAATTGCACCGATTAACTTTCTTTAATTATTGTAGCAAGTTTAAGGAGAACAAACATTGAAAGCGATCATTGTCAATGCTTCTCTCCAATCCCAACATTGATATGCGTGACGAGCCATGTTTGGGCTGATAAAAGATGGACGACGCAAACAAATCCTTCCTGACCAACGTCATCACTATCGGCAAATATCTGATTTGATTTTTTAATCTGATTCTGAAATATTGGGCTCCCTCATCTGATATAGATTTCAGCAGGAATAAATGAGAGATCACTGTCAATACGTGTGTGTTTAAAGAGATATTTCCTTTTTTTTCTAATATACCTATCTCAACCCATATATTCATTCAAGTGTATCTAATCATATTTAGTGACTTTGCCGCTTTAATTGAATTTTCTTCTGCTTCTTTGCTAGCAAAATGAATATAGATATGAGTCAAGGCAGAAACAACGCGTATAATATATCGAAGAAGTTTAGAAAACAAATGCTTTCAGCGAACAGAAGAAGTGACTTTGCCTCACAAAACCTCTGATTATGACAGCGGTGTCTGTCTCTATTGAGTTCCTGCTTAAGAAAGGTAGCAACGGAAGACGACAGATACAATGAAAGATATCAGGTGAAGGAGATTGGGATGGAGTAGCGTAGAGTTTTGGAGGAGGAGAAAACAAAAAGAAAGAAGGCCAAGTTTTAAGAGCTTAAGATATCGAAGAGAATATATTTTGCTGCAAACAACGTCAGCTAATTAGGGTTTATTCAGTCAAGAACGCAGAAGAACGTGTCTTTGCAATTCAATCAGACGCTGATTGACAGACACGAGGTTCAGCCGGAGCAGACAAGACGCCCGTCATTTTTTCCAGGCCTTTTTTTAATAAAGACAGGAAAAAGAATAGTAAACACAATGTATATTTGTTTGACGCTTTAAAGTCGATCTTCTTTATTGAAGTTCTAATTGAATTTGTCTTCAGTTGAGCATTCGGTTGGTATTAAGTACTTTACAGTGTCTGCTTGTCTCTATTTCACGTTTAAAGCATCCAGACATTTTTTTAGTCTATATGACAGAGGTTTTGAAATATGGGAATTTTTTTTTATTTCTGTCCTCTTTATAGTTTATTGATTTTCTTAACTCTTTATTAGTATTTGCTTTCAAAATAGTATATCGAATATAGTAAAGCAAAGAAGAAAATCAAATACTTTAAATTTTATTCCTATCTTCTGTTATTACTAAATTTAAAAAAATATATTTCATAATAAGTCTCAACAGCTTCTCAGAGTAGAGTTTTACAAAATTAAATTGTTCTTTGGATTTAAGAGGAGAAAATAAGAGCTGATTATGTTTATATAACGGTTGAGACTAGACACTAGACTTGAATAATTAAAGATTTTATTGATCATCTCAGGAGTCTAATTTAATACTAATTAATTGCTTTACTTTTTATGGCTTATGAACCATTCTTCTTCTATGTTCCCTGTCCTTTCAGGGTGTAGGCGATCATGGCTTTCCACGTCTCCCTATCCCTGGTGGCTCTTAGCACCCTTTCTCGTGTTACACCATGCAACCCTCGTTCCATCATCCACCTTATTAGGTCCTTCAAATATGTTATCCGCTGCTTTCCCCTGTCTCTTTTAGTTAGGTTATTTAAAACTGGAACATATTTTGAATCGTAAGACTATTTCTTTTTAAAGCGATGAAGTGTTCTGACAGAGGATGGAATGGGCGACACTGAGATCCGAAGACGCATTGGACAAGGACGAATTTCAAAATCTAACGAGAATACCGAAAGACAGGAAGATCTCGTTAGAAACAAAGAAATAAGTGCTAGACCGTAATGTGGTATCTGTCTTTCTGTATGGCATTGAATGTTGGACGATCTTTTCAAGGATTAAGGAGAGGATCGAATCAGTAGAAATGTTGTTCTACAGAAGGTTGCTGAGGATATCATGAACCGAGCACGGGAACAACAAGGCGCTGGAGAGTATGCAGACAAGAGGAAAACTCATAATTAGCATCAGGAAGAAACAGATGATGCTTCTGGGACATGGAATGAGGAAGGAGGGTTTGTAGAATTTAATACTCACAGGACGGATAGAGGGAAAGAGACAAATGAAAACAACGTGAGACATGTTTGATGGGCTTGAGTAAGTATATGGTGGAATGTGTTTTGTGAGGAATACCAAGAGAAAAATTAGTAAGAGTGACAAAAGACAAGGGCAAGTAGAAATCCATGATCCCCTACGTTCTTAAAGAACCTTTTGACATAAAGAAGAGGAAGAATGAATTAAGATGTTTCTAAAAATGCCAGTGCGTTTTCCAAATTCAATTCCTACTATTTCATCCATATCAAATCGTGTAATGAAGGTCGTATTGAACGGGCATGCTTCCAGATCCTATCATACGAACAACGGTTTCTCAAGACTCTATGCTAGGTCTTCGTTTTTTTCTGATCTTCAGCAATGATCTCTCTAATGTAATCACATCCCCTATATAGGCATCTATAATGACGCTACCACCGTATATTCCGGCCTCGATTAGAAATCTGCCGAGGCTGACAAAGCAAACCTCACTGTAGATCTTGCAAAGGATCTTTAACCTGTGGTGGGCGGGGTAAAATTTTAATGCTTCAAAAACGAAGCTGCTATCATTTAACCAACATAAACAATCTCTACTACCACACCTTGGTATGGAGCAGGCTCATCTCCCTAAAAGCAATACACTGACCCTCCTCGGCCTAAATCTCTCAGCCGACCTCAAGTGGAACGACTACACTGAATAAGTAGCTAAATCTGTTACTAGGAATGTCGGGTCACTGTGTCGGACCAGGAGGTTTTTCTCGTCTGAATCCATCTTACCCATATACAAATCTTCCATCCGCGCATACATGGAATACTGTTTTCGCATCTGGTCAGGTGCCCCTGCTATTTATCTCGGGGTTCTGATCAAAATTCAAAGAAGCATCTGCAATCTAATTGATCCCGATCTGGCAACTCAAACCTGGTCACTTTCTGCCTCGACGAGCTTGGCTCCCTAGTATCCCTCTACACGAATTTACTCGAGTTACTAAGAATTCGTTGCATTCACTTACGCACAAATACCCTTGGGAAATTTCTCAATCCATCTCTTCCCCTCATTTATGGGTTAAACAATAAGACGAATTTGCTTCTATAGCTTTAGTTTGTAACCAGTCTACCGCAGAAAGCAATGGCAACTTAGTAATCTTCTACCCAGTCAGTCATATCTCTTTCGAGACATGATCGCCCAAGGCATGTATCACGTATGGCACTTAACTGACTGACTAGACTGGCAACTATTTCCTAACCTTTTACAATAAAACCAATCTAATATAACCGCAACTTTTACTCTCTCAGCTTCTTTTCTCACAATTTCCGCATACTTCCTACCCTGATAGCTACAATCTCAAAGTGTTTATATGCAACGTCAATTGCCATCTCTTATCTCCTTGACTCACATCATTCCTCCGACACGCCTTTTTTTCTTTTTTCTTTTTTTATTTAATCGTATCACCACGAGCAAGGCGGTAATGCCACTGATGTGCAGGGGGCTACATAAGTGTAAAAAGATTACTTAGGAGAGAGCGAAGAAGAAGACGAACCAGTTAGAAAGGAGCAAGAGAAGGATGGGAATACAGGTGTGATGACAGTTGCAAAGGTGGAGAGAAAGGAAAGGATATACAGGGTGGAGAAGAAAGAACTAGAGTCAAGTGGTTAATAGATGAGTATTGACATTGCATTTAAATTCCTGGAGGTTGTAGCCGTCGGGAAAGGAAGAATATGAAAGCGAGTTCCACATGCGGGAAGTGCGAGAGAAGAAGCTTTCATTTTGTTCTTTTCTTTTTCCCTTCTACTCTCACGCAGCTCTCTTCACACCAGCGTTCACATCTTTCTCTTAACCATTCTCCGACACCCCTGTGACCTGTTCCTCTTTCTCTTCACTTTCCTCTTATGTAACCCCCCACCCGTGCACCAGTGGCAGTACTGCTTTACTTGGGTCGAAACAATTATAAAAAAAAATCTGATGGAGATCTACTCATAGCTTTTCCCAATTGTATTTGCGCCTAAGTGAATATAACGAAGCCGACTGTAATTCGAACTTATCGATTTCTTAATCCGAGCCAATATTCACTTCAACACCTGCAAGTTCATCTATTCCAGAAATTTGCTATTCTCGGGAAGAAACTGTCTGGCTGGAACTTTATAATGGAATTCGAAGTGAATAACTAGCATGTATACATAGCATAGAGAGTCCTAGGTCTGAACTGGAGAAACGAAAGAATGGATCTCATCTGAACATTTTCCATGGAAATAGCGATAGAGTAACGATAGACTTGTGGTAAAGTGTTTTTAGCTTTGATTCATCCTTTATAAGGCCGCATAAACAATTTCGATGCCCGTCAAAGATGAGAAGTGAGGATTGTGTAGCGTCAGCTCAGATATAACAGCAATTTTCCAGTCTGATCTTACTCTTTTAAAAATAGTGCATGGCGAGATGAATCAGGAACTCTCTACAGCTCCGGTTACTTTAAACTGACAGCTCATGTAATTCCTGTGTAACAGAAACAAATATGACTTCAAAGAGGATGAAAAAGAACAAAATAATTTCAGATGAACAAAACTGCTTTTATTTCAACCAACATCAGAGGTCGATTTAGCTTTAAAGACTATTTTTATCTGCGGCATTATCTCCGCAAATTCTAAATATAATTTAATCAATCATTCTTCGCTATTTCAATAGAAGTGTTAATAACATATCTGAATATTTGGCTGGAGGGTCAAGAAGAAAATGGATGAAAGAAATTGTTCATTGTAAAAATTTATACAGTAATTTTTTTAGAAAATAAAATCACATGACATTTTCTAATGTTTCATTGTTGTTCTTAAATTCCATCTTCTTCTTCTTCTTCTTCTTCTTCATCATCACCTTCTTTTCTTCTCTTTCTTTTACTTTTATAAGTTTTTCTTCTTCTCTCTTCTTTTACTCCTCTTCTCCTTTTCCTTCATTTTTTTATTTTTCTCCTCCTTCACTGTTGTCTTCTTTTTCTTCTTTTTCCTGTTTATTTTTCTCCTCCTCCTACTTTTGTCTTCTTTTTATTCTTCCCCTTTCTCTTCTTTTACATTTCTTCTTTTTCTCTCCCTACTTTTACCTTCCTTTTTCTACTTGTTCTCTGTTTCTTCGTCTTATCCTACTACTTTTATTTTTCTTTTCGTTCACCTTCTCTTTTTGTTCTTCCTTTTAATTTTCTCCTTCTTCTACTTTTATCTTCCTTTTTCTACTTGTTCTCTTTTTCTTCTTCTCCTCCTCCTACTACTTTTATTTTTCTTTTCGTTTACCTTCTCTTTTTGTTCTTCCTTTTATTTTTCTCCTTCTTCTACTTTTATCTTCCTTTTTCTACTTGTTCTCTTTTTCTTCTTCTCCTCCTCCTACTACTTTTATTTTTCTTTTCGTTCACCTTCTCTTTTTGTTCTTCCTTTTATTTTTCTCCTTCTTCTACTTTTATCTTCCTTTTTCTACTTGTTCTCTTTTTCTTCTTCTCCTCCTCCTCCTACTTTTATTTTTCTTTTCGTTCACCTTCTCTTTTTGTTCTTCCTTTTATTTTTCTCCTTCTTCTACTTTTATCTTCCTTTTTCTACTTGTTCTCTTTTTCTTCTTCTCCTCCTCCTACTACTTTTATTTTTCTTTTCGTTCACCTTCTCTTTTTGTTCTTCCTTTTATTTTTCTCCTTCTTCTACTTTTATCTTCCTTTTTCTACTTGTTCTCTTTTTCTTCTTCTCCTCCTCCTACTACTTTTATTTTTCTTTTCGTTCACCTTCTCTTTTTGTTCTTCCTTTTATTTTTCTCCTTCTTCTACTTTTATCTTCCTTTTTCTACTTGTTCTCTTTTTCTTCTTCTCCTCCTCCTACTACTTTTATTTTTCTTTTCGTTCACCTTCTCTTTTTGTTCTTCCTTTTATTTTTCTCCTTCTTCTACTTTTATCTTCCTTTTTCTACTTGTTCTCTTTTTCTTCTTCTCCTCCTCCTACTACTTTTATTTTTCTTTTCGTTCACCTTCTCTTTTTGTTCTTCCTTTTATTTTTCTCCTTCTACTTTTATCTTCCTTTTTCTAGTTGTTCTCTTTTTCTTCTTCTCCTTCTACTACTTTTATTTTTCTTCTCGTTCACCTCTTTTTCTTCTTCCTTTTATTTTTCTCCTTCTACTTTTGTCTTCCTTTTCTTCTTCCCCTTTTTTCTCTTTTTCTTCTTCTTCTCCTAATATTTTCTTCTTTTTGTTCTTCTTTATTTTTGTTCTTCTTCTTTACCTTCTCCTACTTTTGTATTCTTTTTCTTTCTCTCCTTTTTCTTTTTCTTCTTCTTCTACTTTTGCCTTTTTTATTCCTTTTTTTTTTTCGTTTTTTTTCTTTTTCTATGTGCCGTGTCTCTTCAGGACACAGGCGATCATGACACAATTCCATGTGTTTTATAACATTTCAGTAAGCTTTTCTATCCCTCCTAATCCATCTGCTGCCAAACATATAGATAAACTCGTTAGGTAGTTTCCTCTGTCCTCTCGCTTTCAATCTCTCATGTGAGGGTAAAACTTTCTTATCCCCTTTTAACATTATGTGTACTCTGTGATTTAAGCTTGGATGTGCATGGATAACAGTTTTTGGGTTTGATTGTTTGTTTTTTAATCGTTTCACCCCCAAGCAAGACGGTACTGTGACTGGTGCGCAGGGGGTTACATAAGAGTGACAATTTAAGCAGGAGGTAAGCGAAGAAAAAGACAAACCAATTCCATAGGCTATCAGAGAAAGGGCAAGAGAAAGATGGGAATACCGGCACGAAGACAGTTACGATGGTAGAGTTGACATTGCATTTAAATTCTTGAAGATTGTAGTCGTCAGGGAAGCAAATGCGAGAAAAGCAGCTGGAGAATAGAAGTGGCTTCTGCATTTGGTTGATTTAACTGCAAAAGGGTGAGATCTAGTTGCCAGTCTGGTTGCTCGAGTAAATTCTTGTGAAGCGGGCATAAGTGAGTTAAACCCGTTGGAGCAGAAGCCATGAAAATATTAGTAGATAGGCAGAGGGAAGCAACATGCCGTCGGTGAGAAAGTGGCTGGAGTCGAGCTGCCAGATCGGGACCGATCACGTTACAGATTCTCCTTTGGAGCCTGTCGAGAACCCAAGAATGAGTAGCAGGGGTGCCCGACAAGATATGACAACAGTATTCAATACACGGTCGGATGGTTGATTTGTATATGAAGGATGAACTCAGTCAGTCAGTTAAGTGCCATACGGACAACACGCTTGGGCGATCATGTCTCTTTCGAGATATGACTGACTGGGAAGAAGATTATCGCACAGTAGGTTGCCATTGCTTTCTGCGGTAGACTGGGTGCCAGCCAAGGCTCTAGAACACAATCTGTCCTGTTACCTAACCCATAACTGGAAGGAAGAGACGGATTAATACCTTTCCTGGGGGTATTTGCGCGTAAGTGAATGCAATGAATTCAAATGGAATTCGAACTCGGCTCACAGATTTCTCGTTCCGAGCCGATATCTACTACACCACAACGCAAATCCTGGACTCAGGAGAGAAAAGATTCCTCGCTCGACATAGCGACCTAACATTCCTAGCAGAGGATTTAGCTATTGATTCAATATAATGATTCCACTTGAGAGATTCAAACTGAAGAGACGCAGTGTATTGCTTTCAGGGAGACTTGCTTAGCCCATGCTGATGTTAGGTAGGAGAGACTGCTTGTGGTGGTTGTCAGATAGCAGTTTCATTTTAGAAGTCATTTCTTACCCCCAATCTACCACAGAGTGAAGGTTCTTCTCGAGATCAGCAGCGAGGTTATTTTTGGCTGCCTTGCCAGATTTATTATTGAGACGTGAGTAAATGGTGGTGTCTTCAGCGTAGAGGCCTACTTGAGATTTGAGCACGTCAGGGAGATCATTTATGAAAATCAGAAAAGGCGTCGGGCCTAGGATAGAGCCCTGGGGTACACCAGCGTTCGTGTGTTACGGTGTGGTGGCATGCCCATTCAATACGACTTTCATTATGCGGTTTGATAAAGATTGGATCAAACCAAGCAAGCAGCTAGTGATATTATAACCCCATGGCTTGCGCAAAATACTACGTGCCAGACCATATCAAATATTTTGGAGATATCCAGTGAACAGCTCGAGCTTCGCCAGACTTATCGAGGGACTGATAAATATATTCAGTGATGGTCGTTAGCATATTGGTAGTAGACCAGGCGAAGCGGAAGTCATACTGTCTATCTGAGGATAGTTTATGGGTGGTGAGATGTTGAACTATTTTAGCATTGATGATAGCCTCGAACACTTTGCCGAAAATTGGTAAGAGGCTAAAAGATCAATAATTGAATGGATCCAAACGTTCCTCCTAGTTCTTAAATACAGCAAACACATAAAAAGAACATCCAGCAGGCAGGAAAACAGGAAACAGAGAGGCAGTAATTATAGAGCCTAGAGAGGACAGAGGAGATTTCCTGGTCACATTTTTTCAAGACAATAACCAGGATTCCGTCGCTTCCACTCGTCTTATGGGGGTCAAGAAGTTTTGAAATTATCTTAGATACCAGAGAGGGGTTATGTGAGCATCTCTCAGTTGAGCCTAAGTTCTAAGAGGGGTTTTGGGTTGCAGATACTCCAGACGGGTCAAATTTGGAGTAGGATGAGAAAGCACTCGGCCTTATCTACTGATGCCATGAAGACCTCTAGTTTATTGAATGACATTAAGCTGTTGTTTGCTGAGAGAATGAGGCAGCTCATAGCTGCCAGCAATTTCAGCTCCAAAGACTATTGGCAGCTTTTCAAACGTGTGCTAAATAACAGCAAATCCTCCAACCTTTTGTTTTCGAGTTTCCTTGTTCAGTGTATAATACTCTTCTGGACAAAAGTGCGCACAAGGTCAGATAATATGTAACAACAGTTAATGAATAAATTATAAGTATTTTAATATAGTACAGTTACTTTCTAGCCATACTGTAGTTGCATGATACGAACACAATAACTAGATGATATTTTTTACATCTCAAGCTGTCAGCAAGTAGTTACTTGCCAGTTGATTCATTTCGGAAGTACTCAATTAAGCTGGAAGTAAAAACTATTCCGTTGACAGATCTCAAAATTTATAGCATCGTAATACAGTAGATGTCTTTTGAAGAACCCGAATCAAGTGTCTTCCGAGCTTATGGAATATGTGCAAAGACATAACGTGATGTGTGGTCCAGTAAAATGTACAATTTACTTGTTCGGGGAATTTTCTTAAAGTGTAATAATACGACGTACAAATAGCCAGGCGCCAAAGTGCTAACGTACCGCTTGACATGTTGATTTTTTTTTTATTGAAAACACGGACAAAGTTAAATAACTGCTAAAATTTGTTTCTATTTCGAAAATTCAGCAGATTACTTTACTACACGACCTAGATTTTGAACATCCCGTGCGAGATATGTAAGGCAAACGGCTTTAAAGTACTGTTTATATTCGAATAATAATAATGATAATAAAATGTTCGCTTTTTTTAGATTAAAGAGTTATTGATATGTTACTTTGATAAAATGCGTTCTATTATTAATAATTTTTCACTAAATAAAGGCACAAGAGCCACTCAGGTTACTTAGTAACTTTATTATCTGAACCTAAGAGGAAGAAGTAAATGAAGGTTTCGAATACATGCAGGATAGATACCAGTGATGATGAAAGAAACATTTGTTCAGTAGTCTGTTTCACAAGTTAGGCGTTCTCCTGAAGAAGTTGTCTGTTAGGAATTTTATTCCTATCATTGGAATATGAAGTGAATGAGGACAATGACATGCAAATAACATGGCTTATAAATGTTTAATCGTCTCAGCCCAGGCAACCATAAAACGCAAAACGCAGTGAATTTACAGGGAATAAAAGTGAATGAGTATGAGAAGATTTAAAATAGATGAATTCGGGGGAAAGGGAAAAGACAAAAGGTGGCGATTGATTTTGAATTAAAATTTTTGAATATTATACATATCTTGGAAGGAAGAATTTGGAAGTGAGTTCCACAGGTGAGAAATGCAAAAAAAAAAAAAAAAAAAAAAGAAGAAGAAACTTTTGGTATAAAATTGGCGATTGCATTTAGCTATTTCAACAGTAAGACGGCGGGACCTAGGAATCAATCTAGTAGGATGCTTAAGCTCTTGTAGTCGGGTCACGACCAAAAAAATCTGTTGCTATGAAAATATTTGTAGAAAAGAGAGAAAGAAACCATTTTATGTCGGTGAGAAAGTAACTGCAGTCAGGATGTCTGATCGGAATCGACTATATTACAAACCCTTCTTTGAAATTTGTCAAGAATGTTGGAATGTACCAGATACATTTAAATATCTCTACTTATCTAACTAGAAACACTGCTTTTTTTTGTTTTGTTTTGTTTTTTGTTTTTTTGTTTTTTTATAATCATTTCAACCCATGCAAGGCAGTTTTACTGCTACTGCTGTGCAAGTGGTTACAGAGAAGGAGAGTGATTAGAAAAAGGAACAAGTCATCGAGGGTGTCAGAGAGTGCGTAAGAGAAGGATGAGAATACTGGTGTGATGAGAGTAGAGTAGACGGAGAAAATAACATGAGGGAAAGGATGCGAGTCCGTGAGATAGATGACAGGTTAGCTTACATTTAAATCCTTGAAGATTGTAGCTGTCGGGGAAGCAAGTATACGGAAGGGGATTCCACAAGCGGGAAGTACGAGTAAAGAACCTGTATTGAAGTTGATTTTATTGGTCTCATTGTAAAAGGGTGGGACCTAGCCGCTAGTCTAGTAGCTCGAGTAAATTCATGCAGGGGGGGACCAGTGAGCTAATCTCGTCGGGGCCGAAGCCGTGAAAATATCTGTAGAAGAGACAGGGAGAAGCCACATTACGCTGGTGAGGAAGTCACTGCAGCTGATCTAACAAGTCGAGATCAATAATATTGCAGATTCTCCGTGGGATTTTGTTAAAAACTCCGAGGTGAATAGCAGGGGCACCCGAACAGATGTGACAGCAGTATTCAATACATGGGAGGATTGTAGATTTATATATAAGCAGGATGGATTCAGACGGAAAAACTTCCTGTTCCTACACAGTAAGCCGACATTCCTACCAGCAGATTTAGCTATGGATTCGATGTAGTCATTCCACTGAGGTCTGATGAAAGAGGTAGGCCGAGGAGGTGCAGTGTTTTGGTTTCAGATAGACTAGCTCGATCCATGCTAATGGGGGGTGAGGGGTTAGAAGCGAATAATATTGTAAAAATATCATCAGTAGAATGATAATAGCAATAAACACGATAATAATAAAGAAAGTCCTGTATTCTTGATCACAAGTAAAGCTATCTTGATTTCTCTTCTAACAATCGCTAAAAACTCAACAGGTAGAAACTGACTGGTCACATTCAATATCTTCAAAAATAGTCTACTCTGTGATTATGGGACGTTACACGTTTGAATGTGAGATCTGGTGCAGTGCATATCGGTTCGGAAAGAGAAATAGGAGAGCCAAGTTCGAATTCACTTTCGCACAGATTAGTACCTTAGAAAGGTATTAATCTGTCTCTTGCCTACAGTTATGGGTTAAATAATAGGACAGATTGGATTCTATAGCCTTGGATGATAACCAGTCTGCCGCAGAAAGCAATGGCAACCTACTGGGGGATAATCTTCTGCCCAGTCAATCATGTCTCAAAAGAAACATGATCGCCCAAAGCGTGTATCACGTATGGCACTTAACTGACTGACTACCTTGTGGAACCGACTTCTAAGATTTTCCCCCCAACAACTACAATAATAACCAATTCTTTTCTAGGGATAACCATTTTTTTTTTTATTATTTGTTTTTTTTTTTTGTTTTTTTGTTGATTGATTAAATCATTTTATACGACTGATTAGTCATTTGCAGGTTATTTAAAGTGAGATTTTTTTTAGATTGTAAGAATTTTTTGAAGATAATAATGATTTAGTTATACAAGTCTTACGAATTAATTCATAGCTTAAAGGAGAAGATGTGGATTCCTGCGCGCATTTGTGCGTAAGTGAATATAACGAACCCAACATAAATCTACACACCGATTAACAATTCCGAGCCATTATCCATTACACTACCCTCCCATTCACGTCTCCCTGTCCCTAATGGCTCTTAGCACGCCTTCTCCTGTTACACCATGTTACCCTCTTTCCATTATCCATCTGATCAGGTAACTTCGAATATGTTATCCGCTGCTTTCTCCTGTCTCTTTTTCCTTCTATCTGGAAGAGACAAGAAACTAGTAGCCTACAACTGCACCCCACTAAAATGTTATGACATAATCAATAAATGCAAAATACGAGTCAAATTGGCATAACAGCACCTTATACATAATGGATGTGTCAGAACCGGCTCCCATCGCTAGAACAGTTTATAGTGGGTTATCCGTTCTAGTGAAGCGTAGTTGAAACAGATTAACTGAATTTGGCCTCGTTAGTAGATAGCCGACTATAAGGGAGGTATAAACAAGAAAATCAAATTGCGTATAGAAACAACATTTATATATACACAGATATCAATAAAGTTTTTTTTTTTACAAATAAAGTAATGTCTTTAGGATGGGTTCAAAGGACGTTAAAATATTCATATTTGATATCTCCGCTCTGTTGGTCGGGTAAGTAGATCAGGGGACAGCGAAAAAAAGATGAGATAGAAAGGAGAGGCGAGCATAATATGATCGCTTGACGAGGTCAAGGGACGTGCTAATTATGCTCGTACTTTCTCAACGGGCGTTGCTTTCTGGATCGGCTTTTATTTCGTCCTTGTGTGTCCCAGCAGGTCATTTGAGAATTTCACCAGTATTTAATTCTGGGCTTTCCATTGGACGATAAATAAAATTTGCGTAGGCTCGCGAAAAGGAATTATATATTTATTAATTTTTGGTTTTCTGCCAGAACATATGCGTGGAGCCGGGTGCGCAAAGACCCGTTTTGGTCATTTGCTTTCTGGATCTCTGAGGGCAAACATCCGGTCCCTCGCTTTGCTCGTATCACCACAAGCTGAAACTAATTACTTTACATTGCACACTCGGGAAAGAAGATGCCCATCAAACCCCTGCATTAACTCTGATCAATACAAACAAAAACCTGACGCAGATGTACCTTGACTGCTTTGATAAAACTGGCTCTGTGCCAGAGCTCGTGAAACTATCTATCAACAAAAGCATACAACCGTATTTTGACGCTCTCAGGATAGCCCCAATTGCGTTAATATTCAATATAAAACAGGCGCTTGACAATATAGTCAGAAACAATATCACCAAAGTGTTGACAAACCAACAGACTGGGTTTACAGCCTAGCTTACACATGTAAAAAGGATGGGAGTCTGAGAACCTACTTAGACCTAAGATACCTAAATACAGCACCCAAACGACCACATCACAAAACCCCTACAATAAAAGAGCTAAAAATCCCGTAGAATCTGCAAAAATTATAGCATGATAAAACAGCTCGTGATCTACTACCACTGGTCCCTGGAAAACGTGTACGGTTATTGGATAACCAAACAAATAAAAAAAACCCAGCAAGTGTACTAACTAAATGTACAGAAACGAGACCGTACATTCTTCAGTTCTCAGAAGGTTCATCAAAAAGACGAAACGGAGTCCAAACAAGAGCGGTAGAAACAACCACTTATAAACAAGTTCGTTTCGATGACCACATCATCTCACTACAAAACACAAAACACACACCAAGACAAAAAACACCCCAGACCAAATAACACCAAAACGACCAACAATCAACACAACTAGAAGTGGCTGTGAAATACACGTACCAACACGGTATAAAACTATAAACTGACCTTAAATAACAAATGTAACAACAATGACTTTATATTTGGTAAGGGAGATGTAACCCTATCATAGGTACTACTTCCCTACGCGTAATAAATATAACCTTCTAGGGTAGGAATAAAAAAACACTTCGAGACAACTTCTCGATAGAACATTGGATAAGACACACATAGTTTATCATTGTCTATGTACATTAATACAAATGAATCTTATTAATATAATAAAGACTTTGCTGTAGTAACATGCAACAAAACGACGTAACCTTACAGGAATTTCACTGCAGATGCTGGAATAAGAAAACTGAATAGATAAAGAATTGGCGTTCTCAGTGCAAATCAAACAGAATCCAAGAGAGATATTCTAAGAAAGATTCTTCCTTTTTTTTCAGTCTGTCCATCTTTTCCTGTAGCGTTGATTTAATTGGTCAATTTCAGAAACAGTTTTGGATATTTCAAAGTAATAGAGACGTTAAACCGGCACTAATTCCAGTCGCACTCATTCGATTCATACGTTAGCTAAATGACTGTAAAAATGACGGATGTCGTTAGTACATCACAGGACAGACATTTCACTAAATAAGTAGATTCATTCGACCGTTTGAAAGGAAAAAAAATCTAATTTGAGCAAGTATCATCTCCGCAAAAAGTAAACCTCAATCGTTATACATAAAAGATAGAAATATTTTAAATAAAATCGGAAAATAAAACCCCAAAAATATATTTCAATATTTTGCTTGCTCCATTACCTATCATAGATATATACTGTTGCTCATAGTAGCTGTTACAATCAGTGTTTGAAATATGTACATATATAGATTCGCTTCGTAATGGCAAATTTCATTTTCCCCAAAACTAGTTTCACCGAAAGCCTTAAGAAGAATGTTTTCTCCATCAAATGGTTTACTTCATTAAAAGAAAATCAAAACGTACAATATCAAAGGCAAATGACTTTTAAAAAAATATGCATTATTGTAAATTTATGTGCTGATAGCTTAATGCCGTTCATTGAATGTTTAACCGTGTTTTACGTCTGTAAACGTGCCATTGCACTGTCATTAAAAATAACTTTGGAAGTTTTACTGCAGATACTTGAATAAGAATTTTGGACTAACACAAAGTACCGGTGTTGTTAGAGGAAACGCAATATAATCGGCGCAGACTGTTGTGAGGAACAGTTTTGTTTTTATTGAAGTCGCTTCCTAGGCGTAATGATCAGCAACTCTATGTCGCTAACCATTACCCGAGCTGGAGGCGAGCAAAGAATGTTCAATTTTAAATTGCGAAGAAATACAACCAGACTTGGATGAGTAATAAATTATTATATTTCTTCTTATTATTATTTCTGGTAACACAACCCAGACAGCCCTGTTTCGCAGCTCATTAGTGCAGATTGAAACCCGATCGATCTGACATCAGTCGGAGATTCTATCTCTAAACTATCAGCGCAGACAGATTTTAGCGTGTTATATGCACAATGAAAACAAACGTCAGTAGTCAAAAGTTTTCAATTCATTGCCAAAGAACGATGCATAAATAGCAGTGAGCAGTTACTGTTTCTAAAATCTACCAATTCCCCAGAGTTCTCAGTTGGAGGGTGAGACCGTCATCGACAGACAGTCCTATTATGCTGTATAACAATGCATCACTACGGCTAGACATCCAATTGCTTCCAGCCGGGATTGAAACCCGACTTTTTTAGAAAATACAAACATAATACCCACATCTAACTTATGTAAACATTAAAAAAGAACAAATCATCACTCAATAATGTGATGGCTGTGTTTTGAAATTAAAACAATTCTGTTACTATGAAAACTATACATATTAAGATAAATAAAAAATCATCCTTCATAAAGGATAAAATATTAGAGGAAAGTGCTACGATCAACTGATAATTTCGCGTAGTTCTTACAAACACTATGCCCCGAAAAAAGGAATCATTTGTATGAATGCAATACAATATATACAAATAATCACAGTGTTTTCTGGCAGAAAAGAAAAAACTAATAAAAATTTTCCCTTTTTTTAATGTCCTCTTACCTCGTACAAAAAGATTTATAAAAATCAAAAAGTATTTTTCATTTCATTTCAAGTTAAAGGCTTATTACCATCGTTATTAACTACCTGATGAGACATTGTTCGTTAATGTCGAAACAAAATGTACAATTTCGTAGCAACTTGTAGTTTGTACATGTTGTAAGTTTACTTTATAATAACTGAATCATCAAATTTAAAACAGTATAAAAATAGAGCAATGAATATTGCTCTATTTTTATACTAAGCACTGATTTAAATTAAATTAATGATTTGAACGTTGCAATTATTTTCTTTGTTCCTTATTCATTTGGATATATATATATATAATGTGATTTACGCGTTACTCTTGAGTAAAAATTTGAGTTCTCTCACTGGCTGTCCTGTGTATACACCGCATTTTTTTTAATCATTTCACCCCGAGCAAGGCGGAAATGCCACTGATGTGCAAGGGGCTACATAAATGTAAAAAGATTAATTAGAAAAGAGTGAGGAGTACAAACTAGTTAGAAAGGAACAATAGGAAGCTGAGAAAGTAGGTGCGATGACAGATACATAGGTGGAGAGAAAGGGAAGGTTATACAGGGGTTGGGGAGAGAGCTAGAGTCCAGTGGTTAGTAGATGAGTATTGACTTTGCATTTAAATTTCTGGGGGTTGTAGCCGTCAGGAAAGCAAGAATACGTGAGCGAGTTCCACAGGCGGGAAGTGCGAGAGAAGAGCTGCAGGAGTAGAATTGTCGTCTGCATTTGGCTAACCTGACTGCGAATGTGTAGGACCCAGTTGCCAGTCTGGTTGCACGAGTAAACACCTGTTGAGAAGGCATCAGTGACTTAAGTTCGTCTGAGCAGAAGCCATGAAAGTATTTGTAGAACAGACAAAGGGAGGCCACATTTCGACGATGGGGAAGTGGCTGCAGTGGAGCCGCCAGATCAGTACCTACCACATTACAGACTCTCCTTTGGAGCTTGTCAAGAACACTGAGGAGTAGCAGGGGCAACTGACCATAAATGGCAGCAGTACTCCATGCACGGACGGATGGTTAACTTGTATATATGCAGGATGGATTCAAGCGGAAAAAACACCCTGGATCGACATAGTGACCCAACATTTTTAGCAGTAGATTTTGCTATGAATTCAATATAGTGGTTCCATTTGAGGTCTGAGGTCAGGGTAAGTCCGAGGAGGCATAGTGTATTACTCTCCGGGAGAATCGCTTGGTTCATGCTTATGGGAGGCAGGAGAGGTTGCCTGTAATGGTTGACAGACAACAGCTTGGTCTTAGATGAATTGAAGTTGACAAGCCACTTCTTGCCCCAGTTCACCACAGAGTGTAGATCCCGTTCAAGGTCAGCAGCGAGATTATGTCTGTCCGCCACGACAGGTTTCTTACTGGTGCGGGAGTATATTGTAGTGTCGTCTGCGTAGATGCCTACTTGGGACTTGATCTCGTCTGGGAGGTCGTTGATGAGAATAAGGAAGAGCGTCGGGCCCAGGATAGAGCCCTGTGGGACACCAGCATTCGTGCTGTAGGACGAAGAGGCACGCCCATTCAGAACGACCTTCAATTTGCGGTTATTTAAGAAAGATTGGATTAGGTCAAGCAGGCGACCGGTAATACCATAACCGTGTAGTTTGCATAGGAGGCCAGGGTGCCAAACCCTGTCGAAAGCCTTGGAGATGTCCAGAGCAACCGCGCGAGCCTCGTCAGACTCATCAAGGGCCTGTAGCATGTACTCCGTTACGGTTGTTAGCAGGTTGGCCGTGGACATGGCAAAGCGGAATCCATATTGCCTGTCGGAGAACAGTTTGTGGGCGGTGAGATGAACTATTTCAGCATTGATTATAGCCTCGAATACTTTCCCGAATATCGGTAGAAGACTGATAGGGTGACACTTGGATGGGTCCGAGGGTTCACCACAATTCTTAAATACAGGAACGACTGAAGAGAATTTCCAGCATGCAGGAAAGCATGAAGCAGAAAGACGGTTGTTAAATAGTTTAGAGCGGACAGAGGAAAGTTCAGGAGCACACCTCTTAAGAACTATCACCGGGATTCCATCGTCTCCACACGCCTTATGAGGGTCGAGTTTTGAAATTACTCTGGATACTACTGTCGGGGTAATATATACGTCGTGCAGTTTGGCCTCAGTTCTAATAGGGAAGTCGGGTGGGTGTACTCCGGACGAGTCGAATGTGGAGTTGAATGAGAATCAGTGGGCAAAGCACTCAGCTTTGTCCGCAGATGACGTGAGAACCTCAAATCCATGGATTAAAGGAGGTATTGAGGATTTCCTATTGTTGAGCACTCGTTTTCAAATCCTCCAATAGTCCTTGGAGCCAAACTTGCGGTCAGCTATGTGCTGTCGCATTCTCTCAGCAAACAACTGTTTGGCGTCATTTAGGGTTCTCTTGCACTCATTGCGAGCAGATGTGAACAGGCGCCTATTGTGATCAGTTGACTGTCTCCGGAATAGACGGAAGTAATGGTTCCTGTGGGCAATGGAGGCATTTCACCCATGACGAGACCTCAGAGGCACAGTCATCAACTGATAGGTTTAACACTTTTCCCCAAGGGACGTCGCAGAGGAAATCGCGAAAGGCATCCCAGTCAGCTTTTTGGTAGAGGTAGGAGGTCCTATAGGGAGGGGGCTCCTGGGGGGAGTGAAATTGGAAAGAAATACTGAGAGAGACTACAGCGTGGTCGGAGTTGCCGAGAGGGCAAAGCTGCGAGACTTGACAGGCGTCAGGGGCAGAGGTGCAACATATATCTAGCAGTGAGGAATGACCCGAGGGAGTGCTTGGGACGCGAGTGCGGAAGTCCACCACTTGCCTAAGGGATTGGGAAATAGCAAAGTTCATGGCGTGAATGCCCGCTGGATCAGTAACGGCGTTTTCAAGCCACTCAGAGTGATGGGCATTGAGGTCTCCAAATACAAATATGTGGGCGAATGTGTGATAGGAAATAGCCTTATCTATGTCGTCAGCAATGCTATCTAGTAGGGAGCAGTCAGGAGAGAAGGGAGAACGGTAAATAAAAATAGGTAACTAACCGAACTGAGGGGAGACAGACGGAGACATATGTATTGGTGGTCAGTAGTTTCGAGTGGAGTCACCCTAGCTATGGGGAGGTGTTCGCTGACATAGACACCCAACCCATGCATGTGTACAGTGGAATCCTTCCTTAAAAGGGGAAGATACCCAGGGATGAAGAGGTCAGAGAAGGGAATAGCTGAGTTGAGGTTAGTTTCGCAGAGCGCAAGGATGTCAGGGGACTTTTCATGCAGGAACGCTTCTACACTAGGAAAGTTAGTACGAATGCCCCGGATATTAGTGAAGGAAAGGTTAATGGGTTTAGGTGGTTTGGATTTAACTGGTTTAGGGTCATTTCTGATTTGTTTAGTCATGATTCTGTTTGTAGAAAGAGACCTAGGGTAGAGAATATAGGCGGTCATTATCCACGATCTGTTCTGGGAGGGAAACTGGCTAGGGCTGCAACAAGGTGTGGCCTCGGGGTTGCCCACCGAAAGCGCTTGCAGGCACACCTATCCATGCGCGACATGGCACTACAAGAACCCCGATATTATACAACTGTTGATCAGAGCAGCCGCTCTTGTCGCTACGCAAGAGTTAGGGCTCGTAACTACCAGTCGGAAGCAGCAACTAGGAAACTGCCAACCCGGTACCCTCACAGTGATGAGCCGTTGCCACGAACCACCCAGATCGCAGGAGACTCACGGAAGCACCAATACCAAGGTCTGAAGAGAGAGAGAAGAGAAAGCCGGAAACCACATCCTAAACAGGAAACAATGGGCAAGCTTCTACTCCAGTTCAATAGACATGAGAGGAGTATTGACCGGGCGATAGTGTGACCTATCTACTCCTATTTAAAAAAAATAAAAAAATAACACAAAACACAAACTTCCAAAAGTGGAGCGTTAACTAAGTTTTAACTTAGTTAAAGTCCAAATGAAGCATGAACGCCAAAAAGGGAGGGAAAAAATACAGATTTAAGAATCAATTCGTAACATACCTCACAGTTTAACACAGGAAATTTGAATTAAGAAGTTTCACTATTCAATTCTTGCTTTTCCCAAAAATCAACGTCGAGTTAAGCTGCTTGGTAAATTATATATAACACGCTAAAATTTCTTCTCCTTCATCCAGGCTAAAAGTAAGTCAATGTTGAACCACACTGATGAGCTGTGATACAGCAAAAAAGGCTTGTATATGGATGACTAATATATATATATATATATGTGCTGTAAAGTTGAAATGGTATTTGGTGCTAAAATTGCTGTGGTATACTGGTGGATAGTCATTTTAGGCAGGGAGATTGTTTGTCATAAATTGCTCGTTAGAAAGGTAAGGATATTGCGTTAATACAATCACTGTGAAAAAAACTTATCACTGCACTGAGTGGTGTTATTTCAGTCATGGGCGACTGAGAAAAACCAATTGACCCTGAAGAGTAAAAATATTACAGTAATGATCTGTTGTGAGGTTCTCCCTTTTCCTAAAGATGGAATCGTCCAAAGTATACTTATACTACTACTATAGAAGCGAAACAGGTGAATCCTGCGTTTTCACGCTGTAATTCCACTAATGCTGTCAGCTCACTGCCTTCGGGCGGAGGGCATTAACCCAGTCGTGGCTCCTCCGAAGGGTAGAGTAACGACTGGGCAAAATTCGACAGATATTTTTAGCTGGGCTATATGGCTCGGAGAACCCACGTTAAAAAGGGCTTGTGCCACATTTTGCCCTAGTGGGGGATGTAAATAAATACTGAATACCGCGTTTACCCAGAGGGTTAACCGGAGAATACAAGAGTCCAGAGAGAGATTAGCAGTCAGTACACAGTAGCTCATAATAACTCTGTGCTCCACTTATCGAGAAGATTATTACGCAGTACCCGTCAGCTTCAATACTCAATATACTACGGTTTCACTTCCAGAGACTTGTACATATACATTTTACTAACCCGTATTCCTGGACTACTAATCTTCATTCGAGTCTGTATCTTTACGTTAATACACTTATATTCTATCTAAATTACTGGTCGTTGTTCATTTACTTGTGTGGACCCTATTCCCGGGATCCACAACATGATCTCTCGAAACTACTCAGTCAGCATGACTGAAATAACACAGCTCGGTCAAGTGACAACTTACTAAACGTTATATATAGTTTAGTTTAGTTGTTTGTTTTACCAGCATATCTACCCTTTTGGGTTATTTAATGCTAAAGAATTTGTTTGGTTTTTGTTTACTGCTTGTTGATGTTTTGTGAGTCTATTGCTGTCGAGATATAAGTAGAGGTGTTGTGATTTGATGCGTGACGGTTATATGCTATGTTCTTTTGCAACTATATTTTGTTATATAATTTTGTTGCTTTTAGAAATTCTAAAAGGTCATTTGGATTAACTTCGTTGAAGATGTCTTTCAGATTGTTATCTTGATAGTATTTTAATCGCATTCGTTCAAGATCTATGTTTCACTGTATAGAGCTCCTGACATGGAATGCAAATTGGTGCCTCCTCACCTTTTAGTAGGTGTGAATGGGTGACAGCGGTGTGGCCTATGTGAAGTCTAGTCATTATTACTTCTTCTCTTCTTGACATTTTCCTATTGGAAATTTTAAATTCCATCCATTCTTCGAGGATGAGTTTAATTTTGTAGAGTTTGTTATTTTTGCAGGAGTTCCACAAGCCCTGCCATTCTGTCGTAATAAAGTTGTTGATTAGGGTTTTGTAATCTGTGTGGGGTACTTTTATATCATTAATATTGATGTGTAGGGTACTTTTATATCACTAACGTTGATGTTTAATGATCTTTTAGCAGCTAGTTTTTAGCAGTTTACTTTTTCGTGTCCTCTGAGACCAATGTGGCATAAAACAATGTTTTTTTTTTGGGGGGGGTTGTTTTTGAGGATGATTCTTTGTAGGAGATTGATGATCAGAGGGTTAAAAGAGAAAAGACATAACTTTCTCAGTTAATTGACAAACTGCCTCACATTAATTTTATTAACGCCCTATCTCAAACTATATCGAGTGATTTATGACAAAAAACCTATTTATCAAAAATGCATTTCTACCAGTAAATCATTAATAAAACAGCTATCGTGGCACTAGAGAGAGAAAGATTCATCCGCAGACAGATCTGTTTCGCAGTATCCCAGCTCCTCAGTAAAGATAGACATCCGATTGCTTTTAACCCAGGATTGAAACCCGACCGAATTGGCGTCATTCGGCGATTCTACCTCTGAGCTGTGGGAACTCGGTAGAAGGTGGCAGACTTTTAGCGTATGATGTATCATACGCCAGTGGCCAGAGTGCTATAATTCATTACTGAATAAGCGATGCCTAGATGCTGGTGTAGCTACTGTTTTTTCAAAGTCTATATATATATATATATATATATCGGAATAATGACTTGATACCACAGAACAAAATTACAGATTTGAATAAATATAATTTTATATTCATTTTATTTTTTTTATAATATTCGGACCTAGGCTGTCTTTTGGCCAACGCTTCTTCAGGGACCAATATTTGGCACAATTGTAATTATATTTGACTGAATAACGTTTAAAATTACGATTATTATGCATTAAGAAAATAAATATATTTACGATTAAAATAAATGCGTAAATGAAGAAATGGGTAAATGATCATAAAAGAGAAAAAATGAAACTCACATATCTCCAAATATATGCAGTGATCTTAAAAAGTTGGCCTTTTGACTGCACAGTAGAAGCTGAAATAATTTCAAGCATAAAGCATCCCAAATTAATAAATGATGGTTTTATTTACTTGTGTGCAAAATAGGAAATGAGTCAGTCGAAGAACGTGACGAGCATGACACATTTTTCAATGGGTGTTGTTCAATCGCTGACTCCTGTGCTTTTTGTGATACACGAGTGTTATTACGTAAATGTAATCTAACATATTTAGGAACGTGTAGGCTTATTCTCGATTCAAACATAAGACTGGTCCACCCTATATATTCAGCTTCGCACTGACAAATGAACTTATATATATATATATATATATATATATATATATATATATAATAAAAAGTGTTAGAAGCCGTGAACGTTTTAAAGTGTATATTTATTGTAGTATAAAGATATTATGCATATAATGATATTTTAAGTGTCCATAATGGTATTTGTGACGCTAAACGTGTTTCGAGTCAAAGCTTGACTCTCTTCAGGCGAATAAATTTGTGGCTTTATATGCCGAGTTCCTTTTGGAGTTAAAACAACTACAAACCGGTTGAATCTTCAAGAGGAAACTCATTCTTTACATGCCGAGTTCCTTTTGGAACTCGGCATGTAAAGCCACAAATTTATTCGCCTGGAGAGAGTCAAGCTTAGACTCGAAACACGTGTAGCGTCACATATACCATTATGGACACTTAAAATATTATAATATGTATAATATCTTTGTACTACAATAAATATACATTTTAAACTAAACGTTCACGGCTTCTCACACTTTTTTCTATACCAATTTCTCTCGTTGTAACAACCCTATTTTCTCTTCAAATATATATATATATATATATATATATATATATATATATATATATATAAAGTTTCATTCAAAAAGACAGACAAGGTGAGATGGTTTAGATTTTCTTTATAAATATCCATGTGATCTTAACTTTTTTCTTTTCAGAACATAAGTTATGTGGAAATAGTCCGAATATTTTATTTCTCTAAGTGATTTTGGCGATACTTTTAGCCAATATCAAGGATTAAATCTAATTTACTTTTAACTGAATATGAACTATGAACATTTCTACAATGTGCTCACCGTTTTCGGAGTATAAAACATATCTATAAGTCTACATATACACACAAATACCCTATATATTAATTTTTAGATAACTTATGTCTTGAAAAGAAAAAAATATGAGATAACATGAAAAACTATAAAAAAGAACTTTACTATCACACCATGTCTGTCAATTTTAATGAAACTTGAATATATATATATATATATATATATATATATATATATATTCTAAACATATATTGTTAAATATAAGTGACAATGAATGTCTGTTATGTTTAATCATGAGCCGTTCTAAACGTCGTATTTTGGCTTTAATTTCAGTTGAAAATAAAGACAAAAATTCTCCAACATTTGGATATTTTTTATTAATTTGTTTCTAAGCTTTCGGCTGACATGAGCCATCTTCAGAGAGGTCACCAAGACGGTAACATAATAACATCCACCATCACCGACGATTTTCTATTGTGTTGATGAAAGTTTAGAAACAAATTAATAAAAAAATTATCCAAATGTTGGAGAATTTTTGTCTTTATTTTCAACTGAAATTTAAGCCAATCTACGACGTTTAGAACGGCTCATAATTAAACATAATAGACATTCATTTTCTCTTATATTTAACAGTATATGTTTAGAAAATTATTTGCTGCCTAAATACACTATATATATAGGTTTATATATATATATATATATGTATGTTGTCAGACAAATAACAATAGTTCATTATCAAAGAACCAATAGAGAAAGAGAGTGAACACTGTCGATAAAATAATAATGGTAAACTTGTGCCCCATTCTAGCATAAATCGATTGAATATCAGTAGAAAAAAGAAGAATAGTGATCACAACAAAAAGAAGAAATAAACACCTTGCATTTGATATAATCAGTGTCACAGGTGTGGATTAACTCAGACAGAGATAGGTCAAATGTCAAATCAATGTCGCAAGAAACTTTAAAAAATTGATCATAAAGACATTTATCTCGACATAATCGAGAAAGTACAAAACAACGAAGGAAAATAAACAAAACAAATAAATGTAAATTTCTTCGAGAAATAATGTTAGGAGACAAAACCAAACGATAAAGTTCAGTAAAGGAAAGAAAACAGCAAAAATAAAAGAACAAGCAAATAAGCAAACAAAATAATATTTTTAAATTATGCAGTCGCAAAGCTTTGCCGATATTTATATGACAAAAATTGTACTTAAGTATTTGTTTAAATTTTATACATCTTTACGCAAGTTTGTGTTTTTTAACAGCTGAACCAAACTACTGTAATTGAATTGGACGTTTTTATCTGGAATTGAACCACTTCCTCATGCGCCACTATTTTTTCCCAGACTCTAGATCAATAATGAGTAAATCAATATTACTTATCACGTTAACGCTATCCCAACAGTAGGGGCACCTCGGCGTGGTCTAATGGTTAGCAAGCTTGTCTCGCTGGAACCAGTTACAACTGAGGAGAGAGTTTGACAATCACTGGGTGTCCCATACTTTCGGCCTTGTGCTACATCTAAGCGGCGCATAGAAAATCACCTATCGAATTCGCTCCTCAAGATTCAACCGGTTTATTGTTGTTTTCACTCCAGCAGAATAAAAATCTGTTTTTCTAACTAATTAAAAATACATTATTTGCATTCTTCTAACTGTTTTCCTCATCTTTAGTGCCATATTCATATTCACGACGTTTCAACCCTTGTAATCGCCGATCCTCCTCAGTTTGTTTTAATTTCAAACCGAACCCTGTATTTCGATCACTAGAGTATATTCTTATAGAGCCATGAGACACGCCACTTCCAAATGTCTTAGTTATCTCCTTTTAATTTAACTCTCCAAGTTATTTTTTTCACCACTGCTGCGTCCAGGTATTGAACTTACTAGTCTTTCGGTCAAGTCACTGGATCTAACCAGCTCTTTTATCTTCTGGGCTATGTGTAAATACTACTTCATCTCAGAAGTATAGACAAAAATTAATTAAAAATAATATGCTCGTGTAGAAAGTATGACGATATCTATCAATCTTCAAAAAAACGAAGAGTTCCCATCAGGTACTGCAAAAATAATATAAAGTTCTAACTTAAAATTTTCATCATTTTTTGTAAATCTAAAATTCGAACTGGTTTCTCTTAAATGTGATAATTCTATAATGAACATAATGCCACATACTTTTCCATAACAGCTGTGTTCCCGATAATGAGGATTGCTTGATTTTTTTTCACGGTTTTTTAACATTTTGTGGATTATATATAGTCGAAAGATATTTTTGAATTTTAAGAAAATGTTTTATTTTTAGCGAATGAATATTGTCATAACAATTCTTTAAAATAAAAAGAAATTTTTGAACATACCAGTACTACTATTTAACCCATATATAGGGAGAAGAAGAATGGATTTATATTTTCCCTAAGTGTATTTGCGCGTAATTAAATGCAATAAACTCGATTGGAATTCGAGCACTGCTACCAGATTTTCTTTTTCCATCAATGAAAGTTTTCCCAAATTAACCCAAAAATGCGCTATAATCGACACAGAGAGAAAAAAATGACTATAAATTAATTCTAGGTGTAGTTTTCAAACATTCAACCTTGTTTCTGTGTTGGTTTGTTGACACAAACAATCACTGTTATGAGATACATAATTACTTTCCAGACACACATTTAACAATTTATGTTTAAAAGTTTTGATGATGTAATATTTATAGCACTGAGGAAAAAGACGTAACTTTTGGCGAACTAGGAATAGAATTTTTATGTTTTCTGCACGTGGAATGATTCCATATGTGGAGCATTCGGAATGAAGATGTAATATTTGGTTAAACTGATAAATAATATGTCACTTTAGGCGTAATCGAAATGACGATGTGATGTTTGGAAATCTTGGAATAAAGATTTAATATTCGGAGCACTGAGAAGGTATATGTAACTTATGTGTCACTCGGAATAAAGATATAATCTTTAGAATGGAGGGATATTTAACGTTTGGGGTGCTGGGAATGTAGATGTAAGGTTTTGGATACTAAGAGAAAAATATATAATTCTTGGAGCCCTCGGGATGAAGATGTAAGTTTTAAAGAAATGGGAAGGATTATGTCAAAGGAGTGTACATAATACAGGTGATATTTTTGGAGCAGCGGGAAGAAATATATAGCTTTTGGAGAGTTCCTAATACAGATACAATAATGAGGGAACATTCTTTTGGTTAAAATCTTGTTTTACTGCTTATCAACCGCAATAGGTTATTTAATGCCGAGAGGTTTTTAGGATAGGTTTGTATAAATTGAATATGTATTTTTTGTCATAAATAAGTTTGTAAATTATGGCTCACTGAGATACTTTTGTAGAGAGGATTTTTGTCGTGCATTAAATGTATTGCTAGAAAATATTATTTTCTTCATTTTGCTATAAATATATATTATTGATCATTTTACTATAAATATATATTATTGATCATTTTACTATAAATATCTATTGTTGGTCGTTTAGTTATAAATATGTAATGTTAGTCATTTTTCTATAAATATTTATTACTGACCATTTTACGACAAATATGTATTGCTTGTCTTTCTTCTGTCATATAGTTGATCATTTTGGTATAAAGATGTTTTTTTTGTCATTTGGCTATAAATATGTGTTATTGATCATTTCCCTATGAATATTTACTGTTTTCTTTTACTATAAATAAGTATTATTGGTCATTTTACTCTATGTAATTGGTCATCTCTCTATAAATATGTATCATCTGTCATTTGACTATAGATCTGTATCGTTGGTCATTTGACTATAGATATATAATACTGGTCATTTTGATTTATAGTGATTTTGAATTATAGTCACGTTATTATAAATAAATATCATTTATATGTATATATATATATATAGGAAAGGATATTAATAAAAAGTTTTGAATTTAAAAATGTACTTTTTTTTAACAGTATTTGTTTATTTCTATTATATTTTATATTTCAGACCGCCCTCTGTCCTTCATCAGAAACAACTGATTTTTAAATTTGAATTAGAAACGTAATCCCCTCAAATTAAAAAAAATCTATCGTATACAGCTCATTTATTAGAATAAAACGCATTTGCTCAGACCATCCAGATTTTCTAAACAACATTAACAACCCAATAAAACAGTTTCTAAAATGTAAATATCCAATAAAAATAATAAAGGAAGCACTACATAAAACCATCCACATAGATCGTAGCACACTACTCACATACAAAAAACGAAAAGATAACAACCGAATTCCCATGGTTTTTAACCATAATCAATATTCCTACACACTTATCAAAAATTTTAAAAATGATTACAGGAACCTCCAATCAAACAAAAACATCAAAGACATTTTCGATAAACCACCCATAAATGCAAAGAAACAAACACCCAACCTATCAACTATCCTCACTTCTAACAAATATTTAAATAATACAAACCTATCAGGGAATTTAAAATGTGGAAAGCCTCGCTGTTTAATTTGTAAACATTTAATAACAGACAAAACATTATCTGTACCCAACACCAAAATAAAATTACACCCACCAAACCTTACTTGTGACAGCAAAAACATCATCTACTTTCTCTTCTGCTCAATTTGCCCCAACAGTGGATATATCGGCGAATCCGGTAATAGCTTTAGATTTCGCTTCAATAATCACAAACTAAATATACGACAAAAAAATATGTACTCCCTAATTGCAGCCCATTTTAATCAACCTGATCATACTTTAGAAAATTGCAAATGTTTACTAATAGACTCCAATTTTAGTTCTACATACACACGCAGAAAGAAAGAAACATACTGGATTTTAAAATTAAATACACACAAGCTAGGGTTAAATAGGGACTTAGGTGTGTTGAATCTTTACAAATATTTCAATAGCTAAAAAAAATTTTTTCAGATATTCCAAGAAATTTTTATCTAAAACAAACAGACTTTCTCTACGGACATGCCGCATGTTGTGAACAAACACACCACGTGATGTAAACAAAAAAATATTCGAACGCTATCGTGAAATACGTTTCTAATTCAAATTTAAAAATCAGTTGTTTCTGATGAAGGACCGAGGGCGGTCTGAAATATAAAATATAATAAAAATAAACAAATACTGTTCAAAAAAAGTACATTTTTAAATTCAAAACTTTTTATTAATATTCTTTCCTATACATATTAAGACAGTATACGTGGATAATCATCACTATATATATATATATATATATATATATATATATATATATGCACAGTACTGTGCAAAAGTATTCGGACAAGAATTATTTTATCTTTTATGAGGCATATTGACAGAAAATAAACAATTTAATTAAAGTAATTTTATTTGATTTGATCAACAAATGTTTTAACAAGAAGAAATACGTTACAAAATAAATCTAATGTTTAATATAAGAACCTTTTACTTTGATCACAGCCTTTATTCTGTCAGGCAATGACATCACAAGCTTCTTCAATGTTTCTAATGGTATCTCCTGCCAATCAGTTTGTATTTGTTCCCAAAGTGTGTCTTGCAGAGTAACATTAGATTTATCAATTCGAGAGGGGGAATAAGAAAAAAGTCAGTCATATGCAAGGCTAATAGAATAATGAGTAGTAGCAAAATAACCTGTTTCGTAGAAAACAGGAAAAATTAAATATAACTTCTTTTTAATACATTTCATTTTCACCTAGTTTTAAATTAATCAATATTTATTAAGAATTTACTTAGCTTTTCACCCTGTATTTGAATTTCAGTGAGGTTTTTAGGAAAATCACCCCTGTCCTAATAATTTTGCACACTACCGTAGTATGCAAAAGTGTTAGAACAGGGGTGATATTAAACTTTATTTTGATCCCTCATAAAAGATAAAATAATACTGTATATATATATATATATATATATATATATATATAACGTAGAATATTTGGTATTTAGTATTTATTTCCGATAGAGACGAACTCAAAAGATCTAAATGTTAAATTTATTTATTTAATTTAACAGAGTAATAAAATCCAGAAAAAAATTAAAATGGATGAATTTGAATATTTAGTGTTGTAACATTTGGGTCTGACGAGCAGCAGGTTGTTTTTTTTTTTTGCTGCAAAATACGTATTACCCATGAAACTATAGAATATCTAAAACATTTTCTAGAGTATATATATATATATATATATATATATATATATATATATATATATATTCTGGTAATTTTATTATAAATATATATTTTATATTTTCATACTGCTTTGTTTTTCATTTAGAGGTTCACTATTTGTCCATAAAAGAAAAAATATATAACAATTAGAGCACTTGGATTTTAGATTCAACATTTAGAGTACTGGGGAAAGAGGTTTTAAGGCATGATACGCTCGCAATCAAGGTGTCATTTTTTAGAAAACTGAGCAGGAATCTGTAACTATTGGTACACTTGAAATGAAAAGCTAATACTTGGGTAACTTGAGAGAAGTACACTCTTGTGCAAATTAATTAAAACAACTGCTTTAGATTGCAATTTTTTTCAACATACGCTCAAATTTAGACCCATTGAAGTGACAGGGTGTAATCGATTTCTATTTTATCTTCACATAAGGTCCTTTACAATACTGTTCACTAATATAAATTTATTTTCAAAGGTGTATGATGAAATTTATTAGGCCTTTAAAATTATTACCTAATCCGTGATTGCATCAGATGTTTATCACGCCCAGACACCAATGTCTCGACTGCCGATAGGTTGTTGTTCTGCCACTGTCTGCGATGGACCTTACTTCACGGAAGCGTGCAAAAATTGTAACACTGCACGAACACACTGGAAAAACCTTACTAAAAAATCACGGTTATTGTTGGTGTCAGCCTTCCAACTGTCAGTCGTGTAATCAAGGCAAGGAAACAAACTTGATCTATTAGTGCAAAAGGTGAAGTAAAATGTGGTCGGAAGAGAAAAACAACATCAAGAGACAACGTATACGTGATCAAGGAAAGTGTGAAAAATCTTAGTAATATATTATACGTTTTGTTTCAATTAATTGGGTTGGGTGCAACTTTTGGAACAATGATAATGAAACTATAATTTTTAGAATACTGAGAATAAAGATCCAGTGTTTGAGGAATTTTGAAGGGTGTGTATACTATTTTGAAAATTGGGAATGAAAAATATTATATGTGGAACGCTTAGAGCGAAGACGTAAAATTTGCATTAATCGGTAAGCAGGTGCAATATTTGCTGCACTCGGAAGAAAGAGATAATGTTTGGAGAACCGTACGTAAACATGGAATGTTTGAAACGCTCAGGGTGAAGATGTGATATTTCTAATGTTCGAAATTATTCATTAAGACTCCTATAAATAAAATTGTAGAATTTAACAAAATGCAGATTCATATCACGAATAAGCGAGATGCAAACGTACACGAAAGAGTCTTGCTGCTAATTGGTCCCAAGGTGACATAGGACTTTGCTTCGAAGCCAGAAATAAAAACAAAAAGTAATCAGCAGAACAGTAATTATTCTTCTTAACAACATTTATTAATAGTTGAAAATGAGAATCAATGTGTCTGTTCGATGAATATAATGAAAACAAATAAAGAAAATATTTATATGAAATGCAGAATGCTAGCAAAAATATATGGTTAAGATTCCAAACCTATCTATTTATATAATCTCTCTCTCTCTCTCTCTCTCTCTCTCTCTCTCTCTCGATTACTATATATATATATATATATATATATATTATATAAATTATAGTTATAATGCCAATAGCAACAGAACTAATTCTGTCAAAGTCATCAATAACTGAACTACAAATAAGATCGTCTTGAAACCCATAATAATATATAGACAAGAAAAAATTTAGATATTCTACAATGTAGAATATTAAAATCTTTTCTAGATTATATTACTCTGTTAAATTAAATAAATAGACCCATAAAACTGTAGAAAATCTACAAAAATTTAACGATTATTTTACTCTGTTAAATTAAATAAATAAAGTTAACATTGTGTTCTTTTCAGTTCGTATCTATCGGAATTTGCCTGACTTATATACCAAATATTCTACGTTATATATATATATATATATATATATATATATATATATATATATATATATACATACATAAATCAGACAGATTTCAGTCAACAATACGGTGATCCTTACTCATACACACAGTAAGAGGAACCTGCAGATATTGGAGGCCATGTACATCAAATCGAAACAACCAACACTTAATAAAATCAACTTTAAAACAGGAAATAACATATTACATTGCATTTGACTACATGGTTTTGTTGTCATTTTGCGTTATCCCGCGGTGTGACGTCATAAAACCACATCTCAAACTTAAGAACTGCGTTTATTATTTTTGGTAAGTATTGCTTTGAACGCAACTGAATGCCTTCAAGCACAGAAAAATTGTATTATAAAACGTATTGTTGGTAATTCTACAATAAAATCTAAAGCTAATCATTTTTAATAAATATGTGCCGTTGTTCATTTTGGTATAAAGATGTTTTGTTGGTCATTATGCTATAATTATGTATCGTAAGTCATTTCACTATAAATATATATCGTTGGTCATATTGCTATAAACAGGTGTTAATGGTCATTTTACAAAAGAGCAGCTCAAAATGCCAAATACAGGTCGAGGGTATTAAAATCAAGCAGATACCAAATCTAAATATCTGGAAAATGTTCTATCAGAAAACGAAATGTGCGAAAGAGAAATTCGTAGACGACCTGGCAAGGTGAAGGACGTGTTCCAGAAGCTGAGCGGAGTATTAAGAGACAGGAAAATTTCACTAGAAACAAAGAAGAGAGTACTGGATTGCTATGTGATGCCAACTCTTCAATATAGCAGTGAATGAGAGACAATATCATCGAAGATGAAGGAAAACTTGAGGCAATTGAAATGTGGTTCTACAGAAGGTTTCTGCGGAGATCATGGATCGGGCATGTGAGCAACGATGAGGTTTTGGAAAGGATGGAAACGAATAGGAAATTAATACTGAGCATCAGGAAGAGACAGTTAAAGTTTCTGGAACATGCAATGAGGAATAGTTCTTGGAGAACCTGATACTAACAGGCCAGAAAATGGGAAGGAAAGACATTGAACAAGAGCGTGTAAAGTACTTGACTGGCCTGTGCGTGTAGATGGCAGAGCGAGGTTTGAGCGGTGTATCAGGAGAAAGCGTGTTGAGAGCCACCAGGGATAGGGAGACGTGGAAAGCCATAATCGCCTACCTTTTGAAGGGAAAAGGCACATAGAAGAAGTAGAAGAAGAAGAAGAAGAAGAAGAAGAAGAAGAAGAAGAAGAAGAAGAAGAAGAAGAATTATCGTTGGTCATTTTACTATAAATATATATTGCTGGTTCTTTCGCTTTAAATATATTTTTCCTCTATCTATATAATGCTGGTCATTTTGCTTTAAATAGGTATTGTGTGCCATTTTACTGTCAATAAGTATGTTTTGCCATTTTACTATAAATATGCATTGTTAGTAATTTTTCTATAAATATGAATTGTTGGTAGTTTTACTATAAAATGTATAGCCGGTAATTTTACTATAAATATGTATATTGTTATTTTCATACTATTTTTTTTGTTTGTTTTGGACTTTCACTATTTGATACTAGCTCAAAAACTAACAGCCGTATCACCGAGGTTCAGGGTAGACCTGCGAACAATAACAATTTAGAGGTGATTCCCGCTCCTCAATCTCGATTCTGATATGAAGATTTTTCCCCAATTCTTATCATTTTCTCTTGAATTCGAATTTTATTTACTCTTGTGGTTCTCACGAAGAAATCCACCCCAAAGCATCAGCTTAGATTTGCGTCAATACGAATGGTGAAATATTTTGTACTTCGTTGGTAAATCTTGCAATAATTTTTTGGATTTTTTTGGTATTTTTTTAGTTTTTTTTATGTATTTACTTGGTTTCAGGATAGATAAATATTTGCTGTTTATATTTGAATCTATTAAAGATAAACTTGGTTCCAGGATAGGTAAATAATAGTTGTTTGTTTACCTGTCTGTTTTTTTTGTTTTTTTTGGTGTGTGTGATAAGTAAATCTCACCTCATAACATTTGTTTTTTCCTCTTAAGTGTTTAAGCATTTATATGGTTAGAAGATTGCCTCTAATCTGTATTCGTTTAATTTTTTTCTATATTTGAGTCTATAAAATCTTAATTAGTTCAATAGATAATTATTTGTTCGTTATATTTGAATATCCTCTCATAATAAAGACCGCTGTGTGTTTACTTTATATATATATACAATGGTTTTATTTTAATAGAAAGGATATTCAAAGATAAAGAACAAATAATTATCTATCCCGAACCAATTAAGATTTTATAGATACAAATTTTAATTGGTTCGGGATATATAATTATTTGTCCGAAATGGTGTGAGTCGGCTGTTCTACCTCTAAGCTATGGGCGCCCTGTAGAAGGAGAGGACTTTTAGCGTGTGATCTATCTTGTATACCTACGCCAGTAGTTAGAGTGTTCTAATTCATTACTGTATGAATGATGCGTATATGCTTGAGTAGCTACTGTTTTCCAAAGTCTACCATTCTTCCAGAGTGTTCAATCAGGGTGTGAGAGCGTAAATAGTCATACGCAGACAGATCTGTTTCGCTGTATCACAGCTCATCAGTACGGTTAGACATCCGATTGCTTTTTATGCAGAATTGAGACCCGACCGAATTGGCGTCAGTCTGCGGTTCTATGATACACAAGGATTGACGTAGACATGTGTTAAAAGCGCACAGATGTCCCAGCAAAATATAGAACTCTCTCAGTTACACTAACCATACGTGCACGTTGCTAGTACTGCTATGCTAACGGGGTTCTGGTGAACGTTGAGTGTTCAACACCGAAAAACTGCCCTGTGGACTGTTTTTTGAACCAAAGGCTATGGGATAGGTAAACTAGACAGAAACTTCCAGTGTAACCCGTCTGATTACGCTCTGGTGCCCATTAACCTAAGTCTCAGTCATAGATAAATTATATAAGGTGGTAGAAGTGGCTCCAGTAAGCCAGGGTGAGGGCAACCCTACTAGGAGAAGGCAATCTCTGACACAAAAACAGCGGATGGCTATTTCCCGCATCCACTTGGTCTGCAGTTTGATATGTTGCCAGCTATCTTGCCAGTTTGTTGCTGGATCTCAAATCATTAAGCCAAGAAAGGGACTTTGCTGGAGTACAACGCTATGTTTCGATATTAACACCTACGTACAGATAATTCTTCAGGCAATGTTATCTGTCAGTTCTCAGAAGTCTTGCACTAGCAAGACTGAAAAGTCATCAATGGGCTCATGGACGGTCAATCAATGGAAGAGTCTGGCATTTTTTGTAAAATACAATTGTAAAACAGGCTTGTCAACCGGTTTCGCGCCTCTCACAATAGAGCTAAATCGAGATGAGTAAAGAAGTTACCGTTTGAAAAATATGGAGAAAATGTAGAGGAAAAGAAATCTAAATGGATATGAGTTGTAAACCAGATATTTTTGAAAAATACCATCATTATGGGTAACTACAATATTTTTATCTGTTTGAGCGGTAGTTAAGTCTTTTACCACTAAATATATTTTCATATATATATATATATATATATATATTTGGGCTCAACCAAAGACACCTTTAAGACCAGGCGGTTCAACCACAGATCTACAATTAAAATAGAAAAGTTAAAAAACAATACAAAATTGGCTAACCACGTCTGGAAATTGAAATCAAAATATGAAAAAGTTCCACACATAACGTGGAGCATTGTAAAAACAACCAAGCCTTACAACGGTGGAGAAATATGTAGACTGTGCCAAGAAGAAAAATTAGAAATTATGACATACCCAAATAAAGACGAACTGTTAAATGAAAGAACAGAAATTATGAGAAAATGCATCCACACTAAGAAATACCTCTTAGGTTCATACAACAATGGTTGAAAACGTCATAATTCTTTCTCTGCGATGTGAATGTTCAAATATAACACCGTTTAAGAGCGTTCTTAAAATGAAAAACGGTAAAAGTTAAAATCATTTATTACAAATCGCCTGAAGACACCACTCATGGTAGCGAAATAACTCGTTTAAAAATGAAATATATATATATATATATATATATATATATTATTTTAGTTAATTATATATACCTCAAACTATCCTTAATTAACTGTCACATTGCTATGTACGCTTGCTTTTACTATCAGCTAACTCGAAAAATCTAGCAATTTTGCCTTTCATAATTAACTTAATGACTTTACGTCTATTTGCTTACATTAAGATTGTTATTTATATTGAAAACACGATTTACGGTAAATATTTTATTGCTTTTATTTCAATCTCTATTTCATCTCAAACAATATATTGGCTAAAAATTTGTTCAAAACCTATTTAAACTAACATTTTCCTTCCTCCTGCCACATTGTTACACTTTAATATCTGAATATTCATTGGTATGCACACACGAATCTTTTAAGTTATAATAACCTCCCACTCCATTACATTTATATAAAATGTTTTGAATATGCTATTCTATATATATATTGAAACCTAGGTTGTTATTGGTCATATATATATATATATATATATATATATATATGACCAATAACAACCTAGGTTTCTACCATGCAGTGTCTTCAGTCAATTTGCAATAACTAATTTTACCGTTTACCTTTTGTTTTGTTTTGTTTTGTTTTGTTTTGTTTCGTTTTTTTTAAAAGAACGATCACATAACGGTGATTTTTTGAAACGCTCACGTAACGCGGGATTTTTGAACGCACAATGTCTAAAATTACAAGAAATTATGATGTTTTCATCCATTATTAGAATTATTTCTTATAATTTTAGCATTAAACCTGTAATTTTATCAGAATAAAAGAACTATTTTCTTGTACAAAAAAAAAAAAATGAACACGTTCAACTCTAGTAGAATAAGAATTTATCCTCGTGGGAGGTATAATTTCACCTCCTTAAATTTTTCCCCGGTTCAAGGGGAGCAACTCTTCTCTCTAACAAATTTCCATGTGTTCACCTAGGCAAAGCAAAATACGATTAAAAATGCGTGCGTGTCAATTACAGAACTATTTTTACAACATATAAAATTAAAATACATAAAAATGTTTTTACATATAACATGTCAGTCAGTCCGTTAAGGGCCATAGTTGAAACACGCCTGGGTGATCATGTCTCTTTCGAGACATGACTGACTGGACAGAAGGTTATCCCGCGGTAGGTTGCCATTGATTTCTAAGGTAGACTGGTTGCCAGCCAAGGCTATAGAACCCAATCTGTCCTGTTATTTAACCCATAACTGGGAGGAAGAGACGGATTAATACCTTTCCTAAGTGTATTTGCGCGTAAGTGAATGCAAGGAATTCAACTGGAATTCGAACTCGGATCCCCGATTTCTCGTTCCGGGCCGATATTCACTGCTCCACAACACACCTCCTAACATTTACAGTTCAATAAATGATTAGCATCAGAAATGTGTACAATAAAGACAGGTGAACTGCTGAAATTATATGTATTTTAGCGTCAAAACTGATCGCGTAACATACAATTAAAATATTGCGACCAAGTCACGAATTAGCCAAGAGGGAAAGAGGAAGGTCTGCTTTACGAACACAGACACAAACTACTTAGGAGAAGGCGGAAATACAAATGGCGTTCTCTTACATTCAAATTAGCGGGAGGCGGACAATTCAAGGTTCCTGTAACCGAAAGCTTCTTTCTCCAGGGACTTGTTGGGTCAACGTTTTCTTTCCTTCTTTTTCCTTACGGTAGCGGCTCTGGTCAACCATCACTTGAAGGGTTTCTAAACCGCAGCAACAACTCAATATAGAGTCGAATATTTAAGGGACTCCGGAAACCACAATTAGGCGATTCGATTTGGTTAATGGGATAACCAACGATTAGCCAGGCGAGTGTAGGTTCTCTACACCGCAAAAATACTTCAACCATTATATCCCATTATTAAGGGGATAAAAAGAATACTCCGGAAGCCACATTAGCCGATTCGATTTGGTTATTGTGATAACCAACGATTAGCCAAGCGTGTGTAGGTTCTCTACACCGCAAAAAAAATAAAATCCTTCTACCATTATATCTCGGTCACACACACTTAGGCAGTACAAAGATGGATGCCAGCATATGAACCCTCTAAATGTAGGAGAAAACCCAAAGCAATCTTCATATCTCGCGGTCACACCGCAGCGAAAAGTCTGACGTCCTACCTGCCAGATCCCAGTGCTACTACTGCTGCTATTCTCCGCCGGCCGGTTCAAGTCCCTGGGGGAAAATCTTCCCATTCCATCATCGAGTTACTTGCCCTGTGATTGGTCCGCTGCAAGGGTACGCTGAAAGTGCCTACGCCATTAACCCACAGCGCACGCCGCTTCACAAAAAGGGACGACCAAATGAAATCAATGGTCGGTGTAAGTTTAAAAAGTACCACCTTAAATGAATCACTAATCTAAGCTAAATATTTCTTACACCATGGTTATATGAATCTAGTAGGTATTTTCTGGTATGGTTACACTTAGTCATAATTTCTGTTCTTTCGTTTAATAATTCATTTTTGTTTGGGAATAGCATAATCTCTAACTTTTCTTCCTAGCACAGTCTACATATTTTCACAACGTTGTAAGGCTTGGCTGTTTATCACTATACTCCACGTTATGTCTGAGTCTTTTCCATATTTTAATTTTCATTTTAATTTCAAGACATGGCTAGCCAATTTTGTACAAATGTTTAAGTTTTCTATTTTAAATGTAAACTTGTAATTTAACCACCTGGTCTTAAAAGTCTCTTTGGTTGTTCCCAAATATATTTGGCTTTGACCATTTAAGTCATGTAATTTTCTTTGTAAATGACTTCCTTTGTATTACAAACTTCATAATTTCTTGTAATATTAAAAATTAAGCATTAAAAGGTTCTCCGCTACGTGAGCGTTGAAATAAATCACCGTTACGTGAGCGTTCTTAAAAAAACGGTAAAATCAGTTATTACAAATCGCATGAAGACACTCGTTTACAAATGAAGAATATATATATATACATATATATATATATATGTATATGTGTGTGTGTGTGATCTTGCAAGTCTTTGATATAAATATATATATATATATATATATATATATATACTTCCCTCCAGTCACGCTCATGAAAAGAGAGACAATAGCTCAGTTCATTCTCTTTACTACTAGTTATTAGATTCTGCTACCAGTTATGAAAGCTCTTACTGCGTGTTTTCTATTTAATAGTGCCTTACTACTGTTTTACAATAATTATTTCATCCTGTAGTAACGAATATATACATATTCTTTCTAAAACCCTCGTGTATAGATAGATAGATAGATAGAGAGAGAGAGAGAGAGAGAGAGAGAGAGAGAGAGAGAGAGTGCCACTTGCCCTGAAGATCCAGTTTGGTGAAACCTTGGTAGGTTCGTTGGCTCTCTCGGTCGGCTACTTACTTATCTATTTGCTCGACTAGGGTATTTAGCGCTTTACGTGTTAGGTTACTCGTTTCGGGGTTTTTTTTTCTTTCGACTAGTACTTTGACTAATGTTCAAGTGCTTAGTTTGTTTCTTTTTCTTTGTTTCCATTTTATCCCCCTCCGCGTTTACACTCGGTGTTTTTTTCGAGACCTGTTTAAAGACAAATTTACAGTTATATATATTCCTCTCCTGACACGTTGAGTGTTCGATTTTTTGGAGTTTTTTTTTTCATGCTTTAATGTAAGAAACTCATTAGTAGGTACATCAATACATATGTCACCGTAATTTTAGACGGAATATCGATATAATATCAATTCTGTCAGGATTTATTCGTCCTAATTTAAAAACATATCTACATGGCATATGCAAACACACACACATATACGCACGCGCACACACACACACACACACACACACACACACACACACACACACACACACATATATATATATATATATATATAATGCCATAAGTCACAGTTCCAATACCCTGGATGGCAAGGTCGGAATTTTTGTTTGGCTAGGTAATCAGGTAATGGTTAAAGTTTTCGGCCATCTTGTGACGCAATAAAATTCATACAAGTGCAGTCTCACTGAGATTGAAAGAGTCAATGAATTCAGTGAATGAAGTTATCATGCCAGAGAGATGAACAGGTGTCCTCTTATTCAATTAGAATCATTTGACAGGGCTCAGATTGTGGGTCTTCAAGAGCCTGTATAATTATTTCGGAGAATTACAACGTATGTTCAAGATCACGCATCGATAGAATTATGTTTTAGTGTCAGTGCTCAATAAACACATTATAGCTTTATATGTTTAGAGTATTTGTTTGTGTGCTAGTTTCCCGGAGAGCGATATCATCTAGTGTCTATTCGTCCATAATAAACATTCCGAATCATATCTCTCTCCATATATATATATATAAATATATACAGAAAAGACTATTATTATTATTATTATTATTATTATTATTATTGTTGTTGTTGTTGTTATTATTATTATTTTAGATACATTGATGACATTTTCTTTATTATGGACTCGTGCATTAGAAAAATTATTATTTTACTTTCTGCAACAACTTCCACAATACAATTAAATTTACCATGGAATACTCATACACATCCGTCCCTTTCTTAGACGTCATGATAAAATTAAACAAACATACACTTTCCACCAGTCTATACAACAAACCCACGAACCAACATAAATTCCTAAACTTTAACAGTTGTCATCCCCTTAAATTAAAAAAATCTATCGTATACAGCTCATTTCTAAGAATCAAACGTATATGCTCAGACAATCCAGGTTTTATACAACATTAACAACCTAACAAAGCAATTTCTAAAATGTAAATACCCAATAAAAATAATAAAAGAAGCACTAAATAAAACCATCCACATAAATCGTAACACACTTCTCAAATACAAGAAATGAAAAAACAACAACCGAATTCCCATGGTTTTTAACCACAAACAATATTCCCAGACACTTATTCAAAATTTAAAAAATCAAAAACATTTTCGATAAACTACCCATAAATGCAATGAAACAAACACCCAACCTATCAGCTATCCTCACTTCTACCTAAAACATACAAACCTATCTGGGAATTTCTAATGTAAGAAATCTCATTGTCTTGTTTGCAAACATTTAGTAAACGATGCAGTATTTTCTATACCCAACACCAACATCAAATTACACCCACAACGCCTCACCTGTGACAGCCAAAATATATTTTCTCTTCTGTTCAATATGTCCAAATAGTGGATATATTGGTGAATCTGGAAATAGCTTTAGATTCCGTTTCAATAATCATAAACTAAGCATACGCCAAAACATACCCGTATTCACCTATAGCAGAACACTTCAATCAACCAGGACACACATTAGAAAACTGCAAATGTTTACTAATAAATTCTGATTTTAGTTCTACATACTTCCGCAGAAAGAAAGAAAAATACTGGATTTTAAAATTAAATGCATACAGGCTAGGGTTAAATAGGAACTTAGGTGTTTTGAATCTTTATAAATATTTGAACAGTTAAACATTTTTTGGATACACTTAAAAAATTATCTTTAAAACAACATTTATAAGTATTATTAAAGATAGGTTTACGTTTACAAATATTTAAAAAAATCTATCGCTTTCTGTGTCACGTGATATAAACAATCTCTCAATGAATGCTTCTCGCGAAAACACTTCTAATTTAAATTTTAAAATCATTTGTTTCTGATGAAAGGCTGAGGACGGTCTGAAATATCAAATATAATAATAGAAATAATTAAATACTGTCAAAAAAGTACATTTTTAAACTTACAACTTTTTAGTAGTTTTCCCTATACATATTAAGACAGTATACGTGAATCATCACTATGTTATATATATATATGTATATATATATATATATATATATATATATATATATATATATATAGTCATCCGCAGACAGATCTATTTCGTTGTATCACAGCTCATCAGTACGGTTAGACTCCAACTGCTTTTAACCCAGGATTGAAACCCGACCGAATTGGCGTCAGTCGGCGATTCTACCTTTAAGGCTATGGGCGTTTGGTAGAAGAAGGCAAGCTTTTTAGCGTGTATATTATCATTATACACGCCCAATAGCCAGAGTGTTCTAATTTATTATTGAATGAGCGATGCGTACATGCCAGAGTAGCTATTGTTTTTCAAAGTCTACCATATATATATATATATATATATATATAGTTATGTGAATTAATAGGAATGAAGGCGTATAAAAATATTATTCATGTGCTAATAGAACAGTATACAATATAGCATAAACAAAGCTATTCATTATATATATATAATTTGAATATATGGATAGGAATCCGCCAAGATGAACAGAATAAGTAAAGAACAAATAGAAAAAGTGTCTTTAATTTATGTTTCATTTTATTAAGAGTCTTTAGAAGATTTGTTAATAAGATCAAATTATTAACAGAACTTTGAAGACTCTTGCTGATAGTAGGCACAGAAAGGAAACTACAGAGACCTCCTACAGAAGGTCGCTGAAGAGAGTGACAAAAAAGGACTACAAATAAACTGCAAAAAAACGAATGCATGTTCATCAGTAAAAAGGGCAGCCCAATATCCCAAATACAGATCAGGGTTATTACAATCAAGCAGGTACAAAAATTTAAATACCTGGAAAGTGTTCTAACAGAAAGTGTTCTAACAGAAAGTGTTCTAACAGAAAGTGTTCTAACAGAAAACGTAAAGTGCAACACAGAGATCTGAATGCGAATTGGCATGGCGAGGTAAACATTGCAGAAATATTAAGAAACATGACAATTTTGCTAGAAACAAAGACAGTATTGGATTCTCAGGTTATGTCAGTGCTTGAATATGGCAGTGGATACTAGAAAATATCATCGATAATGAAGGAAAATCTTGGAGCAACTGAAATGTCGTGCTACAGGAGGATTCTGCGAATATCATGGAACGAGCATGTGAGCAATGATAAGGTTTCGGAAAGGATGGAAACGAATAGGAAATTAAGAGACAGCTGAAGTTCCTGAGACATGCAGTGAGGAAAGAGGGCTTGGAGAATCCGGTACTAACAGACCAGATAGAAGGAAAATGAGACACGGGAAAGCAGCGGATAACATACTTGAAGGACCTGATGAGGTGGATGACGGAACGTGTGTTGTGTCGAGTAACAGAAAAAAGCGTGCTAAGAGCCACCACGGATAGAGATGTGGAAAGCCATGATCGCCTACGTCCTGAATGGACAGGGCACATAGAAGAAGAACTTGATTAAACACACTTTTCCTAATTGTTTTTATTCTTTTTTGGATATTAATAAATATATATATTATTTTATGTTGGTGGCCCGACTCGGAGTTTCATGCGTTACGCAATTATCAAATACATACTGAGAACTGACCGTTTAATAGCTTTGAATTTAAGTTCACTCAATGTTCATGAGAGATAAATCTTATAATGCCAGTATAATATTCTTTAATTTATCAATAGAAAAATGCATCAGATGCTTGCGTAAGGCATAAAATTCCGATTCGTGTGCAATCGATGTCTCTCTCTCTCTCTCTATATATATATATATACTAGAGTTGCTCGGGTGTAATGAAAGCTTTAAAACTAATCCATGGTCCTGGAGCTCAGACTTTTTGGACGTTGGCACGAAAGACTAGAAAGCAATAGTTGTTTCCAGTTAAAGCGAAACCGTAGACTGAAAAAAATGAATGGATGTAAGTCTAATTTTCATTTCCTGGTATCGATATCAAATACGTTTTTTTGTCGTAAACTGGATTTTGAAGACTAAATAAGTCCTCTGAGTAAATGGTTTCATGACTGAGACGAAGAACTACAATTATACCTACTTAGAGCCAAACCCGAAGCAAAAACTAAAATAAAAGGGCTGAAAAAATTACAAACATACAGATAAATAGACACACACACAAACATCTTACCTTTTATATATATAAATATTATCGATTTTCTGCACTATTGTAAGAAATGCAACCTTGAAACTTCTGAATATCGTTTCTTATGACTCGATTTTTTCGATTATTGATTCGATATTTATCGGCGGTACCTCGACACAAAACCTAGCTAAGAACACTCGCAGAGGCTTATAGTACAACCGTGTAAATTTTCAAGAAAATCGGTTCAACCGTTTCGGAGTCTATAGACACACACACAGACACACACACAGACAAAGTTCCATTTATAAATGAGTTTATATATATATATATATATATAGAGAGAGAGAGAGAGAGAGAAAGAGAGTCTTGCAGCAAAAGAGAGAGGAGAGAGGAGAGAGTCTTGACCAAAAGAAAACGAAATAGGCAATAAAAGCAAATTTTGTATATGCAGAGACCCGACAATTTATTCAGCAACATTTACAGTTACATACCACATTATTTTTCAATGTAACCGCCGCCGGCGACGACCATCTCAAGGCTGGCGCGAAATGATTCACACGATTTGCCAACCATATCCTTATCCATAGCGGCGAGCGCCTCCGCGATAGCAGCTATCAGAGATTCGACCGTGTTGTCGGCGTGATTGTTGGTCTTGACCTCGATCACGCCCCCAGAAGAAATAGTCAAGGTCGGATGAGAATGGCGACCACAAGTCCGGCGACCAGTGCTGAGCAGCCACGCCTGAGACGTCTGGTCTTGTGTGCTGGAGAAGAGTCCTCCTGGAAGATATAGGGGCGTCCAGCGGTGATCTCGTCTATCCAGGTCTTTATCACGCTCCGCAGCACCTTCTGGTAGATCTCAGCGGAGATTTGACAGACGTAAATATGACAGTCTTCTTTAGACATGTATGAATACCCCACTCCGCTAACATCTAACCTATATATTAAATTTTCAAAGTCAAACGTTCATTCTGATTAGTTAAATTTAACACGCCTATAAGATTTAAATTTTTGCCTTCCTCCCGCCATATTAACTCTTAGGTATTGTTTTCTGCATTCAAATGTAAATAATTTTCACCAAAGTTATTGAAAAATAACGAATGGTGTGCTTAATGCCTTAAATCTCAAAACATAGAAATTCCCGTGTCACAGTTTAGATTAAATTAATCTATATATATATAAAAGGCAATCTGTGAGTCTGTGTGTGACTGTTCCTTATGCACGCCTACATTTATTAAGTTACGCCATTCAAAGTTTTTAGGGACATATATCTACAGGGAGGCCAGGTCGACACATAATTTTAAGTTTTAAGTTCAGCAATTTTCCCTTTCGCACTTTTTGGCCAATGGGGCCGATTGTTAACATTTGTTCCGTAAAACATCTAAGATCTAAGGTGGTTGCTGAATTACGTCACAGAAATCAAATCACCCGTGTCAAACTCGACTAAAATATTTTTTTATAAAACAAAATGAACCTATATATTTAATTTTTATTCCGACGTTTTACGACACATAAATAAAATCACGTGTCAAACGCTACTAAAATATTTCTTATTAATGAGCCTTTATATTTAATTTTTATTCCGACGTTTTAAAAATTCATTTCGTCAACAAAAAATGTGAATATTTTTCCCCGGAATTTTGAAACAAAAGAAATATTTTTTTTAAAAGTTTTTTTTTCAATTAAAAAGAAAATATGTAAAATAAAAAGTGGCATCTTCTCCTACTACTAAAATCTTCTGAGTTGCACGGGCAACGCCGGGCTAGTTTTAAATAAAAACACAAATTTAAATATATTACAATCTATGGTCAACGTTGTGTTGAGCACATTTTAAAAAGTAAATGCCGGAGATCTCTAGATACTAAACCTGTTGGTCCTCTTCATATATATATATATATATATATATATATATGACGCTGGATATAGGTGGACGCTGAAGACAACGGTGACTCAATCGTTATTCCATGGCGATGTCGATTCCGTATAAGCATGAAACAGACTTTCGTCGCTGGGTGTTGACATTAATCGCCACATTTACATTTGCATACGCTCTATACCTGACACAGCATTTCGGAAAAACCTTGTATAAGAAATTATATAAACATGAAAAGTTATATAAAACTCGATGTTAATACCTTATCTGTCATTTTTAATAAAACATGTATAAAGGATAGATTGTTGCCAAAATGCACATTTTTTTGAATTGCATGACCCGGCAGCCAATAAGGAAAGTAAAACTAAGCATTTCGAAAAAAAACTTTGTTTTATCTAATTTGAGTTCCAAAATAAAAAAAAATATACCAAAACATGAAAAATTATGTGAAAACTCTAATACCTTGTCTGTCATTTTTGATTAAACCTGTATAAAATGGATTGTTGCCAAAATACACAAATTTATATGCATCGCTCATTCAGTAATGAATTAAAGCACTCTGGCTATTGGGCGTGTATATTGATAAAATACACGCTAAAAAGTCTGCCTCCTTCTACCCAGCGCCCATAGCCCAGAGTAGAATCGCCGACTAATGCTAATTCGGTTGGGTTTCAATCCTGGGTTAAAAGCAATCGGAGTCTAACCGTACTGATGAGCTGTGATACAGCGAACAGATCTGTCTGCGGATGACTATATATATATATATATATATTACTTACTCTCTATTTCTTTCTCTTTACCTCTATCACTGTTTCTTTCTCTACGGAACGAATGTTGAACAGCACCATGTACGACTAGAATATCTTTCAATGCCTTCTGATGTAATTCTACTAACGGGAAGAAAACATGCTACAAGAGGTTTTTTCGGCATGATTTTCAGATTGTCCCTAATTAAACATGTTTTGGCAAGAGTTTACGCTTTACTACATAGCCAGCGTGTATCCGAGAGAAGCTGGGCGGTAATTTGCAATAATATTGCTGGTTCTTCCTTGAATATAATCAAGAATCCCTAAATATAAATCATGAGATAAACAATCTTTCTTAGCAGCAGACCTAACAATGGATTTAATACAGACTTTCCACTTTATTTCAGCTGGGAATGTTGGTCCAGAAAAGGCGTAACGAGTCACTTTTATGGCGGTTGGCATCAGCCATGACTACAGAATACAGAGAAGGGTTGATTAATATAGAACAGTTTATTTTTTAGAAACGTTAAAATTAACAAATCATCCTTTGACCCAGTTATCACCAAAGTGTAAGTTGTTTTTTAGATCAGTCGCCAATTTGACCTTATCGATATGATCAGACTAACTATCGCGACAGAAGTCAATGGTGGTGTCATCAGTTAGAGATACTAACTTTATAGCTGATGCCATTGGGAATGACACTGGTTAACATTAAACAAGTAGGACCAGAACATAGCTTTAGAGGCAACTGAATTATTACGAAAGTATCTAGAAACTGGTCATTCAGGATAGCTTTCATTTCGCGATTTGATAAAAAATACTGAATCAGTTTCGAAATTCGTAGGGAGATACAATAACCTTTGAACTTGGAAGAAGACCAGTATGTCGAACCTCGTCGAACGCTTTGGAAATGTATAGAGCAACAGACAGAGCTTTTCCATTCCTAACTAGTGTTTGATTAGACCTCAAAATAGTCGTTAATATATCAGTAGTTGATCTGAAGAAACGAAAATTATATTGCTTGTGCGAAACAACACCAACGATGTAAGATGCTTAATCAATTTAGCATTGAGCAGAGTCCCTAGTAGTTTATCAGAAAGCGGTAGATGGCTAACAGGCCGGGAGTAGGAAGGATCAGTCTTTAAAGACTGGAACAACATATGAGATTTTCCAACCAGCAGAGAAGCCACAGACTGCTAGCTACTTGTACAGTTTAGAGTTAAAAGAGAGCCACTCTGAGAGCACATTTCTTAATGACTATTTCAGTGATTCATGCTTTGTGGGGATCCAAATTAACAATGAAAGCCAAAACCGTAGAAGATGTATATTTAACTTACGGTTACCAATTCAACTGTAAATTAATAATACCTTGTTGCTAATCATGTCAGTTAAGTGCCATACGTGATACACGCTTTGAGCGATCATGTCTCAAAAGAGACATGACTGACTGGGCAGAAGATTATCCCCAGTAGGTTGCCATTGCTTTCAGTGGTAGGCAATAGAACCCAATCTGTCCGACTATTTAACCCATAACTGAAGGGAAGAGACGGATTAACACCTTTCTCAAGGTTATTTGTGCGTAAGTGAAGGCACGGAATTCAACTAGAATTCGAACTCGGCTCCCGGATTTGTCGTTTGATCGATATCTACTGCACTATAGCGCACATCCTGCTAATAATATACTTCGGTGAAATTAATAAAATCTTTGTGATACAGTGGATATCGGCTTGGAACGAGAAACTGGGGAGCCGAGTTCGAATTCCAGTTGAATCCATTGTATTCACTTACGCGCAAATACCCTTGGGAAAGGTATTAATCCGTCTATTCCTTCCAGTTATGGGTTAAATAGCAGGATAGACTGGGTTCTATAGCCTTGGTCGGCAACCAGTCTACCGCAGAAAGCAATGGCAACCTACTGCGGGATAATCTTCTGCCCAATCAGTCATGTCTCTTTCGAGACATGATCGCCCAATCGTGTATCACGTATGGCACTTAACTGACTGATCATAACAAATATCTTATCCGAAAAATTATCATGAAAGTATGAATAAATCATTTTTCAAATATCTAAATATTATCATTGAAATTCATGTAGTCAGGCTAGGGGCTAATATAAAAAGAACAGGAAGAGTACTTTCATATCAATGTTTCAAATTCATTTCCACTGACACCAAGGCAAATACAATACATACAAGAGATGAAATGAAATGAACAGAGCATGTTTTCAGATACTAGACAGTATTATTTCCAACCAGTGTCTGGTAGAATATAGAAACTCTCGTTCTTTACGAGCATTTAGAACATTGACACGAGCTTTATTTCGCGGGCCGAGTGCCGTGCATGGGCGCAAGGAATCTCGCTTTGTTCACCACTACTGAAATTCATTCTCGACTAACTGCGATCACATCCGTTAGCATTCAGCAAGCGTCGATCAATAAAAATGAGTAGATTTTTTTTTCTGCAAGAAGAAATTCAATGAGACGCCTTTGATTTGTGCGATATTTTGACGTCAGACTTAATTATACCCAAATGTCACTCAGTTCTTTTTCTGTAATAAGGCAAACATAATTATGATTATACGAAAACAATTATTCGGGAAACATTCATTCGAATTTTCAGTTTTATCAACACTTATAATTATGTCTTAATGGTGAGAAAAAATGTCTGTTATCATACCAAGAGACATCGGTTTCTGAAACTATAGTAGATATATATATATATATATATATATATATATATATATATATATATTGAAGATATAGAGCATTTGTAGATGTAGATATTGTGAGCATAGAGATGAACACTGCATATGAGAATTATCATTTTCACATCGTAAATTAAAGGAAAAACAGAATCAGCTATCAGTATTTCCTAAGAACAATCTCTTTTTTCCGAATGAGAGATAAAACATCTCCCCAGAAGATAGACCTCTAAACAATGGTTAGAACCCATTTCCAAATGCAGACACGAAAACGAATTCCTACTACGCTACCTATAACCGCACCATGACCAAAATAATATTGTATAACTAAAAATGGTCTGGGCATTGTAGTGTAACGCATATCGGCTGTAAATGAGAAATTCCAAAAGGATTAGTTCCATTCACTTATGCACAAATATCGTTGAGAAAGGTATTAATTCATTTTATCTCCTTTTAGCTATGGGTTGAATAGTAGAATAGAGTGGGTTCTATAATTAGCAACCAGTCTACCGCAGAAAGTAATGGCAACCTACTACGGGAAATATTCTGCTTAGTTAATCATGTCTCTTTCGAGACAAGTTCACAAGTGTGTATAAGGTACCTCAATTAACTGACTGACTGTATTACAGCTTTTGGCCTGCACATTGGAAATAATATGCTCTCTAATAGGGATCGGGGCTACCACACCCTTTCTCGATGTAACTACAGTTTTTATAATACATGCGTTACGGTTTGATTACAGAGAATATCGCAAGGCCTCATTTTCCTCTTTTAAGTAAAGCACAGCTCATCATTCAGCCACTATCTTCTCAGGCTGTTATCCAAATCAAAACAAAGCAATTTTCAAAGAATTCTCTTCTATTTTTAAGTGCTGTGTTCCTTCAGGAATATGGCGATTATATAACTAAAGAATTTCCTGTTCTTTGTATCTTTTGATATATTTTCTCTTTTTTTTTTTTTTTTTGTAATTGTTCTAAAACCTAATTCCGGTATCCATTTACTTGCTCGCTAGGTTGGTTATATCTTTGCTTTTCTTTGTCCCCCTTACCTTCAGTCTTTCCAAATTCTCTCTAGACTCTTAAATTAAATATAATTTTCCGTTAATTTTTATTATTTAAATTGTTCGGACTTTTCTCCTAATCTTTGTTGCCATATTCACAACAGGTCGACCATTGTACACTCCGATCTTTGTTAGTTGATTGTAATTTGGAACCGAAAACTTTTTTCTATCACTGGGGTAGATAGTCGCGTATATAGCAACAAAGGCAAACAATAGTCCAAATAATATAAATAATTACAATAATTCATCTCAGAAATATACACAAATTTTCTTTTTCTTTTATTTTCTCTAAAACTTCCTCGTTGCTCGCGAATTCGGTCTATGGTATTATCGGCAGCCTTCTGAGAAAGAACATATCTGTTCCTTCAAGTTTCTTCTTTATCGAAGGAAAGTAATTGTGAATTGTCGATTTAGACATTCAAGTGCTATTTACATAGAATCTCATGCTCTATTCTCTTCCATAGATTGCCTTTTCTATATCAGAAGCTGAACAAAGAAAATAACATTTGGAAACACTTAGTCACTGGTAGATTTTTCTGATATTATTATTCTTTTCGTTACTCGGTCCAATCTCCAAATTCTGAAAGAAATTAATGTAATCAGATTGAGACTAATTCAATAAATCGAGCGACAGTAGCATATTATTCGTTATCGTTCTTCTTTGATCGAGTATCGATACTAATTGAAGCTGGTTTTACCTCAGATGCTGTTGATGGATAACTGAAAAGTGATTACTAAAATGAAACGGTCTTTGATAGACAAGTGTCGTTTTCCAACTCCACTTAAGGAAGTTTGGCCGATCAGGTCTTCCTAAAAGTTAGTGGGCTCATAGCTATAGCTTAAAACGCAAGACAGCACCAAGATGGGTGGCCCATTGGCAATAGCAGATGCCACAAACTAGCATGTGCCCGTGGTGTGATGGATAACAGCTCATAAAACGTCAAACCGAGTCCTAATTCTTACCTGTTCCGTTATATTCACAAATGCTCATGTGAAAGGCATGAACCTGTGTAATACCCTATTCCAAGGGTTACATTCATAGTATTTGCATCAGTAAATCGTTATTTTTGAAAGATTATTGCAATCTAAATAATATTTTGTACTCTTTTATTTGAAAATTATAAAAATACTCCTCCTTGATTCTCGGGTATGTTCGTGTTTATTTGTTATGTGCATGTGTTTATTTTTTGTGTGTGTGTTACTCTAAACGCTATTTTACTGGGTTCATGTGTTTGAGTTAACTACTTAATCAGAATTCTGATTAGTTAAAAGGAACACACACATAAATTTTAAGTCTTCCAACATTCATAAATAACAAACGGGGTGTTTCTTGTATTCAAATAAAAAATCATTTTCACAACCAACACCTTTGCCCGATGACGAGATAGAAATCTCAAAACATAGAAATTTCTATCTCGCAATCTATTTTTGATTTATAACAATATGATTATATTATGCTCTACAATATTTATTGTATTGAGCCCCTTTTTACAAAAGGTAAATGCCAGAGAACTCAAAATTGTAAAACCTTATATATATATATATATATAAGACAGTGAAAATATTGTGCATTTTAGTAGTTAAAAGAAACTAAAAGAATCCCCAAGGTCGAATGGAAAATTTTAAAAAATAACAAGAATCTGTAAATGATTCTATGATATTTACCATCCGTGTCTTAATGAAAAGCTGCATATTATAAAGATTCCTAAAAATAAAGTTCTAATTAACCATAGAAATGAATTAAAAGTATTATGTAAACACAGTAAATATTTAACGTTAAAATTTAATTCATGATAATGTTCATAAAGACCTTATGCTACAGAATTATATAATTATTATTTCATTAATAATTAATGGGCCATACAATACTTATTTGGTTTTCCTAATTTCAATATATTTTAGTATACCATAGTTACTTAATTAAATTTTATCCATACCAATAGCCTTCTTTAAGAAACTTCGGAAATATTACAAATAAACCTTTTGAAAACTTCTAAAATTTGATCTATTCTTCAAAAATAGGTTGTATATATTTAATAATCCCACCTTCCGACGACCTAAATGTTCGCCTTTATAGTTCAAGCTAATTCTCATTTGTTGAGTAATCCAGACACACTCATAAACATATTGAACTTTCCTCACTCCACCTCCTTAACTTTCTAAATATCTATTAATTCATTTTCTGTTTAAAAAAAAAAGAAAAATCATTTTCAACATTTGTTTTAAAATATCACCCTAAGAAGAACAACTAAGTTCTGAAACGTGAAATTTTTCGTGCAGACATAATAAATGTTTGGTACCCCATTGTAATAAAAATATTGCAACATTAAGATTTACTTAGTATTAAACACTTTTCTATAAAAGTGAATGCAGCGAACGATAGTTTTTTAATTTATCTGTTTTACTTATAATATATATATATATATATATATATATATATATATACGCTTATCCGGCAGAATTTATTATTAATATAACGGTTTTTAGTAGGTAAATGGGTTTGTCATCCCTGCTTGTTTTTATTTTCGTAAACTGTGAAATCAGTTCCAGGCCAGTTGATATTAAATTTCCTGTTAAAAAGAAAAAGACAGGTATGCTAACTTAGGCACATGTCCACAGTAAAAAAAAATGTTTAGAGCAACACGCAAACCAAAAAGACACACACACACACACACACACACACACACACACACACACACACACACACACACACACACACACAATCATATCTGAAAATCAAGGACTGGTTTTTAATAATTTTCAAATCAAACATTACAAAATATTTTTTTAGATTGTAATAATCATAATCATTCGGAGAAAATAATTTACTGATACAAATCCTACGAATGTAACCCTCGGAACAGGGGATTAGGTAGGTTCATGCCTTTACCAGGAGCATTTGTGAATATAACGGAACAGATAGCAATAAGGACTCGGTTTGACGTTTTCCAATTCTGGTCTGTTATCCATCACATCACGCGCACATCCTAGTTTGTGGAATCTGGTGTTGTGAATGGGCCACCCATCTTGGTGCTGTCGGAGTTCGCCTTTGCTTAACAATGGTAATCCTCATAGAAGCTGTTTCTAAAGTCATAGAGCCGTGAGCCCACTGACTTTTGGGAAGACCTGATTGGCCAAACTTCCTTAAGTGGAGTCGGAAATCGACACTTGTCTATCAATGACCGTTTCAGATGAGTAATCACTTTTCACTTGTACATCGACAGCATCTGCGGTAAAATAAGTTTCAATTAGTATCGATACTCGATCAAAGAAGAACGATAACGAATAATATGCTACTGTCGCTCGATTTATTGAATTAGTCTCAATCTGATTACATTAATTTCTTCCAGAATTTGGAGATTGGACCGAGCGACGAAAAGAATAATAATATCAGAAAAATCTACCGTTGAGTAAGTGTTTCCAAATTTTATTTTCTTTGTTCAGCTTCTGATATAGAAAAGCCAATCTATGGAAGAAAACAGAACATGGAAATCTATGGAAATAGCACCTCAATGACTAAATCGACACCACACACTTACTCTTATCTGATGAAGGAGAAACTTGAAGCAACAGATATGTTGTTCCACAGAAGGCAGCTGAGAATACTATGGATTGAACATGCAAGAACGAGAAAGTTTTAGAGAAAATAGAAAGAAAAAGAAACTAGTCTATATTTTTGAGACAAAGTATTTGAATTATTTATATTGTTTGGGCTATTTTCCTCATCTTTTTTTGGCATAGACCAAAATTATTTACAATATTTTATATACTTTATCTCCAATAAAACGGAAAAATGATAAGTTGCTGAAAAACTTATGAAAAAGTCAATTAAATCTGCCTTGACGAACGTATTCAATAAAAGATTTTTAAAAAAATGTTTGCATCCCAAGTATATATATATATATATATATATATATATATATATATATATATTCCATTTTAAACGAGTTATTTCGCTACCCAGGTTTCTACCTTGAGTGGGGTCTTCAGGCGATTTTTAATAAAAATAATAAAAATCGCCTGAAGACACCACTCATGGTAGAAACCTGAGTAGCGAAATAACTCGTTTAAAAATGAAAAATATTCAAAAGTTCTACAATATAATTGTAACGAACACTTTTTAAAACGAATATGTACTGGTCTAACCCTATTATGACCAAAAACTAAGTACTAAACAATCAATATATATATACCGTTTTTAAACGAGTGATTACGTGACCCAGGTTTCTACGATGAGTGGTGTCTTCAGGCGATTTTTAATAAAAATATTAAAAATCGCCTGAAACTCCACTTATGGTAAAAACCTGGGTCGTGTGATCACTCGTTTACGAATGAAATATATTGAAAATTTCTACAATATAATTATACTGAACACTTTTCTATACAAATGTGCATCGTTCTAATTTCATTATTACCAAAACCTAAGTAATAAAATAATCAATATATATATATATATATATATATATATATACAACAGAAATAGGTTTTTTTCCAACGAGAAAAATTAGTATAGGTGAAAAAATTGTGAGAAGCCGAGAACGTTTTGTTTAATATGTAGATGTATTGTTATTATTATTGGTAATATTATTTAACTTTTGTATGATACATTAAGTGTCCATAATCGTATTTTTGTTGCTACACATGTTTTGAGTCCAAAGTGGACTTTCTTTAGCGCCACAAATACAATTATGGACACTTTATGTATTATATAAAAGATAAGTAATATTAATAATACTATTAATAATAAAAATAATAATAATAATAATAGCAGTAAATCTACACTTTAGTCACAAAGTTCACGGCTTCTCACATTTTTTTACCTATATATATATATATATATATATATATATATATATATGCGGATGTTCGCTGTGGCGCAGTGGATATCGGCTCGAAACGAGAAATCGGGGAAACCGAGCTCGAATTCCAGTTAAAAGCCTTGCATTCACTTCCGCGCAAATATCCTTGAGAAAGGTATTAATAGTAGAAGTTCCCCACCCCCCCAAAAAATTCATTCATACACAGGAAAATAAAATGGGGTGGGATTAACAATTTTTTAATGTAAGGAAGTAAGAAGAAGAAGAAAGCAGACAGTTACTTTTGTCTCATATTAGAGAACTTACCCCTCCCTTATACAAGAGCCAAGAGTTTAAAAGCTAAAATTTAGCCATGTCAGAGGGATAGAAGAGGTAGGGGAACGGAACGGAAAGAAAGGGTGAAGGGGTGGTTGACTGGGAAGTAAGCTATAAAAAACTTTTCTCTCAGAAACAAAAGAAAACTTCTGACTGACAAAAAAAAAGACGATTTTAAAATTTACCAAAGGGATTTTAGTTTAAATAAATAATGACTGGGACAAATGTGATAAAAATATGAGAGTTGAATATAGGGATCAGAATCCGACAAGATAAATAGAATAAACAAAGAACAAGTAAGAAATAAATGCGTTTAATCTAACATGTTTCAATTATAACATGCTTCTTCAGAGATTCTTCAAAGAGGAATCATTTAAAAAATCCAAGAGACAGTACGTTGAGATATGGTTTCACTGGTCAAATACTTGTCACGTATAATAAAGCAAAGGATGAATATTAAAATGCAGAAGATAAAAATTGTGTTAGTTTAACTGTATGTGTCAACGAATTCTTTTTAAATAGAATAAGAAAAAACAGTTATGAATACATGCGTTGAGAGACATCAAATGATGGAACGAATTTCATTCGAAATAACGTGAGAATCACATATGAATCATAATGAAAATATATTTCCGTTTAATTTTAGTGAAAATAATGTTAACAGATTAAAGCCTCTTATTTCCAACTTTTTCTTTATTTATTCAATTCATATATATATATATATATATATATATATATATACTTAGAAGAAAATTCAACACATAAATAAACGGTTTTAAATCCAGAAATTATTTCAGAAATATCAAGAAAGAAATTTACGACTGCCTCGTTCAGACCGTTGATGAGTAAATAAATACTAATTTTCCTCAGAATTTAAAAAACTGTTTATATATTCTCAGCGTGTTTGTAGTTGATACTATTCAGTGTTAGGTTTAGCAACCACGAACACGCTAACAAATGCTTACCGTGTTCGTTACATAACACATACCGCTACTCTATATCATACATACCTCCAAATACATTCTGTTACACGTAATATAACATTCATCTTAGCAAATGGCTAAGAGTATAACCGAAAGAGCTCGGATAAATAAAATATTTGGACAATTTTTATACAATTTATATTCTCAAAAGAAAAAATAAATCAACTTTCTGCGTTACCTCTTCGTGGTAAGTTCACCCGGAATCAGTCTGTCTTTTCTGTAATTTTTAATTTAATTTAATTTAATTTTTAATTATTTATTTTTAAAATTTTTGGTTTTTTCTTGAATTTTTATTTTATTTGTTTTGTCACTAATCTAAGTAGTTCGTGTAAATTATTTTGCAATTGAAGATTAGTCTTGACTTATACTAAGTTAAAACTTAGTAAATTTCAGTTGCCCTTTTCTTTTTCTTTTTTTTAATTGGTGTAGATAGTTCCTACTATCGCCCGGTCTCACACTCCACCCGCTTCTTTTGATCAAGAGTAGAGGTGATCGCCTTGTTTCTTGTTCTGGAAGGGGTTTCCGGTTCATCTCCCTTCTTCGGTCTTAGTGTTAGTTCAGCTGGAAGCCGCTTGAAGTTACGGAGTATGGTGGCAACGTCTTTACATTCTGAGGGTACCGGGTTGGCAGTTTCCTGGTTGCTGCTTCCAACTGGTAGTTAGGAGCCCGAACTCATGCCTAGCGTCTTGAGAGGCTGCTCTGATCAACAGTTGAATAATACCGGGGTTCTTGTAATGCTATATTGTGCATGGACGGGCGTCCCTGCATGAACGTACGGTGGGCAAACCCGAGGCCACATTATGTAGTAGGCCGCGCCAGTCTCCATCCTTCACATGCTGTAAACAAGTGACCGACTGACTCTATTCTAAGACCTCTCCTTAACTGAATCACTATGGAAAAAAGCAAACATAATAGCAAAGCTAAACCAGCTACTCTGAAAACGCCCAAACCCGTCTGCATCTCTTACACTCACATACGTGGTATTCGCACTAACTTCCTCAGCACTGATTCATTCCTTCACACTAACTCACCTAATATCTTGGCCCTATGTGAAACTAACCTTAACCCTACTATCCCCTCTTCTTAGTTTGACGTTCCTGGCTACCTTCCCCTTTTTAGGAAGGCCTCCAATGTTCATATGTAGGGGCTTGGTGTGTATGTCAGCGAACACCTTCCCCTAGCTAGGGCGACATCCCTTGAATCCCCGGATCATTCTTTCATGTGCTTCCGCCTCTCACTTCTAAGCACGATTAGCTATCTCTTCTTTTTCTACCGCTCCCCTTTCTCCCCTGGCTGTTCGTTACTTGACAGTGTCTCTGACAATATTGACAAAGGCATTTCTTCCCATCCCTCCGCCCATATATTCGTGTTTGGTGACTTTAACGCCCACCACACCAAGTGGCTGGAGAACTCTGTCACCGACCCTGCTGGTGTCCACACAATGTATTTTTCAATAACCCAATCCCTTACGCAAGTGGTGGACTTCCCCACGCGTTTCTCCGACAACCCTAACGGAAGGGACTCACTGCTAGACCTCTGCTTCACTTCCATCCAGACTCGTGCACTATCAGACAACTCTGCCCACTTGGTAACTCTGACCACACCGTAGTTTCCGTCAACATTTCATTGCACTCCACCCAACCCAAGAAACCCAGACAAGTAGAATATCCTACTGCTACCAAAGAGCAGACTGGGATTCGTTCCGAGACTTCCTCTGTGACGTCCCTTGGAACAACATTTTTAGTCTTCCCATCAAAGAATGTGCATCCGAGATCTCCTCCTGGGTTAAGGCTGGCATCGATGCTTTCATCCCTGCCAGAAAATTTTAGCTTAAATCTCAGTCGTCTCCATGGTTCTCACCCGCTTGCTCGGCAGCCATTGCCCACCGGAATCATTTCTTCCGACTCTATCGTAGCTACGCGTCGGACCAAAACCGACGCCTTTTCGCTTCAGCTCGTAATAAGTGTAAAAAGATAGGGAAGCTGTTATTTGCTGCCAGAATGAAGCAACGCATAGCATCCTCTAAGTTCGGCACCAAGGACTACTGGCGACTCTGTAAAAGAGTACTTAACAAGAGCCAGTCCACAATACCCCCAATAATAAACAAATTTGAGGTCCGCACCTCCCCAGCGGACAAGGCTGAATGTTTTGCCCGCAGCTTCTCCAATAATTCGAGACTGAACACGTTTGGAGTTTCTACACCCAAATTCCCACCCAGAACTGATGCTCAACTGAATGACGTCCATATTACACCCTCGCTTGTCTCTAAGATAATCTCAAAACTTGACCCTCTCAAAGCGAGCAGAGGGGACGGAATCCCAATAATAGTCTTGAAGATATGTGTCCCCGAACGTTCCTCTGTACTTTCTAAGCTCTTCAACTCCTGCCTATCTGCTTCCTGCTTTCCTGCCTGTTGGAAATCTTCCTCTCTAGTTCCTATATTTAAAAACACTTGAGAACCCTCGAACCCCGCAAATTACCGACCTATCAGCCTTCTTCCAGTCTTTGGCAAAGTGTTCGAAGCCATTATCAACGCCGAGGTCGTTCAGCATCTCACGGCACACGGGCTCCTCTCAGACAAACAGTATAGCTTCCGCTTCACCAGGTCTACTGCTGATATGCTAACGACCATCACCGAGTACATATATCAGGCACTCGATAGGAATGGTGAAGCCCGAACCATTGCCTTGGATATCTCTAAAGCGTTCGACAGAGTCTGGCATGCTGGCCTTCTAAGCAAGCTGCGGAGCTATGATATAGCTGGACAATTGTTTGAACTAATCCAGTCATTCCTATCTAACCGCACATTGAAAGTGGTATTAAATGGGCATGCCTCTCAGAACTACCATACGAACGCGGGTGTCCCTCAAGGCTCTATCCTAGGTCCTACGCTCTTTCTGAACAACATTAATGATCTCCCTGATACCATAACATCTCAAGTAGGTATGTACGCCGATCACACCACAGTTTATTCTCGCCTCGACCAAAAATCTGGTGCAGGCAACAAAGCTAACCTTGCAGCCCAGCTTGGAAAGGACCTCCAATCCGTAGTGAGGTAAGAAATGGCTCGTAAATTTTAATGCTTCTAAAACGAAGCTACTATCAATTAATCATCATAGACAATCGCACCTACCTCCTATTAGCATGGACCAGGCTTGCCTTCCACAGAGTAAAACACTACTCCTCCTTGGTCTCACACTTTCAGCGGACCTCAAATGGAATGACTATATCGAATCCATTGCAAAATCCGCTGCTATGAAAGTCGGTTCTCTGTGCAGGGCCCGAAAGTTTTTTTCTGTCTGAATCTATCCTGCACATTTATAAATCTACCATCCGCCCGTGCATTGAATACTGTTGCCATATCTGGTCGGGTGCCCCTGCTATTCTCCTTGGGCTTCTAGACAAGGTACAGCGGAGGGTTTGTAATGAGATCGATACCGACTTAGCAGACCGCCTGCAGTCACTCTCTCACCGGTGTAAGGTGGCTTCAATGTGCCTCTTCTAGAAACACTTTCACGGCTTCTTCGCTGATGAACTTAGATCACCAGCGCGACGTGGCTTCTCTGGTGCCCACTAGGTTCGAATTTGCACGAGATACTAGATTAGCAACTAGATCCCACCCTTTTACAGTGAAACTGATAAAATGCAACCGCAACTTCTACTCCAACAGTTTCTTTTCTCGCACTTCCTGACTGTGGAATTCTCTTCCACATGACTGCTTCCCCGACGGTTACAATCTCCAGGAGTTTATATATAAAGTCAGTAGACACCTCCTAACAAACTAACTTCCATTCTTTCAAACACTCTTCCCACCCACCCAACTATCTATCACCCCACTTCTGACATTTCCTATATCTAACCACTCTTCCTATTTACCTCCCCCTATATAGCCCCAAGCGCAATAGTAGCAGTGGAATGCCTTGCTTGGGGTGAAATGATTAAAAAAAAAATCACATGTAAATTAACACAAAAACTTAACCATCACATTTTGTAATTTTTAACGAAACCTGCCAATAAAAGAGAGATTGCTGCCCAAATATACAATATATATATATATATATATATATATATATATATATATATATATATATATAATCATATCACCCCGAGCAAGGCGGTAAAGCCACTGAAACGCAGGGGGCTACGTAGGAATGAAAAGATTGGAAAAGAGAAAGCCGGAAACCACATCCTAAACAGGGAACAAGGGATGAGCCTCTTCACTTGTTCAATAGACGTGGGTGGAGTGTGAACCGAGCGATAGTTTAGTCTATCTACTCCAATTGAAAAAAAAAGAAAACAGTAAAAAGATTGGAAAGGGAAAGCCGGAAACCACATTTTAAACAAGGAACAAGGGGTAAGCCTCTTCACCTGTTCAATAGACGTGGGTGGAGTGTGAACCGGGAGATAGTTTAGTCTATCTACTCCAATTCTTTTATGAGTCGGTTACAGAAAACAGCTCTCTCCGGGTGAAGAACCCACTTATGTGTAACTTATATCTCATCAATGGAATACGAAGAAATGAGAGTGATTTGCTACAATATGCGCGGCATGTCGAGACTTAGAACTAGTTAGACCTGGTAAAACTAAATAATATCGTTCCTTTGAACACTTTCAATGGAAATAGCATCTGAGCAGTGAGAGGCTTGCAATATTTTGTCCGTGGGAAAGGTGTTGTTGGGTGGAAAATAATTCCCACCATCAACGACGTGAAGATGCTTTTGTAGTCTATCGAGATGGAAACATTACTACCAGGACTCCATTTTTGATCTTCTCTGGCCCTTGTAAATTTAGAGGAAAGCAATAAAGGTACTTACTGGACAGTTATACTGGAATCGATCATTTTTTAATTTTTTTTTCAACTTGAGATCCGTGTTGAGTGTAAGCCACAGTAGACGCTTAATGAAGCCTGCCCGTTAATATTCTGAATTCGAAGGGGTTATGTTAGTCGGTATAAGACAAATGAGACATCATTTTCTGAAAATTTGAAGACACATTGCATCGTTTCTTATTTGGTATCATGTGTGTACTGTTAATACCTGACAGAGGGCAGTTACCGATTCTGTGAACAAAGCAGAGACTAGAAGGTTCTAGCGAGTATAGATTGTGGTGAGAGACAAACGGCACTGATTCCTATGGCATCTACCTTTAATTCAGGATGTACTACCATGTCATATCAGTATTCTTTACCTTCTATCGGGTATTGAGACGTGATGCTCATGATACGCGGTTCAGCAAGACACGTAATCTCGTGACATTGCTAATTGAACCCTAAAAGAGCAGTAATAATATGCTATTATTCACGGTCCCATCTATCTCGAGAAGACCGTTGGGCTTGACTCAGGCAATAATAACGTTGTTCTAAGGATTGGTATTTACGGTTCTAGCTGTCTCGGGATAAAAGCTGAGCTCGGGTGTGGTACAGATCTTATGAAGCCATAAACGTTGTGAAGAGTTCTTAATTATCAATTAAACTTAAGTAGTAAAAAATAGTTAGAAACATTGCTGAACTGCAGCGTAATATAAATCCTGCTACATGGGAGGGAATGCTGGCCAGTCTTCTTCTCGGTGACGAAAGTACTGGAGTGAATAGTAACGTTGTTCTACAGAAGGATGCTGAGAATAACATGGATGGGTCACGTAAGTAACGTAAAAGATCTTGACGAAAATGGAGCCGAAAAAGTTATAGTTATACTTAGAATCGGAAAGAGACAGATGTAATTTCTTGAACATATAATGAGTAATGAGGACTTGGGAAAAGCGGCACTCACAGAACGTATCGAACGCATATCAAACTTACATGAATGGATAGCAGAATGGGGATTGTGAGGGTGGAAATTTGACAAATGTTATTAGAACTATAAGGTATAGAAAGTAGCGGAGAGTCATGAACGTCCACGTACTGAAAGAACACGGCAGATAAAAGTAAACATTTTTTTTTTTTTTAATCATTTCACCCCGAGCAAGGCGGAAACGCCACTGATGTGCAGGGGCTTACATAAATGTAAAAAGATTAATTAGAAAAGAGTGAGGAGTATAAGCTAGTTAGAAAGGAACAATAGAAAGCTGAGAAAGCAGGTGCGATGACAGATACATAGGTGGAGAGAAAGGGAAGGTTATACAGGGGAGGGGAGAGAGCTAGAGGCCAGTGGTTAGTAGATCAGTATTGAATTTGCATTTAAATTTCTGGAGGTTGTAGCCGTCAGGAAAGCAAGAATACGGGAGTGAGTTCCACAGGCGGGAAGTGCGAGAGAGGAAGCTGCAGGAGTAGAATTGTCGTCTGCATTTGGCTAACCTGACTGTGAATGGGTGGGACCCAGTTGCCAGTCTGGTTGCAAGGGTAAACATCTGTTGAGGAGGCATCAGTGACTTAAGCTCATCCGAGCATAAGTGACTTATGAAACTCATTGCACCCGAGGATTGTTTGTAAAACTCAGTTACTAAATCTTGTATTTGTTTCGTTTTCACAAAATACAACACCTGCGCCACTCAATGTAGAAGATTTGTTTAAGGCCGTATAGGAGTACACAATGGTTGTATACTATGACGATGTGTAGGGCAGATAACGGTTGTTCTTTTTGCTCCAAATTATGGAATCCAATTCAGTTCTTTTATATGGTATCCTCTGTCAGTTTGGGCAATCAGGAATCTACATAGCTCCGGGTCAATTGTAGATCTAAGAAACATTTTCCGTTTACTATCTGTTTTGGGATCTCCTCTTTTGTATATGATAATGGACTCGACTGAGTGTACATATACTCCTGCCATAGAGAGAACAGTAGTTGCAGTTGGGCAGGAAAGAGTATTCGTAGAGATCCGTGCGAGATATCGGAGAGTACCGGAACTTACATGCAAGTTACCGAGAGATACCGAAGTTACCCAAAGACTACCGCATCAAAAGTCAGACTAGCTCTGAGCTCCACTCAGCTAGAATAATATACACGGTTATACTATTTCTAACGACTTCACTTCAAGACTTGTATATATTTATTTCTTACTAATAGTATTCCTGGATTTACTAATCTGCGTTTGTATATGACGTATAATATAAACTACTTTTCTATCTCCATGTATGTTTTGCTGTTCCTTATTTTGTGTGGTTTCTCACTCGGAATCCACAACACTATCGCTTCTAGTCTCCGTTTTGCTACAAACTTTTACTATGTTTTGTTTTGTCCTCTTCAACAGGTCTTGTGACAGTTAAATTCTCCAAGCCCCTTCCCTCAATATGTTCCTGAAATTGCAACTCTAACTTTTTTTGACTGTAAGTAAAGTACTCTTTCCGTTCCAATTTTTTCTAAAATTTCATCATTGCTCACCTACTCCCTTTCATGATATTATAATTATCCTTCTGTAGAACTGCATTTTTTTACTTGTTTCCGTGAGAAAATTGCCCAATACTTACTGTCATACATATATATATATATATATATATATATATATATATATATATATAAGGACAGATATTAATAGCAA